>OY856411.1:857759868-858359868 GCA_963693085.1 Alisma plantago-aquatica | reverse complement strand
TTACATTGCATAAATAAAGAAAGTAAATGACTGAAAAAGGGAAGATAAGTATCGCCTCCTTGATTTAGGAGAGCGACATGCAGTAGCAGTTCTCTAAGGTGCCTCTAGCCCGATACCGGGAAGGAGCACTTCCTGATACGCCTGTGTCGGGCGGCATCCCCTGTCGAGCAATATGCCATGACGGGCAGACGTATCGATCAAGGCGCTCATGCCCGATACGATCGTGTCGGCATCCCCTCTCGAGCGAAACACCATGACTGGTGACGCGTATCGGGATCGATATCGTGTCGGGCTAGAGACCACTTAGGGTATCAGGTTCCTCGTATCAAGTGGTTCCTTTGGTCGATATCGGGCTTCTGTGGCGACCGGGGTAGATTCTAAGTGAAGTACTCCTGCCCTCTCGGGTCAGGGAAGTGCTCACCTAGTATCGCCCGGTACGCTTCTGGGACGCGACACACTAGCTCCAGGTGGCTTTCCAAAGTTAGCTTTCGCGAGATTCCCCTCTCGTCCCAATGAGGTTTTGTAGATGCTATTTATAGGTAGCGGTTGGGAGAAGTTGCAGTTCTCCAGGTGCCACGTGTCCCCCATCAACTATATTAGCACGGCTTCAGGGTTGTTCGACATGCGTGTCGCTCGACACAGTGAGTGTCGGGCTATAAGCGTGTCAGGTATCGTGACGGGTGGGTGCCTACCGGTGGGTGGCTTGTATCGTGCGACACACTTCATTGGGAGAGTAGTTGTGGCGGGTACAACTCCCTTTCGGCTAAGCGGCGTATCGCCCATCAGAGTCTTCTTGCGTGGCACACCTGTATCGTGCAACATCCGTATCGGGATGTTGTATGACGAGTAGTAAGTGTGTCGGTCGACTGGTAGGAGGGCCGATGCAGGTAAAACATGTTCATGGGCCGGGACGAGCCTTTTACTGATTCTTGAGTGGAAAATGAGGAAAACTCTACAAAGGATGATAAAAATGAGATAAGAGCGTACGTGGCCTGTTTGTTAAAAAACATGAAAAAAAAGGAGAGGAAAACAGTTTAAAAGGGCAGTTTTGACAACAAAAAATGGGCCATAAATATCACAAAATTTGGTGTTATCAGGTAGTGGTCCATGCGTTACACTATCCACTAGGCTTCAACAACAATGTCAACTAGAATTTAAAACAACAACAAATTGCAATCAAAGTCTAACTCCAAATCACTACTTGAAAATTTTGTTTCAACTCAATTAAAGCAAAATGATGAATTCCATCAAAAAAGACAATTTGTGAAGGATGCCATTCACCAAATCTCTTCTAAGGAGGATGGAATAGCCACTCTTGCATGAATGTTGGAAAATTTGATTACTCAACAAGCTCTCTCCAACCAAAAATTACCTTCATGATCCTTACTTAGTTAACTGGAGAATCCTAGAGAACATTGCAAATTGATGACTTTGAGGAGTGGATATCCTCAAAGAGTTTTTCTTGTGTGAAACCAACATGCCTCTTTTTATTGCTATCTCAAAAAATATGTACAAGATATAGGAAAAGTTGAGATGAAAAGGAAAAATGTTTAAGATGCCTAATTATACACGAGCTTCGAATCATTGAGCACATGATTCCAAAAATTTGAAATTTTCTTACTATTAATAAGGATAATTCCATAATTGTGCTCTAGCAAAACATTACAAATAATGTTGCATGCTATCAACTTGGGTTTTCCCATAATATTTAGAAGCTTCTTCTTATCCCTTGGACGAACATAATACATCTGATTATAGATTTTGAGAATTGAGAGGTAAAGGAGCATTAAAGAACATATTATTGTAGCTTCCCTCCTCATTTAGGCATAAGGAATATCTAGACACCATTGAGTAGCCAAAAATTTTGAAGAACATCAATGGTTGGTAGTCTATTTAGGAAACAATTTGAGAGAGAGGTCAAAAATATCCGGGATATAGAAGAAGACTAGATCTAGCGTCCACACTCAACTTTTGGGTGGTGAACTCTAACCACATTCCACAAGTCCTTTGCAAAAACCTTCACTTTTTCATCCAATTCAATAGAGTCAGCAACCAAGATATTAGGTTTAGGAATAGAGTTAAAGAACTCCATATAAGATTTAACACCTATGAGATTAGGGAAAGTCCAATCACCATCATTACTAATGCAAACATTCAGTTTGCAGTTCAAACCTTCCCCGACCCTATAAACAAGATGATTAGTTACATTATCAATAATGGTTCTCTAATCTAGACACCATGGATCAATCTAGAGAATAAAAGTATCCCCGTTACCAGTATTGAAATTAGTGTGAGAAAGAAGAACATTTCTCATGCTTCACTAACCTTTTATACATCTAGGATCTAGAACTCCTAGGATTGGCTGTCCATATAAAAGCTTCACCAGTGTACCTCTTGTGTATTTATTTGACCCAAAGAGAAGATTTACAATTACCTATATCCCAAAGATTTCTAAAAAAAACTAGTGGTTGTCCAATTAGAAATGCATGTCAATCTAAGCCCCCTTCATATTTAGGTCTTCAGATGAACTCCCAAGGAGTCTTATGTAGATTCCTTTTATTTTCATTGTCACCACAAATAAAGGTCATGATAATCTTCTCTAAATCCTTTATCACCGACTTAAGAATAGGAAAAGCACTAGTCCAGATTATGCAATAGGAAGAGAGAGTAGATATGGCAAGCTCAATCCTTCCAACCATAGAGAGAAGCTTCCCTTCCATGTGTCAAGCATTAGCTTCATTTTTTCCACAATGGGGGCACACATAATCTTTGTGAGTCTTCCAGTGAACAAAGGAAGTCATAGATACTTGATTGGGAGTTCAACTACAGAGATACTCGTGTGTTTAGTAAAAGCATCATCAAAATCTTTACTAAAGAAAATCTGACTTTTGGCGTTATTAAGGATCAAACTAAAAATCCTATCAAGGGTGATCAATACACCATTAATACCTTTAAATTTTTTACAATAAACTTTAGAGAAGACCATCAAGTAATCTACAAAGATGATATGTGAAATACAAAGACCTATGTTCTTGGAGGCATATAATGGTTGGATCAAATCATCTTTAACAAAAACATCAAAATAGCTGTGAGACCTTGCATATCAAACACAAAGAGATCTATGGACATGGCATCTTCGTGTATCACTCCTTTTGAGGCACAAAAGGATTTAGAAGGTGAACCATTGATTAAATCTTGAAAGGAAGAAGAGGAGCAACAAGTGTGAATCCAGTGAATCCAACAACTAGGAAAACCCATAATCTGAAGGAGGAGAAGGATATAATCTCTATTAATAAAGTCAAAAGCCTTAGAAAGGCCAACTTTTAAGAAAAGTTTTAGAGATTCGGGACAATTGAAGGAATTAAGAATTTCATTTTCAAGGAGAATAACATTTCCATCTTTCCAATCTTTCACAAATGCGGCCTGGTTTTTGTGACAACCCAATGCCACATGAGAAAGATCAATCAAAACAAAGCACACGATTGACAACTAACAACCACACTACCAAAATAACGACTAAATTAAAACCAATTTCATATAGCCATTATTATGCAAAAACATATTACAAAAAGTCCACAACCTATAACATATCACATACCATGCCAAATATTTACATCTGTACAATGGCCATCTGGAACACACCTATTACAAAAGAACATATTCACACGTACAAGACACATATATGAATCATAACATACTGCTAAAAACCTCAAAATGATATACAAATCATCTCCAAATCACATCCCTATCAGACCTAAGAGTACAAGGATGACACATATGACTCTATTGCACAACACTAACAACATCCAAGCTTCTGCATGTACTGATCTCCAAATTGCTCTTCCTCAACAACATGATCCTATCCACGCTGCTGAAAACCACCTAAAAAGATGTGGCAAACTATGAGGGTGATACCCATGTCCCATCGAGAGATATAACTTTCAACCAACAATTATATCTACAATAAGACATTAACCTTATTAAGCTGGATGAGAAGATTCAGCTAAATGAATTTTTTAAACTGATTACACAAGTTAGGTAGATGTAACAAATGTAGAAGATAAGCAGATCATCATATACTTTTAGAAGGAATATGAAGAATATGTATAAAAGTTGATTTCTCTTACCGCTTATATAACAACTGAGCAATAATAAAGACAAGGTGAGGGTAAACATCCAATGTGAAACATGTTAACCCTACACTATTATACTACACAACCGTATTACATCTTTTATTAATGCCCTAAGGATTTGAGTCGTACTACCCAAATCCAACTGACCACTATAAGTTCCATAAAAAATCTAGGAAGATCTAGAATCCAAGATCTTCTCCCCACTCGGTCAGTACGAGTCTGCACCGTAGTGACATGTCAGTCAACTGCCCCTAGTGACATATATTCAAGCTAAAAATACCTAGTTTGCCCTTAGTATAGGCCACGACACTAGCCACCAGGGTATGCATGCAAAACCCTACCACTAGGGTACAATCATAGTTTTCCTCCTATCACATCACATATATAGTCACTAAGACATGAGTGAGGTGGATTTTACTGCACTAACAAATCCACCTAGGGATGAAATCTTAAGTTTTTGCCAAAACCTTATGCAATAGTACCACCCACAATCGGATGAGTCTTATAGCAGTATAGTTAAGGATCGAATCCCAAGAGACAACATTTTTAAGAATCATTCTAGTCAAATATGGATCAACTAAGACTAATATTTAGAACAAAGAGTTGATTTGGGTTTAGTTAAACTAATTGCATGGAAAGTAAAAGAGCAGGATTAAAATTGAGTTTAGATTAATGATGGGAATCACTGGGGTGGAATCATGTTTCACTACCACTACACATGCAAACACATCCAGACAAGAAACAACTATCCAAATGGAGTAAGCAAAACCATCGTTAGTAAATAGAGTTTGTGTAAGCATCTCCGTAGGCTCGATGCCTCATTATCCACAGATCACACACTTACTACTCCAGACACATCCCTTTAGAAATTCTCATTTGAGCATCAACCATGTTAATCAATATTCAAATACTAAGTATTGAAGTTCTCACAACATAGGAATATAATAGGTCATGCAAAGTAGGTGATCATTCCACAAAGCACACATTACATGATTAACAATGAAATGGAAAGATATATATACATGCATTGAAATGTTATAAAGTTGACACGTAAGAACTGGCAACAGGGCTAGTCTCCACACCCCAACAAAATGGACTACTCGCTCCTCATGATAGAAGCAAAGAAAACAAGGGAGAGGGAAGATTCCACCGTGGTCATGGTGAAGAAGATGGTCGGAACTTGGTGGAATAACAGTCTTCTACACGATGATGGGGTAGATCTAGACGATGAGGGGAAGAACACCAAGGCGGATGAGGATGATCTTCTGTTTCCTTCTTCATTATCTTCTCATGCTCTTTCTCACTGGAGATGGAGCTATAGATGGCTGATGGTAAAGGGTGCTACAGATCTGAAATCCCACCACTTTCATGGCTAGGAGATAGATCTTGATGGAGCGGAGATGGCAGGGTAGCAAGAAAACCACATAGGTAGTCTTTGGTGGCGGTTGATTGTCTTCCTTGGAGGGCACATAGAATCATCCTATTGACATCGTAAGGTAGAAGCGATGCCTCAAATGAAGGAGGGGGTCATCTATTTATAGGCTCAAATTTGGAGAGCACTGACTTAGTTGTCTCAGTAGCGACACATGTTGCGGTTGTGATGCTTATCGCGGTTGTGATTCTTATCATGGTCACAACCTTTTCTATCTTCATGACATCTGTCTCGATCGCAACCATGTCTCGGTCATGACGTCATCTTGGTGCTTCAGTCACAAAACCTTTTGGCATTGCGGTTGCGACATCTTTTAGGCATTATGGTCACGACATCTTTAGGTGTTGCAGTCGCGACGTTAGTAGTGATCGAGATGCATGTCGCAGCGGCAGCACTTGTTGCAGCTGTAACCTTTTAGAATAAACTCATCCCCACTGGGGGGTATTACTATGGGCTGATGGGCCTGCATGATGAATCCTCTAACTGATGAGGATGATTTCTAATGAAGAAACTGACCATCAAAATTAGGGTCCAAATAGTCAAAAATTTCTTGGGGCCACTCTCTCCTACGTTGGTGCACATAGTGCTATGCTTAACCATACCATGGAGACCAATGGATTTGATCAAAACCTCAAATAATCTTATGTAATTGAGGAAAATTATATATGAGCAGATTCAAGGGGTATATGTGAGATTTGAGTGCAAAACTGGGCCAAGAATGGTTACTAAAACTAAGATGAATATGCATTCATCAATGACCGCAACCTTTCTCAAACTGAGGGCTAGGTATGACCACAACCATCCTTGCTAAACACCTGAGATATGGATGACAATGATGTACTCTCCAAGCACCACGCATACTCCATAGCATGTGCTCGAAGTTTCCCTTAGGAATACTCATTTCACCATTTAGTAAGTCTTGACGCTGGGATGGATCTATGGCTAGGGAAACTACATGATTAGGGTTCCACTTCATTAATTAATACAATTGGGCATCTTTTAGTTGAATAAATCAAGTTTCAAGCAAACCTAAAATGGGTTCTATAAAAGATAAGGTAGGTTACAACTTCAAAAGATATAAAACATATAAGGTATAAAATTGTCACATCATCACATGGTGCTATTCCACTGCCACACACCATGCAATCCCTATTATCACATCACCAGAGGATATCATCTCTATTAGGCACAAAGCCCCTACAAAGGTCATAAAACCATTCACATTGTTCCTACATGGAACATCATAATTTGTGTCACATAAACAATATTCCAATCAAACATTACCATATGATGTTCATTCAACAACAAATTAGGGTTATAACATTGAGGGAGAAAAATAATTCATTAACATGCTATTTACTTGAGCAAGCTAAACATTTCACCATGTGCTCAAAATAGGGTTAGGTTTCTACATAGAAAACAAAATTAGGGTTTCAAGATGATGATTAAATGTAAACCTTGATTATTACCATCTCCCACATTCTTGGAAGTAAGAGAGTCAACTACCATCATCACTAGGTTATCCACACAAGGAAAACATAAGTCTAGAAAATCTCATCAACCAAAGAGGAGTAGGTCATACCATCCTCATCGGTCAAAGAGGTGGACCAACCTCATCATGCACATTAAATAAAATCATAGCATCCAAAGCAAATTAAGACATGTCTTCGATCAAAGAGACTAGGTTGAAGAGAACTTGGTGACCGAAGACACCACAACACTCTCATTGATCGAAGAGAAGTCCAATAATCCACACTATCATGGATCCAAAACCTAACAACTGAAGGAAAAACCACACCTTCATCAACTCAAGAAGAATAAACATTAGAGACCATACCAAAACCATCAAAACTCTTCGACAATAGAGAACTTATCATGATGAACATCAATAGAGAGACACCCACTTGTAACACATGAGAAAAATAGATTGATCATCACTATGAAACTAAAACATCAAGGGATAAACCTCGCAAAGGAGAACAACATCCAAAACTTTAATTGTGGCCATCAACATAAGAGAGAAACAAAACCACAACTAGAGGGAGAAAAACCCACATTTCTATCATCATGCATGTATCCAAAGCCTCTATCATCAAGATATAAAACAAAATCATATTAATGTGAAGAAAAATGATCATTTGACATGTGCATGCAAAAACCAAGATCTCCATCAACAACCAAAGTTCTAGTATAAGAATTAGGGTTTAGAAAAGGAGTCCATCTACCCAAGGTCATCACATAATCACAAGCCCTAGCTTAAGATATAATCATACTAATAGGAACCACACTTTAATGTTAGATTAATTGCATGCAAGATTAAGTGCAACAATAATTGAGGAGAAAGTTATATAACTTGCCTTGATGTAAAGAACGACCCTAAAAGCAAGATGCTCCAATGAAAGAGAGGAAAACCCAAGATTGATCACCACCTCACGGTCAAGCTAGCTTGACCAAAAGAAAGAAGAACACACCTAGGTTAAAGGAGCACACAGAAGAGGGTAAAACCCTAGGCTAAAAAAACACAGAGAAAGAGGAGTTTTTCTTCTCAACTTTACCACTACGATGGAAAACCCTGGGTTCGACCAAGAAGAGAGAAATTCCCCAAGAGGCACTAACATGGAAAACCATGTATTTGGACAAGAGAATAATTATATGGGTAGGGTTGCAAAGAAACAAGATCAAGCAAGAGAGATCACTTACTAAGTTCAAGTAACACAAAAGAATCACCAAAGGAGAGTTTCTCCAACCCTAGATCACACATGCAAGGGATCGACCTCCTTGATCCAAGGTTACGCTCTTCTACACCACCAAGAACACAAGGGAATGATATCCAAGCAAGAGGGAAAGAACATGATGCAAAATGGATCACTTGAATGCAAAGATAGGGGTATATATATCCAAGGTAGAGAGAGGTAGGGGAGGTTAGGTGTCATGCCGACATGTACCACTTATCCACCAAAAATTAAGACATGCAAGCACTATACATATGCATGCAACATGGGTGATAAAACCTAGGAAACTCACTGACCTCACTAGGTACATGACACCATCGCTCAAAGGGTCACATGGTGCAAAAGCCACACGGTCGAAGAGAAACAAGGACCATCGATCACATAGAACTCCGTCTAAGGTTTCTTTGCTCATCGGCCTAAGAGACCACTAGACACAAACTAAAACTTCTTTGAATATAGGAAAATGATCAAAGGAACATCAAGATGGTTGCTGAAATCAAAACTCAACGGTCAAGAAAAAAGGTCACCATCAAACTAGGGCATCCAAGCAACCCTAGATATCAACACATGATGTCAACACATCTCTCCACATCAAACCATGGTGCAAAAAAGCTATGGGGTTCCACTCTCTCTCTAACATTGTGAAAAAACATTTGAGGCACATCAAGCATGTGACAAATTGCAAGATAAACCCTAAACATGGTTAAATTGCAATTCAGTCCAAAACAAGCACACATCTAGTATAACTAGCTCAAACATCATCCAAACTGGACCCAACTGAATGCATAAGCATGTCACATGTTAGTAAAGCACATCACATGATTAGATTAAGGTTTTAAGCATCTTATTAAGTAAAGAAAGCAAGATCAAGCATAAAGCCAGGTCAAGGGTCTTACAACCATAAACCCCTAACAAGGATTTCACCCCCAAAATCCAATGCAAAAAGAAGCGGGTATTTCCTACACATCTCATGATATAAGTCCCACATGGATTCCTTCACACCATGGTGATGCCATAGAACCTTAACCAACACTAGATCCTTCTTCTTCAAATTCTTCACTCTCCTATCTAGGATCAACACAAGACCCTCAACATACATCACATCCTCCTCCAACTCAACTTCTAATGGATGCAACACTCGCTTGGTATCTAGATGGAACTTCCTCAACATCAAACCATGGAACACAAGATGCAACCTATGCAACTCTGATGGTAACACAAACTTGTATGCCACTTTCCCAATATAATACACCACAAGGTAAGGTCCCATATACATGGGAACCAACATACCCTTTTTCCCAAACCTCAGAACACCTTTCCAAGGAGAAACCTTGAGATATACTTTATCTCCCACTTGAAACTCCAAGGTCTTGTGATGATTATTAGCATAAGACTTTTGTCCGTCCTGGCCTGCCTTCAACAACTATTGGATCACTTTAATCTTCTATGTAGTATGTTGTACAAGCCCAGGGACCAAAAGCTAATACTCACCAATCTCATACCAACAATTGAGACCTACAATGCCTCCCATACAAGGATTAAGATGGTGCCATGTTGATTGTCTGCTAATAACTGTTGTTGTAGGAAAACTCTATCAAACTGAGGTGCACATCCCAACCTACAAGAAATTGAAAAACACAAGCTCTCAATAGATCCTCCAAGATCTGAATGGTCCTCTCTGACTGACCATCTATCTACGGGTGAAATGTTGTGTTGAAACTCAACTGTGTACCCATGGTTGTATGCAGACGCTCCCAGAAATGACTAGTAAACTGAAGACCTATGTTAGACACTATCGTCACCAGGATAGCATGCAAACACACTATCTCATCCACATATATCTGTGACAACTTTTCTACTATATATGTAATCTTCACAGGAAGGAAGTGCACTGACTTGGTCACCATGTTAGCTATCTTCCAAATGGAATCATGACCTTTGTGTGTCCTAGGAAGACAAACCACAAAGTCCATAGTGATATGATACCACTTCCAATGTGGTATAGGCAACAATTGCAACGTTCCTATAAGCTTCTGATACTCAACCTTGACCCACTGACACACATGACATCTTGCCACAAAATCATCCACTTCAAGATTCAAGCTAGGACACCAATATAGACCCTTCAAGTTTTGGTGCATATTGGTACTACCTGGGTGCATCACATATATTGAAGAGTGAGCCTCCTCAAGAACCATCTTCCTCAAACCATCAACATATGGAACCACTCTCTTGTCATCAAAACAAACTGTCCCATACTGGATCTCACAAAATCCCTCATGCTTCTCACTGCCAAACTCTGATAAGATATTCTATATCACCGTATCACCTCGTTGTACATCTCTAGTCTACTATGTCAACATGGGCTTGACCTATAACTGTGCTAACAAGTCTATCAACAAGGAGACTTCTAGCTTCACATTCACCTATTGTAATGACACCAACATGTCTCACTTATGGCATACCGAAGAACATAAATGTGCCTTTTCTATAGGTGATGAAGAAGACTTCCTGCTAAACATATCAACCACCACATTTTCCTTCCATAGATGGTAATCTATCGTGCAATTATAATCCTTGATCAAATCTATCTACCTCCTCTATCGCATGTTCAACTCCTGCTTCAAGAATATATAGTGAAGGTTCTTGTGGTCGGTGAAGATTTGACACTTATCACCACAAAAGTAGTGTCTCCATATCTTTAAAGTCAGGACCACAACTTCAAGATCCATATCATGCATCAGGTAGCTCTCCTCATATTTCTTAAGCTGTCGCATTTCTTAAGCTGTCACAAAGCAAAAGAAATCATGTTCTTATCCTACATCAGAACACATCCCAAACAATTCTTTACCACATCATATAAGAGAATATAGACCTTCCGTAACAACTCCTATAACTGCTTCTTCAACTCTTGCATCTAGCTGGTTCCATCCTATATGATGGTTGTGCTATCGGCTGTGTACTAGGAACAAGATCAATCTCAAAGTCAATCTCTCTAGGAGGGGAACACCAGGAAACTCTTTAAGGAACAATTCCTCAAACTCTTGAACAACATGCACCTTCTGGATACTAGGACACCTTACCTCAGTATCCACCACATGTTCCAAGAAAGCCTCACACCCCTGGCTCATCAACCTCTCTGCTGTCATAGCTGAAACCAAGCATGTCAGGAGAATCTCCCTATGTCCTTGGAAGACCCACAAAACATCACCATCAAAGAATGTCGTGACCTTGGAACAAAATTCCAAGACCAACCGATACTTCTAAAAGGTATCCATTCCAAATATCACATCCAAATCCATGCATGTCAAGCGACATAAGGTCCACTTGGATGTTGTGTCTTGAGAAAGAAAGAACACAGGATAATTAGACCTCACGCAACTCAGAAGAACCAACAAGAGGGGTTTCTAATCAAAGACTATCATATCTACGATTAATAGGAAAGTAACAACTACATACAACCTCTCTAGTGATAAAAGAGTGCATCACACCTGGGTCAAAAAAACAGATACACAAGAAGATGTATATAAATCAGAATGAAAAGGTTCCATCTGACCTATCATGACCCATGGATTGACCACTCCCTCTGGATGACTCATATCATAGAATCGAGCTGTCACATGTTGTCATCACTATCCTCTGTTGGCTTGCCTTGAAGAACCTTCTTGTGATGCCTCACTGTGTCATCTACCACCACTACTATTAATCTACCACTGCTGCAAACTTTGTTGACTTTGCCTCAACTGTTGTGTCACCTCCTCATCCTTCACAATGCAAAATCACTTTGTATGCCCAATCTGTCAAGTCTTACTCTCATACCATGGCCTAGATGGGCCTATCACTGATCAACTTCCTGATAGGTCACCCATCCCAGTACTACTCCAAGCTGAGCACACTTTACTATGGAGTTCAATGGGCTCCCAAAAAAGGAGGTGCATTTTGTTGACTTTGCCTCAACTGTTGTGTCACCTCCTCATCCTTCACAATGCAAAATCACTTTGTATGCCCAATCTGTCAAGTCTTACTCTCATACCATGGCCTAGATGGGCCTATCACTAATCAACTTCCTGATAGGTCACCCATCCCAGTACTACTCCAAGCTGAGCACACTTTACTATGGAGTTCTTAGTGATGGGCTCCCAAAAAAAGAGGTGCACCTTGGTGATATGGGTAGTCCAATCATTCCTTTTAAGATCATGTTATCCAAGGCCTCAAATCCTGGGACGTTACAATCTCCCCCGCTTAGACTCTTGACGTCCTTGTAAAGTCTCAACTATATGGCCTCATAATCTGACCCCATTTCAGTGCAGACCCATGCCTGGACCATACGACTCAAGACTGGCATGTCACATGCCCATGTGGGCCCCACCTACTAGAGGGGTTATGGCTCTTATACCATTTGTCATGACCGTGCCCACTGCCCAAGGCTCTAGTAGAGTTTCAAGAATGATGACTGTCCCCACAGACCACCACTAGCCTTAACTGCGTGCTTTGTCCTCACTCACGCGCATGCCAGGATCAACTTCCCAACAGGTCACCCATCCCAGTACTACTCCAAGCTGAGCACGCTTAACTATGGAGTTCTTAGTGATGGGCTCCCAGAAAAGGAGGTGCACCTTGGTGATATGGGTAGTCCAATCATTCCTTTTAAGATCATGTTATCCAAGGCCTCAAATCCTGGGACGTTATAGACACTGTGTTGTGAGCTCCTACTGGTAGAACACTATGGCCTTTTCGCTTACTTGGTGACCATTGCAACTATACCGCAAGTTGTTGCTGTGTGTGTGGTGGCGAGAACCTAGGCTTCTTGAACACTACTAAAGACTGCCACTAAAACTGGGCCGATCTCTTCTTAGCATTGGCTTCACTCTTCTCAATAGCCGACCACTTGATCCTCCTCATCGACTCCATAAGGGTAGATAACCTATCCCTATTCTCCAAAGCCGACACTGTCATTGTCAAATCCATAAACCCTTCTCAAACCATTTATTCCTCTCCTTATCTGTCACAACCATGTAAGGACAAAACCTCAACAACTCCATGAACTTTGCCTCGTACTTGTTGATCATCATTGACCCTGTCAGATTTTCTCAAACTGTGAGATCTTCTCATCCAGAAACATCTCTGGGAAGTATCATCTCAAAAACTCTCACCAAAACTCCTCCTAACTGAACACCACTCTAGGTTTCTTCTCTTCCTGAATGTCCCACCAATGGCTAGCACTGCGCTTTAGTATGTACACCGCATGATTTACACTTTCCTCTTTAGGAATATTGAGGATCTTAAAGGCCTTATCCAACTCCGTCAGCCACATGTCCTCATCCGCGTGGTATTCTTTACCCACATACTCGATCACCGCAACACGAAAAAACCTCTCAAAGGTCTTTCCAGAACCCTAGGATTCCCCATCAGGAACAACAACCCTTGCTTGAGGTAAAGACACTCTATCCACTATATGCAAAATTGTGGCCATCAACTATCCAAACATGGACTAAAAAGTGGGTTTGGACATGGTTTTTGGGTCAAACTAAGCCACTTCAAGCACTCCATCTACTCTGGCCTGCCTCCTGGTGAAACAACACCACTCTCAGGATGTTCTTCTTACTCCTCACACATATATGCATAAGGATAAGTCACAATCAGATATATTGGAGGACACAAGAATAGACACAACCCTAGTCCTATGTCCCTGTAGACTTAGTGAACCTAGAGCTCTGATACCAACCTTTCCATGTGACAACCAAATGCTACATCAGCAAGACTACTCAAAATGAAGCACAAAATTAGCAGATAACAACCACACTACCAAGATAACAAGTAAATTAAAATTGATTTCATATAACCATCATTATCTAGAAACATATTACAAAAGGGTGCAAAACCTATAACATATCACATACCATGCCAAGTATTTACAACTGTAAAATGGCTATGTGCCACACACCTATTACAAAAAACATGTTCACATATACAGGCCACACATATAATTTCATAGCATACTGCCAAAAAACTCAAAATGATATACAAATCATCTATGAAACACATCCCTCCCAGACCTGAGAGCACAAGGACAACACATAGGACTCTACTACACAACACTGGCAACATACAACCTTCTGTGTCTCCTGATATCCAAATTGCTCTTCCTTAACAACATGATCCCGCCCATGCCATTGAGGACCACATAAAAATATGTGGTGAACAAAGAGTGTGAGACCCAGGTCCCTACAAGAGATACAACTCTCAACCAATGAATATAACTACAACATGATATTAACCATATTAAGTAGGATGAGAAATTTCAACTAAATGAAATATTTAAACTAATTACAAAAGTTAGGAAGATGTAACAATTCTAGAAGATAAGTAGATCATCATATAATTTTTGAAGGAATATGAAGAACATGTATAACAATTGATTTTGTTTACCACATTATATAACAACTAAGAAGTAATAAAGACAAGGCAAGGGTAAACATACAATGTGAAACGTGGTTAACCCTATATTGTTATACTATGTGGCTGTATTACATCTTTTATTAATACCCTGAGGATTTGAGTTGTACCACCCAAATCCAACTAACCACTACTAACTCAAAATCAGTGCCATACAAGATCTCAGACGAGCTAACATCCAAGATCTTCTCCCCACTTGGTCAATACAAGTATGCACTGTAGTGACATATTAGTCAATTGCCACTAGCGACATATAGTCAAGCTGAAAACACCTAGTTCTCCCTTGGCATAGGTCACGACACTAGACACCAAGGAATGCAAGCAAAACCCTACCATCGGAGTACAATTGCAATTGTCCTCCAATCCAGGAGTCCTCATAAGCCAACTAGTGGTGCAGAGTAAAGTTTTTCCATCTCCTAGGTTGTGATCCCTTCTACAAACTATCGCCTAGGAAAATGACCTAATAATTCTTTTGCACTCTATGAAATTCTTTAAAATTTACTAATTATTAAACCAAATGTAACGACCCTCTCCCACTGTTATCCCTAATCAAGGCTGATGAAGTGGATAAGGGCCATTATCATAATTCCAAGATAAAGGTTTAGCAGGTAACCAATAATAATTAGAAATTTCATTGAATAGAAAAATGTTGAATAACAATATGACGATAGAATAACTTCTAGGGAGTTACATGGAAAGGGAAACTAAATGTGCAACATAAAGTAAATCAACTATAAATCCTCCAATATACTTGAAACATATTTTCTTTTGGAGTCATCTTCTATGGAAGTCCATTTCTTCAAATAATTTTGAGGTTTAACCTAAAATGACGTGATACAAAAATGTGGTCCGTATACCTCTACACTGAGTACGTGGGGAAAAGAAAATATATGCATGTAGGTGTAACAACAAAAAAATAACAACAATTATTATTACATAGTCAAACATGTGTTTTCTATTATAACTTCTCACCCACATTTGCTCACTCTCTGTGCTATACCCTCTCTTTAGGGAATTCATTGTGGGGTACCCTATCTTTAGGGTTTGGTCCATATAGTGGATTCTCATAACCTTCACTCACCTGGGCTTGGTTTTATATCGACCTTCCTTTCCCATCATGGCCTGTTATTCCTTTCCCGTCATGGCCTATTAGTGATCTTTCTTGTGAGGAGGTGAGATTACCCCCTTACCAAAATTTAATGAAAAATGCAAAACATCCATATTTTAAAAGGATTTTGATGTTTGAAGGATGCATAGATAATATTTCCATTTAAATAAGCATGATCCAGATAAAAATCTCAATAGTACTAGTAGAAAGAAAATATTAAGTTAGTACATGGCTTTGATCCAAGTTCACTACATGTATTTCATGAAACATAAACTAGAAAAGGAAACTACAAGATCTAGAAGTAGCAACCTAGACATCTCAACAAAGTCTCCTTATATCTACTACTGGGTAGGTACTCCTTGGTCTTGTTCCACTCTGTCCTAGTCCTGGGTGGTTGGGATCACTCAGTAAGAGGAGAAAACAAGGTATGTGTCAAACAAGGAACAAGAACAAAGTTAAGAACAACAAGGAAAATAAAGGGTATAGAATAGCCAGGAAATAAGAAGGGTCAAAATTATGAGGCATATAACAAATAGGAATCTTTCCATTACAAATAATAATAAACTTTGCATGAATGATTAAGTTAGACTAAATAAACTAAGTAGTGTTTAGGAACCTACCAAACCCCAACCAATAGGTGAGGGGAGAGTAAACACATTCCCAGTCACCTACATTATATTTATATATGGGGAGAGTATTCACATTCCCCTGGGTGAAATAACACATGCCCAACTATGGGTGGTTGTACATAAGTACCACTACATTACCTAACAAGTCAAGCATATCATCATGATCAAAGAAATCATATGGCAAGATTAAGTTACAAATAATATTGATATGGCAGGTGGGTTCAAGACCTAAGCAAGTAATGAAATAATTATGCCCAAAAGAGCAATAATAGGAATTATGGTTATAGTCCATGCCTCATTTGGAATTAGGGTTTGGATATCAAAATATGCCCAATTAAGGGGTAAGATGCACATACCCCGATTCAGATTCCTAGCTAGAATTTTCACCAACTTAGAAGATTCCAAGATCACCTTTGCCTAATTTCAAGTTATTGACATGTATTAGGGTATTGTAATGCATATAAGTGTAATGAAAACCCTACTTTTAGACCTTTTTGGAAAACCTCAGATTTTGGTCATAAAACCTAAGCCAATTGAATTCTTATTTTTTTAATCAAGAAAATATATTTATTTGCTTTATTTAGAGTTCATATGAATTAGATATAATGTTTAGGAATTTTTAAATAATTTATTAGATTCTCAAAAATGGACCATAAAAAAATGGAAATCTGACACTGGAATCATTTTTACTGGAAAGATTTAATTTTCTGATTCCAAAACATATTTATTTACAATTTTTTTGACAAACAAATAATTAGTTATCATGTTTTTAAGTTCGACCAATGAGAAAGTTTGAAATAGCCAAATAGGTGATTAGAGCTTTGTGAGAGAGGAAGAGAGTGAGACAAGGCTTGCTGACTTGGCCCAATTAGGCTTAGCCAAGTTGCCTAGTCAATGAACAACTTACTCACACCAAATCAAAAGAAAATGGGGCTAAATGTCCATTAGGGGCTAAATGGATATAATAGGATTTGGGTGGGGGCTAAATCCCTGGTTACCCCCTATGGATATGACCCTAAATACAATCTAGTAGGATGTTGTGTTTTTCTAATGAGAACAAATATAAAAATCCATGGTGATTGCAAATAGTTAGATTTTTGGTATTTAGTTTCTAAACTATGTATACACTTTTGTTCATGTCACATCTAGATCTCAAAAGCATCACATTAGATGTGGGCAAGAATCTAGAAGTGCCTTGATAAATTTTATAGAAATCAGTGAAATTCCTTTTGTCTTTGTTGTAGTGATAGTGCATGAATCAATGTAGGTTATCACTTGAAGGACCTTAACTCCATGTAGATTAATTATATTTCATTTTTATATGACAAAATACAATTCTAAATATGATAGAATAAAGGACCAAAAGAGAAAATAAGATTATATATCCATGTATATTTCATAGATTCTCATCACACATAGTTAATATATGATCATGAAGAAGGAAGCACTCCACTGGTTTGTTGATATAATTTTTTTCATATATAAATAGTTGCGTGATGTTGTGTATAGATATTCTTAGAAATATTTCATCCTTATGTACTTGATTAAAATCACCTAAAATTATGATTCATTTCCTCATTATTGAACGTAATAAATGTTTAATCATTAAGTTAACAGACAATTTGTCATATTTGATTTTTAGTTATATAATCATTGATCTCTCAAAATGTTAACTTTTAGTTTTGAATTGTCTTGTACAATGACATATCTCAAGTTATATGTAGTTTTGTATTATGTAATTAAAGGTAAGATATTGACAATTTTAATATTAGTTTAATATATAGGGGAATGGTAAGATAAGGTACACTAAATAACCCAAGAAAATAAGTATAATCTAGTGATTGTTTCATGTTATAAATATTAAATATTTCAACAATGTGGTATGCATATAGATATGAGGGCGTTAAATATATCTTGATAAAAGGTATAAAATATTACTTTAGAGTTGAATGTCAATCCTTATCACACATTTGTATAGATATATATAAGGGAATGTCATAATTACTTGTGTTGGTTATGAACCTAAAATTTTAAGAAGAATTTGGATAGGTAATGAGAATAACACATCATAATTTAAAAACTTGTTGATGTAAAAAATATATTTATATTGAAATGATCTTATAAAATTTCCATCCAACTATTTTTCAATCCACAATACAAAAAAAATTCCAAGTACAATCAATATTTATTTTTCTAATCCTTTGAATGTTTGATTATTTGTTGGAGATATAAATGTATTGTGTACACATGTTAGTTTTCTCAATCAATTTCAACCTTTAGATACCAATCCCACCTAATAACTTTATAAAGATAAGTTTGATAATATAAAGAACAATGATATGATGAAGTTTTTCAATGACTTTAGAAAAATAGTTGCATACACTTTAAATGATGGTCAATGGAATTTTAGAACTTAACATGATACTTATGTTCACTTTTCTACTAGGGCAAGTTGAAGGAGGAAGATGACCCTTTGGGTCGTTGGACCGTTATGCCCTCCAAGGGCTGAAGACACAACCAACTTACGTGGGGGCAAACTGGTAAATTCGAAATGTTTCCAAATCTGCAAGCAACGTTGTGTGGAAATAGACACATGGCGCTCTCCGATTGGCCCAAGTAAGGTTTTCTTGCAAAAATCATAGTTAAATATTGGTAGCTCGGATGGTTACACATAAAATATGGAAATTTCTCAGAAAAATGAGGGGAATCTAATAAAATATAGTTAGAAGATAATTATTCTTTCAATTTGAAAAGTAGTGTAAGTTATCAACTTTAATGAATTAAAGATTAAGAAATCCTATTTTGAGATGATTAATATATTTAGAAGGGTTTAATGGATGATTAAAGTTGAAATTAGCATGTTAATCATGAAAAGGAACATTAAGAACAAAAAGGATGAACTTTGCTCGTAATTAGTTTAATTTAGAGTTTCATGTGCATGAATATGCTTTAATGGGCCTTGAGACCCTAATATTGGTAAATGCAACCCTTAGTGGCTTTAATTATTCAAAATCGTGAATAAAGTGAAGTTATGATAATTCTAAGATATTTCGAGTATAATAGCCCCTAATCGTGGATGAATACCCTTAATGTAGAAATTAGGGTTTTTGAGTGGATAAAAGGTAGAATTAATGATAAATAACATTCATATGAGTATTAGAGCATAATGAACTATGAATTGATGATAAACAAGCATAATGACTTTATCATAAATTAAAAGGATAAAAATGGTGGCTTTAATGTAAAAGAGGCTTAAAGGACTTAATTGATGATTAATTGTTCTATTTCTGGAATTAATATTATGTGTTTGTAAAAGATAACCTTAATAACTTTCGTGCAGGATAGATGAGAAAATTAGGGTTTAAAGAGAGTAAAGGGAACTAAAACTCTAATTGCAAAGTAAACCCTAAAAAAGAGGAAGAAACCCTAAAAAGGAATAGAAACTATAAGTAGCAAGATGGTTTGGATAGATTTTGATAAAAAGGAATTGAATGTAATTTTAGGACTGAATTGTGTGCTTGCTTGATTCTGGATTACTTGCTTGTTTGCATTATTCCTGCACCTAAGTCTGCCTGACAGGTATGTGGTTAATTATGGTTAATCACATTAGTTTCTTGAGGGTTTTCTAAATGTTTCCTCGTATTGAATGCAATCTAAATAGTTGGATGTTCATACTTGCAAAATTATAAAGTCACTATGGTTATCACAATTATAAAGAAGTGTGTATTCTCGCACCTACATGCCACCCTAATGGAAGATGCCATAAAGGTCAGGCCCAAGAGGGTAGACCCATGGGCACCCTGAGAGGTGACCCCAGACACCAAGCTCAGGAATGAGAAGGTGGTCTATGATGCATGACTATCGAGAACCATGAGAGGTGACTCCCAGGCACCAAGCTCGGGATTGAGAAGGTGGCCTTAAGTCAATGGCAAAAGAGAAACCCTAGAGGGGTATGCCATGGTTAGGGAAAAAGTAGTGGAGAATGACACATTGAAAATTTAAATTGTCTTGTTAAATAATTTGGTTGTGATTATTAAATTGTTAGCCATATCTGTGATATTTTGGATGTCCCCACATACCGGCATATTCTGATATGCTGACCGACGTTTTTTTTGTCGGTGTTTTAGGTACAAGCTTGAAAGGACAAATAGTAAAGTGGCATATGTGAAATTAATTAATAGTTAAAGTACAAAGGAGGATTAGTTAGAGTAGACTCCTGATGCGGATAGATGTAGATATCCCATATTTGAAAAAGGTATGCAAAGTTTTATTTTGTACCCATTTTCTGTTTAGTTAGTAAAATTTATTAATTGTTATTGATTATTTGTCAAACCTTTGATCCTATTAATTGGGATAACAACACCGACCTTTTGGTCTCCCTTAATTGGGGGTTACTAGGAGGTGGGGTCGTTACATAAAGTCTCCAAAACTGAAAAATAATGCCAAAGTTGGATTCTACATGTCCTAATCAGGCTAGCTATCAATTTTCATTTAATTTGGAGTTTGTTTGCACCCTCAAATGAAGAGAGAGAAAAAGATAAATAAATTTAATGCATCAGTTTATTCAATTTTTTATTTGTATAAGGTAACCTATATTTTCTTCTACCACAATCTCTTAGATCAGGTGCATGATCTAGACCACATGATCATGATCGGATGGTATTGGACCCGTCTCCTACCTCAAGTAGCAAGGGGCGTGCATGTAAACAGTATCGTCGAGATGGTTTTATCTTTATCTGTGGGTTACTCCCTCAATTCGTGATCACTTTTTGAGATTTTGTGTGTGTTAAATCTGTGAGAGGATTCCACATCCAATGATCCCTAAATCAAGACCCAAACCCTTTCCCAAAGCTTCACGAACGCCCTTTTCTCCCAAAGCCTTAGAACTAAACCCACCTATATATAACTATGAGTTGACCTTCGAATGACCTTGTTCAACCCTTCCCTCACACCAATTTTGCTTCTAGATGTGTGTCCTCTTATCACAAGGTTTTTTGGCAACCTCTACCGACATGAACCCCTCTCTCCTCGCTTCATGCTAATTCGACTAGCCCTTTGGTATGTCTCCTTAGTGCTTTCTCTTCATTTTTGTACCTCCAACCACCTTATTATGGCTTCTTTAGGTTTTCCTCATGTTCAAGCCAACTGCTCAGGCTACTTTGAGAAGCCATGGTGCATTGTTGTAATGAGGATGAATCCCCCACTTGTTTTTCCGATTCTACCCTCTCATTTTTCCTTTCTTTACTTTTTTCTGCTAATCTGCAAAACAAAGGAAAAGTTAGTCTGATGGTATATTTACAAAAATAGGGTAAATTTGGGATTATGTATAGTTTTAGTTTAGAAAGAATATGGAAAACTAAAGGAAAAGACTAAGATAATCGTCCAAAATAGGGTGTTATCACCCCCCTAACTTAGAGTCTAGCTTGTCCTCAAGTTAGATAGAGCTGAGGCAAGTAATGGCGAGGCGATCTTATTTAGTTAGTATTTCCATACACTTGCTTCAATTCTTAACCTGAGTTCTTCTAAGGTCATATCAAGTCTTATTTCTTGCCTTGACTCTTTCGGGTTTCGAGAGTTGCTTGGGTCTCAGGCTCTTTCCGTATCTCGTAGCTTGCATCGGGACCACTTTTTTTCTGTGCATGTTGTTGACTCTAATCAGCTTTATACCTCTCTGAAAGACCTAGTGGAAGCTAGCGAGGGTATGAGGGTTGGATAAAGGCTTGAAGTGTAGCTCCCCCTTCAAGTGGGGGAGGGGTTGTTTATGCTTTTTAGGATCTCACTACCAGACATGACACATCTACCTTTATGAGGGCAACTGAATGTACCGGCCGGGTGAGTCCTTTATGAGCCTTTCATATATTTAGATACCTTAGGGTTCCATTACCGGGCACGACACATCTGCCTTTGTGAGGGTAGCGGAATGTGCCGGCCGGATGAAACCTTCATCGGTTCTTTATATAGATCCTTATTCATGGCACAACTCTCATAATTTTATTCGTCTCTCTGGCTTTTATTCGATAACTTGCAGGCTTGGGTTTTGGGGTTTTGTTTGGGAATTTATTTTGGGCGGCCAAGCCTCTTTTATTTTGAAGAGAGGAAAGCTGTTCTTAGGGTTTTTCAACATGCACTTATTTGGTTTGTGGTCCACTTGCAGAACTTCTTGATTTGGAAGTTGCCTGATTTCCCTCTCATCCTTGAGAGCTTGGCTTATTTCTGCCTTGATTTTGACCTGTGGAGAGTCAGATAAAGAATTGAAGCAAAAGCATGAAAATCAAGAGTGGAGAGACATTATTAAATCGTCATTAAATGTCTGAGTGCTATTTACTTTTGGGGACTAACATGATTCTAGAGTTGAATGAGGGTAATTCTACTCGAAAAGGGTTAATTAAAAAGAAAGTTAAAAAGGGAAAAAGTATAAACAGAGAAAGGAAAAGAATGAAGAGGGATGTAAAAATGATACCTCGCCCTTGTCTAATGTACCCCCCCCCAACTTATCACTCACTCTGTCCTCAGAGTGTCAAAGTGATAGGTTGAGGAGTAATTAGGACAAGGGCTGCAGGCTAAGGTAAATCTGCATTTGCCCCCGGTGAATGAAGTAGGTTGGATGCGAACTGTCCTCATAGAGCGTGGTAATCCACGTCAGTCATCTCCTCTACTAGTCTTTGGAGAACGATGATGGTGTACATGCAGTAGAGGACGTGGAAGCCGCAGTCGTTCGATTGTCGGATTTGCTGGGGGCATTTGTGGCAGAAGGAAGGGCGGTGGAAATGCTCTTTGTCGTACGCCCTTGTATGCTGACTCAAAAAATCTATTAACTTGTCGGCGCACTCCTTTGCCACTACTTCTGTTGGCGTCTTCGGTGTCACGACGTAGTTTCTCTGTCGTGCGTTGTACTGGCTATCAGAACTATTATATATTGTGGTTGTTCCTTCTGGGAGATTTGTTGCCAGGAGCATCCAGTGCTCATGATAGAGGAAAGGTAACATGATGAACGTCGGCGTTGTGTGTTGTAGATAGGATATCACCGTGTCAGTTTTTCCGAAGTTCTTGAGCTTTAGAAGATCATCTTTCATATATGGGGATGCCATGTATGTTGTTGGGTTGTTTTGGCCAAGTAGAAACTGATAGGCGGCCATTAAACTTATAGAGAGTGATCCTTTGATTTGTAAAGTCTCTCGCAGTGTGTCTGCCATTACAAGAATGTCTTGAGACATGAATACAAGCCCATCTTTGTCGGATGAGATTCGTGCCATAATGAGACGCAACTCGAGGTCGGAGAGACCTTTGCAAGCATCGTGATCAAAATCAGGAAAGGTTGGTTTGATGGCAAAAAGAGGATCGATATTGCTTGTAGCTTGCTCGGTATCGGCGACTGTCATATTGGTTTTTTCTGACTCCTTCAGAGTTTCTCGGAAGGGTCGTTGTTGCGGTCGCTGGATAGCTGAGAAGAGGTAGCGAGGAACGTCATCTGGTGCCATAGTTGGGTCCTTGAAGAACCGCCTATCACAGATGAGCTCCATGGCATAACGTCCGCGTAAGGAATGAAAATCTTCAGCAACCAGATCGTTAAATGGGATTTCCTGGTTCAGCGATTGGATGTGACGTATGGTGCAGAAAGCGCAATCCCCAGATCCCTCGGTGGCTTGTACTTGAGGGTTTATGATATTGAACCAAGGTTGGCTCCAATCTTGGTGAAGAGATGGGCGGGCAGCCCAAATTAATTTAAGCAGCCGAAAGGGTATACACCTTGCTTCTCCTGCTGCTTCACCGACAAAGTTTATTGTGACGGCTGGTAGCTCGGCGCCACAGAAATTATACACCTTGGCATCCCGAGCCTCGGTATCCACGATCATAAAAAGCCAGTGGTCTGAAACTTGGAAAGGCACGGTCAGATAACGTGCCCGACGTGCTAAACCAGCACACAGCCGCTCGATCGACTTTGCTCTTATGTATTTGTATAAAAGGCCAATAGACAGAGCGGGTGAGGCGTTAAATACCGGTTGTTGCCGCTTAGAACGTCTGTACATTTCTATACTATTGGCGAGGAGGACATGGAAGATTTCCATAGGCATCGTGGACCGAGATCGGAGGATGTTGTAGAAGTCTTCACGTGTCAACGTACGCCTAGTTTTTGTATTATGATAAATTATGTCTTCCCCCGCCTTTGCATCGTCTACTATAGTGTTCAGTATAAAAATGTCCTGAGTATCTAAAGTGGAGATGGCCGCCATATCCAGGTCATGCATTTTGTGCGGCTGAGGTGGTGGCGGGGGAAGTTCTTGTGGAGGGGGAGAAGAAGGTTGTTCTAAGGCATGTTCATAGCCTGGTAGATCATCGTCCGAGTCGGAGGAAAAATCGAGGTCTTCATCGGTGTCTAAACTTACTCATTCTGCCTCACCCTCATCATAGGGAGAAGGTGTGGAGAGAGGTGGGGCAGTTGTTTTTGGTGGGCTGGTGCTGGTTCCTAGTATACATCGGTGGAACTCAGCGTAAGCCGCGTCTTTAGCAGCTTCCCCGATGGACCCCAGCACAGAATAATCAAAGAATTGGTCCCCGTATGACATGTTGACATTATCGTTGTGTGGGGACTTGGGGTGATTGTCACTGTCGTGGTGACCTTTGTCGGAGCCTCTGTGAGAAGGTTCTGCTGCATTTCCAGGGTCCTCTCCATCATCATGTTTATCACCAGAGGAGGTGTTATCTTTGTTTGAATCAGCAGATGAGTGGGAGTCGTCTTCTTCGTCATCATCGCCATCCTTGTCGTCCGCTGCCTTGTCTGCTTGCTTTTTACTCGTGGACATTTTGCATTGGCGATGGGTGGCTTGTAACTCATCGAAAGCCACTTGCAGATGCTCATGTGTTTCGAGCAGTGCATCATGGGATTCTTTGAGGTCGGTATATCTGCCTTCGGCGGAGAGGAGATGTGCTGTAAGATTTGTAACTTGAGCACGTAGCTACTGGATTTCATCCTTATTGGACTCCTCTTGGCGATGTTGTAACTGTGTGAGCGTGTTGTTGATGGTGTCCAAGCGCGTGCTCAGAACTGCTTGTTGTTGCTGGAGCTCGCGGAGAGTCTCTGGCAGAGGCTGAGTCTGCGTGGAGATCTCATCGACTTGCTTCGCCGTTGCTTCTTGCTGACGCTTCACTCCAAGGACTAGGTCCGGCAAGGTGTTGTAGTGGTTGTTGATGTGCTCAACTTGCTTAGCCACCTCATATTGTCGTTGCTGGAGGCCTTGGAGGATGGTGGGCAAGGCGCGGTGTTGTTCGTCGATCATGGCCACCTGTCGTGATAAACCCTGCACACAAGAAAAAATAGAATGTAAGATATTAGAGGGATCGGTGAGGAGGTTTCGGACAACGTCAAATTGACGGCCGAATTCCTCACCGATATGTGCAAAAGGGACCCCAGGAGCGGAAGGGTGGGATTCTGTGTGGGATGGTACTAGTGACTTGTGGAGGAGACACTGATGATGCCCCGAGCTGCATAGTGACTATGGATGTAGTCACCAGCGGTGTCAGGGTGGTTGTGGAAGTGAAAAGTGGTGAAAGCGGTGGTAGCGATAGTGATGGGGTGGAAACTGCGGAGGTGAAAGGGAAAGTGGTGAAGTCGGGCATAGGGATGGAGAAGGGAAAGCCCGAAGGGAAAAGGGGTGATGAAGAGGATGTGAATGGTTGTGTGGATGTGATGGGGAAGATAGGAGTGGTAGATGTTGGAATGGTGGAAGGTGGAGTGGTGGCAGCGGTTAGCTGCTCGTGTATACTCTGAATGAAAGAGTCGATTGAGAAGGAGGTTAAGATTTCTTCATGGAGCTTCTCGGCCTCAGGATTTGGCTTAGATGTTGGTGTCCCCGACAGCTGTTGGGCCTGCGACTGCCTTCTAGAAGGTCGTTTGACGGGTATTTTTGTTGGTCGAGCTGTCGGGGCTGTGTTGCTCAGCTCCGTTTGTCCCGCTGTAGCTTTCTTTTCGGTTGTTTTAACCGAAGCTAGTAGTTATGAAAGCTCCTCATCAGAGAAGAGGAGTTTTTTGGTATCATACTTTGCTAGCTCCAGAAGCGGGATGAGTGTTCTGGATGACTTAACCATAGGGCAGAAGACATAGTGTAGTTTCCCATCCTTTTCCTTGGTGATGAAGGAGTTCTTCAGAGTTTGTTCATTGGTAAGGATTTCGCCCTTTAGTTGCGTGCAGCGGGGTAGGGGTCTATCCATCTTGAGGTATTTGATAATAGATGTGACATGCCCCCCATGCAAATTTCTTTCCCCAGGCTGGAGGTTGATAGTTTATGGATCAGTTGTCATCTGATATTGACTGGCCTTTCGTTAAGAATAGACCAGAGAACGAAAAGATATGAAATTATAACATTTCCCCCCTCTGTACTGGGGAAGAGTGTGCTACCGAGAATTTTGTGCAGGGTGCACACAAAGCCAGAGTGTATATTTGACGCTTTGCACGTCTTCGCGTCATAGGTGGGGATCCCGGTTAGAGATTTCCGGAATTTGTGTCTGTTGAACTCTGAATGTTCGGTCCCCACCTCCATGGCTTTCCGCAGTAGGTCCTGGTTGTCAATGAAGATTGTGTTCAACATATTTTCCATTATGATAACCTTGCTGCCGAAGATTTGGGTGACGAGCCTTCTGTCACCCCCGTCCCGTGACCTATCCATGATGTCAACGGGCTCTTTGGTCAGAAAAGTGAAGAATTCTGTAGTGGGTTCGGAGTAGGATACTTCAGGTACTAGACACAACCTGGCGAGGTTGGCTTTGTCTAGCACGTCGAAGGTGCGGTCGTATATCCCCATCCTACGCAGTATGCTGGAGCACACATACTTGGTGGGTTTTAGGGTTTTTCCAGCGGGGAGGTTGGTTTGGATGAAGAGGTTTTCTGGTGGTGATGTAGTGGTGGTGATGGGAATGAAAGTGGGGGTGGTAACAGGGATGGTGGTGGTAGTAGCAGGAATGGTGGTGGTAGTAGCAGGGATGGTGGTGGTAGTGGTGGTAGTGGCAGGGATGGTGGTGGTAGGTTTTGCAAAGGGTTGATCCATGGAAGAGGCAGGTCGAACTTGTTTCCTTGCCCGTTTCTTGGTGGGCTGCCCAGATGCAGACTCCAGGACCTTGTGTTTCCCCTTTTGTTCTTTAGCAGGGGATTCCTCCTCAGAGTTAGGATTGTACTCCAAGCCTTCATCATCATAAGAAGAGATCTCAACTTCTTCTTCAGGTGCCTCAGCTAGGCACTTCTCGAGGCGATCAAGCTCGCACAGGACGTCCATTATATTGATATTTGGGGATGCTTTCCCGGTCCTGTTGAAGTCAAATCTTATCTTCTGGAGCCGATCTTGTTTTTCCAGCAGTTCCTTTCTGTTCCAGATTTCAGGGTCTTCGAACCCGATGACGTTCTTTGCTGGTGATGCCATAGCTGTAGAATGAGAAATCAAGAGTTAGAATAACATGTTTAGAAGGATTTGATTTTATTAATATTTATGTATTTTTGTATTTTTATGGAAATTAGATGAATGTGCAAGGTCAAACGGTTCAAGACCGTTTGGTTCCAAACGGTTTCAGGACCGTTTGGTCCCAAACGGTTTCAGGACTGTTTGGTCCCAAACGGTGTCTAGACCGTTTGGTCCCAAACGGTTTCAAGACTGTTTGGTCCAAAACGGTTTCAAGGACCGTTTGGAGAATGAAGCGTCGCGTGGCCATCAGCGAAGGCGAAGATGAAGGTAAAATGGCGTAGTGACGGCAGATGCGTTGGCGACGAAGGCGGAAGCGGCGGTGATCATCGGCGATAAGGGCGATGGTGAAAACAATGATAAAAACGACGGTGAATCTGGTGGTGAAAAAGACAGTGATGAAAATGGCAGTGGCTCTAGTGATGGAGACGGCGGGGAAGACAGTGACGGTGGGCAGGGCCGTTGGTGAAAACGACGAAGACGATGGTGGTGCCGGCGATGGTTGACAGAGCTGATGGTGGCGCCGGCGGCGATGATGGCGGAAGAGAAGAAGGTCAGACTACCTTTCAGTATGTGGTAACGGTGGCGGTGAGGAAGCAAAGGACGGTGGACGGAGGTGCGGTTGCTGTGCAGAAGTAAGGGAACCACGTCGCTCGAGGAGAATCGCGCGGGAACAGGGGAAAGCAAGAGCAATAGAACAGAAACACAAGAAAGTTCGAGAGTTCGAAGAGAGAAAGACAAAGGGGTAGGGTTTATATTTATAGGAAACGGGGGGTTGACCGGACAAAAACCCTAAGACAGTTTAGCGACCGTTTGGACTCCAAACAGTTTCCTCTTCTCATACGTCAACTGATTCCATTTCACAGTATGAAAGTGCAACAAATGATAGTGAGTTTACTCCTCTTCTTGAGATACACTTCTAGATACCGAAACATATGCATGCTTCATAAAACCCTAAAAATAAAACCCCAAACCGTTTGGACTTCACTTAAGGCCTATAAATAAGACCCCAAGGGTCCATCACGAGGGAGGAAGTTTCAGACGTCCAAAGGCTGCCTCAATCACTCCAGAGCACATCCGACTTCCATCCTCCGCCCAGGGGCTGCTGGTCTGAGACCCACACTCCATCTCGAAGCTTCTTTCTCTCTCTCTACCAAAGAAGGTGGGAAGAGGGAGATCTCATCATCAAGCAACCTGTGAAGCTGGTGGATCATTTCTCTCTCTCCAAGGGGTTGACTTTCCTTTCTCCTTTATGGGGATGATGCTCTCTCTCTCTTCTTGCCTCCTTCTTTGTCCTGGTTATGAGCGAGTAGTCTCTCTCACTAGGGTGCGGGGAGTAGCCCCGCTACCCATGTTTTCATATCATGTAAATGTAATCCATAATTTGTAATATAGAGTTCTTATCTTTTCAGTTCGACATCAAACGTTTAATGAATGCATGTTGCTTGATCTCCAACTTGTGTTATCCTTTATCTTTTAGTATGAATTTTCTACGTTTGTACTATTAGATTTGAAACTCATTTGTATGTTGGCTCCTGATGCATGTATCCACCATGCATCTGTTTCGGTATCTAGAAGTGTATCTCAAGAAGTGGAGTAAACTCACTATCATTTGTTGCACTTTCATACTATGAAATGGAATCAGTTGACGTATGAAAGTGCAACCTTGGTAAGTCAAGGAACACACTTCACGAAGGGAATGATGCAAAGTAAGTGACCATTTGTTCAGGAATGGTTGGCGTTGCAACATTCCCGCACTTCTCGTAGTTAGTTCTGCGAAAGGAAGCTATGTCTACAAAGATACTAACCGACTAGACTCTTTTTGCAGGTTATGTTTTGCTTTGCATGTGTTGATCCATGTGTAGTGGCGGTCAAAAACCGATCACACCCTAGTGACTTTTATCATAGTTTAACTCCTTAAATTTACTTTCTTTCTTTACTTTACTTGCTCTTAGCTTAAAAACAACCAAATCAAACTTTTGATCTAAATACCAACTATTGAGTGATTAAGTGAAATTCTAGCATTTTCCATCTTGTTGCTTACAACAAGACCGTTGTCCCGTGGATTCGACCCTTAACTATACTACGATAAGACTTCCACGTAACTTAGCATACGTGGGTGGAGTTTTCTATCTAGTGTAAGCAAGGCTAAACTTAAAGACTTACCATCTTTAGGATTTTTAGTGGTGCATGCAATTCCACATAAGTCTTTAAGTTTTGATGGAGCTTCCACTTACGTGGAATTGCGTGCACCACTAAAAATCCTAAAGATGGTAAGTCTTTAAGTTTAGCCTTGCTTACACTAGATAGAAAACTCCACCCACGTATGCTAATTTACGTGGAAGTCTTATCGCAATATAGTTAAGGGTCGAATCCACGGGACAACGGTCTTATTGTAAGCAACAAGATGGAAAATGCTAGAATTTCACTTAATCACTCAATAGTTGGTATTTAGATCAAAAGGTTGATTTGGTTGTTTTCAAGCTAAGAGCAAGTAAAGTAAAGAAAGAAAGTAAATTTAAGGAGTTAAACTATGATAAAAGTCACTAGGGTGTGATCGGTTTTTCACCGCCACTACACATGGATCAACACATGCAAAGCAAAACATAACCTGCAAAAAGAGTCTAGTCAGTTAGTATCTTTGTAGACTTAGCTTCCTTTCGGATAACTAACTATGAGAAGTGCGGGAATGTTGCAACGCCAGCCATTCCCGAACAAATGGTCACTTACTTTGCATCATTCCCTTCGCGAAGTGTGTTCCTCGACTTACCAAGGTTGCACTTTCATACGTCAACTAATTCCATTTCATAGTATGAAAGTGCAACAAATAATAGTGAGTTTACTCCACTTCTTGAGATACACTTCTAGATACCGAAAGAGATGCATGGTGGATACATGCACCAGGAGCTAACATACAAACGAGTTTCAAATCTAATAGTACAAACGTAGACAATTCATACTAAAAGATAAAGGATAACACAAGTTGGAGATCAAGCAACATGCATTTATTAAACGTTTGATGTCGAACTAAAAAGATAAGAACTCTATATTACAAATTATGGATTACATTTACATGATATGAAAACATGGGTAGCGGGGCTACTCCCTGCACCCAAGTGAGAGAGACTACTCGCTCATAACCAGGACAAAGAAGGAGGCAAGAAGAGAGAGAGAGCATCATCCCCATAAAGGAGAAAGGAAAGTCAACCCCTTGGAGAGAGAGAAACGATCCACCAGCTTCACAGGTTGCTTGATGACGAGATCTCCCTCTTCCCACCTTCTTTGGCAGAGAGAGAGAAAGCAGCTTCGAGGTGGAGTGTGGGTCTCAGACCAGCAGCCCCTGGGCAGAGGATGGAAGTCGGATGTGCTCTGGAGTGATTGAGGCAGCCATTGGACGTCTGAAACTTCCTCCCTCGTGATGGACCCTTGGGGTCTTATTTATAGGCCTTAAGTGAAGTCCAAACGGTTTGGAGACCGTTTGGACCTCAAGACCGTTTGTACCTCAAGACCGTTTGGATCTTGAGACCGTTTGGACCTCAAGACCATTTGGATCTTGAGACCGTTTGGCTTCATGCGGTCTTGAGTCCGTTTGAACTCCGTGCAATCTCAGGACCAGTTGGCTTCATGCGGTCTTGAGACCGTTTGGCTTCATGCGGTCTCGGGACCGGTTGGCTTCATGCGGTCTTGGGACCGTTTGAACTCCATGCGGTCTCGAGACTGGTTGGCTTCATGCGGTCTTGAGACCGTGTGACTCCATGCAGTCTCGAGACAGGTTGGCTTCATGCGGTCTTGAGACCATGTGACTCCATGCGGTCTCGGGACCGGTTGGCTTCATGCGGTCTTGAGACCGTGTGACTCCATGCGGTCTCGAGACCGGTTGGCTTCATGCGGTCTTGAGACTGTGTGACTCCATGCGGTCTTGGGACCGGTTGGCTTCATGCGGTCTTGAGACCGTGTGACTCCATGCGGTCTCGAGACCGTGTGACTCCATGCGGTCTCGGGACCGGTTGGCTTCATTCGGTCTTGGGACCGGTTGGCTTCATGCGGTCTTGTGACCGTGTGACTTCATGCGGTCTCGGGACCGATTGGCTTCATGCGGTCTTGAGACCGTGTGACTCCATGCGGTCTCGGGACCGGTTGGCTTCATGCGGTCTTGGGACCGTGTGAATCCATGCGATCTTGAGGTTGAGTTATTCTTTTATGATTTTTTTTTGTGTTTTTCTACAAAACAAAGCAAAAGTTAGTCTGATGGTATATTTTCAAAAATAGGGTAAATTTGGGATTATGTATAGTTTTAGTTTAGAAAGAGTATGGAAAACTAAAGGAAAAGACTAAGATAATCATCCAAAATAGGGTGTTATCACCCATTCAACCATGTTTGTGGCTTGATCTTTCCACATTAGATAACCAACATCGGGGTGGATTTATAGTTGCCAACAAGCACAATCACAAAATACTCTCGTAATAATAAATCATCGCAATTATACTCACATTTATTTCTTTTTTTACTAGGTGATGCTCTTTCTTTTCACCCTCGTAAGGATATTATTATTAAACAATTCAAGTAATAATACTTTGTATTTAGACTAATATATATAATGAATGCATTATTAAAGATCAAGAAATATGTAATGGATCTTTCTATCTAGAGGAAGAGCAAGGTTCTTGTAAAAGTTCTTTTGTTAGTAGGGGAAAACTCTCTTGTCAAAATTATCGACAACTATAGAGATCTCTCAATTATACAAATAATCATAGAAAAGAAGAGTAATAAATCAGGAGAACTATAGGAGTAATAAAGGTGTATGTATTTTGGCATAATGGATATCAATTTCCATATCTACTTGTTTGGTTTTAGTTTTGAAGTAAGAATCAAGCACTCTAGCCAAGCTACCTTTCTTAGATTTTTAGGAGATGCCAAAGTGTTTCTATAATACCACTTTTCTTCAAAGAAGAAAGTCAATTCCTGTATATAACTGATAATGTACAACTTCTAATTAAAGTCAGGGAGGAGTGGTTCAAGTGGTTCAGAACAGTGTCCCCTCATGAAGCGACTCAGGTTCGAAACCCAGCGGCCGCCTCCGAAATTGTACCCGTCGTGCAGGCCGGTCAACTATGCACTTTAACTGGTTCCCGGGTGTGCGGGGCGCTCGGGGCCCAAGAGTTTTACGCTGTCTGGGGGGTTCATAAAAGTGACGCTTCTACAGGGGTGATTCTCTCGATAATAAAAAAAACTTCCAATATAACTATTACCAAATACAACTATCAATAATTTAAATAAATTGAAAGTCAACTCTAAAACAACATCATACAAAATACATTGTAGCTATCTACCTTCTCTTGTTTCTATGAACCAGACTATATGTTATTGCATTTTAAGACTCTATTTAGACAATAACAATTAGATGTGTATATCAGTCGTAGGGCAATATGAGTGCATCTACATAGAAGTCCATAATACATTGCAGCTGCAATTAAATAACGTTCATTTTGTCTTACAAGTTTAACAGTCAGCAAAAGGTATGTGGTGATAATGGTTTAATAATATTGGCCTATACGAATACAGTATAATCCTAACAATTTTGCAATTAAGAAATGTGTCTTTTCCCATGTTCTTATAGAATCATAAGTACAATTATACATAACACGATTATGTAGTTTTTTTTTAAGAAATGAAAATATCAAGTATCATTTTTTTCAGCAAACATCACTAGAAGTCTATAAAAATAACTACAAATCATATGCACTCCTAGAAGTATTGGCTTGACAGAAAAGTAGTTTACATCTAACTATTAGTACAGTAAACATTTTCAACCATGTTAGTGAGATGCAAATATGCAATTACATAATTCAACAAGCATATGAAATTTGTAAAACTGTATTAAGTTACATAGATTCATATCAACATTATGAGTAACATATTAGAGTTCGCAGTTGTAGACATAATAATTGTACCTAGAGAAGCTACAAAAGTTTATTATGTGATAATGAGTGACCAAAGGTTTGAATGATTCAGTGCATAAAAGGAAGAAAATGTATTAGTGAGCATGATACCAATACGAGAAAAATGCTCCCATTCTTATTATCACTCAGCTATATTACTCCAGCTAACACCGCCGCCTCTTTTCTACAGTTGGAGTAAACTTTTAGTTTAGTACAGATTTGAGTCGGATAGTAGAACTAAAATAAAAGAAATCACAAGACGAAAATCATAGTAATGAGTCAGAAGCTAGCAAATCTGAGGATTTTCTTGTATTAGGAATTTGTAGAACTCGTTTGGTTTACAGTTGAGAAAACCAAATATAATGATTGATGGAAACTATGTAATTTTTTACTTTTGAGAATCAATCCTACATGCCGCAAATTTGGCTTACGTGGTTCTATCACCTACCATACAATCTCCAGAATGCATCACACCATCCTTAACTTCCTCGTTGTTGGCACTTCCAGCTAGATGACCGCCTACGATGCCCACCAGCATTGCTGCCTTCCAGAAGTGCATATGTGCCACATTGGCGAGGGCTAGGGCAGCACCAAGGTCAGTCAGGGGGTGGTGGCAGCACACAACTCATTGGGAGAAGGATTTTGCGGTACTGGAGAAAGAAGTAGGGGGGAGATGAAATGGAAGTGTATGTGATTGGGGAAGGGGAGCGAGTTTAGCAGAACATTCTATGGGTGGTGATAGATCGACGAACGGTACGAGGGGAAGCTCGTTCAGGGAGCCCAACGACATCTGATCAGGGAGAAGATAATGCGGGGGAGGGTCTAAAGGGGGAGGGGAGAGGACAAATTTGTGGGGAGACTAGCATGACAGTGACAGAAAACAAAATAATGGGCAGGAGTAGGATGAAAATAGGCACATTGGGGAGATGGGGAGGGAGTTTTTTTCATTTTGAAATTAGAAAGAGGGTATTTGTAGTTATATTGTAGGTAATTGTATCAACTACATTCTTTTTGGTTACATTACTACCACATGTAAGGAAAAGTGATATTTAACTACATACTAAATATATGTAGTTTGTACAATTGTAGCTAGTTCATCTTTTTTTTTTGTAGTGAATTATGCATTGTTTTATGATTTCCACCATGCAATCAAGAATAACGAAGGTCAAGAACTTACCAACTGGTTGGGGGCGTCCTTCTCCTACTCCCAAGTTCTATTGTGGTAGGCCAAGGCAAGAAGAGAAAGGAAATTCCAAAAAAGATCCTTATGTGGGTTGGAAATGAGATATGTATAAGGAATTTCCAAGGAAAGAGAAAATGAAATTAATTCCTTTAATTTCCGAAATTTTTGGTACATATCCCCCTCAACTCCTTGGCCACGAAGCCACCTTCATTATCTTGCAAAACCTCTTCATTATCCAAGAATTAAAAGAAAAGAAATTAAGCACCTTAATGATTTTATACTAATATCCCACTTTTAGTGGATATTACTTTTTATTAAGATAATGTGTGGGCTTTCCACTCCAACAAGATATTTTCGTGCCTTTGCAAGGAACAAGCTCGTCCAACCCTTTGCAAATTCATCCCTCAACTTTTGGTTGAAGGGCTCTCCAATAAATATATTTCTTTTTGCATTAAAAAGAATTAAAGTTCCATTTATGCTTAAATCTTGATTATTTTAATATCAAGATTCTATCTCCTCCCACATAATTCAAATGAGGTGCTCCTCTCATTTTATTTTATATACATGATTCCAATAAACATGAGAGACCCTCTAGAAGTGCTATTTTTCATATTGCACACTAGGTTTTGGGTAAATTGCACATTACACCAAAACAAGGTTTTAATGCACAACCATTGCTTTATCATCTCTTTCTTGGTATTCAGGCTATCACAAGTCATACCTCTGCATCATATTTACTATCATGATTCTTCAGCACATGAGGAACACATTATCATGCACAATTTTCAAATAAACCCCTCAACTTGGGTAATATGCACTTTAGTCCAAAATAAGCAAAACATTGATTTCAAAAATATTCAAAAAGGACTAAAATTGCAATATAAGTTCCTCTTGATCCTTAAATACTTTTCAAAAGATAAGAGCAAGCATATAATCACTTTTATTAACAAAACAGCTTGGGTTAAAACATAACCCAGGCCAGGGATGTTACAAGCAGGGACAGCTGTGAAGTCTCAGGTGGAGACACCGACTGATATGTCTTGTATAGATGTACATAGAGTCCTATGTGTTGTCTCTGTACTCTCAGGTCCTCAGAGTGGTAGTTAATGCTTTCAAGATTTTGGCTTAGTGCCTCAAGATTTCATACTTCCTGTATTTAGTTTAACATAGCAGTTGATGTATGTAATCTTCAGAAAAATATGATACAGGACATGTACTTGTGAACCAGTATGTAATTAAGTTACTCTGGTTCTTTATGAAAGAGTTTTTCCTATGTGTGGACCTCTTTGTAAAATGGTTTTAATTTTAGTGATTTTTGGTAATCCGCTTCTTATTGATCGCTTCTGCATTAGTTAATTATGTTTTTGTGAGTTGGATGTCACAGCTGGATGTGGAGTTAGCTCTAGAGAGAGAAAGCAGGACCCCAGTAAGGAGGTTGGAAGCCTAAAACCCCGAGATATGAGGAACAATGGGGATTTTTGCCTTATGCTTGACCCCTGTAGGCTGATGATATCTTAGTTTCCTTTATAGTAACCAAACCCTAGAGAGAGGATGATGCTTCTGGTACCTATGTACCTATGGTATATGTGATTACTTACTGAGATGAGACAAGCAATGCCTTAGACCCTGAGGAGGTTTAAGTAACCAGTTGTGAGGCTTTATACCTAGTTGGTTGTCCTTGAGGAGGACTTAACTCTAAGATGATGCTTATATAAAAGGATCATGGAAGTACATGACATACCTTGGACATGCTTGATTCATGGTTAAGAGATTGAGCATGCAGTTGGACACCCAAAGGTGAACCTAGGGTTCCTAGGCCAAAGAGGGGAAGCAGTGTATCCGATGCTCATGATGAGATTTGAGTCTCTATAGTTTCGAGCATGGTACTCCTCATGTGTAGAGGTAAAGGAAACCCCTTAAGTTAAGGGTATGTTTGGTGAACCCCTCATAACTAAGTGGATCTAATATTGAGGAAAGAGAACAAGTATGACCTAGCATGGTTTAATAGGTGGTCTGCTAGTGCCTTAGTAGCTTATGGGTTAGGCATGCTCATGTGAATGTAAACCCTAAGGATGTTTGTGACCTTGTTGTCAAGAGTTGTAGTTTCCTCCCATCCTAGGAGAGGGACTCTTTGGTTGGGTGTTTACCAGTATTGTGGGTTTTGAGGAAACCTAAAGAGGTCTCATAGGATCTTGAGAAGCTAAGTGAAAAGTACATGGTATGAGAAGGAACCTGTAGACCCATAGATAACCGTCTTTAAGCACATGTGTATGTGTTACCATGGAGGTAACCGGTATGGGGCCTGACCAAGGTAAGGAGGTTGACATGACCCCTATGAAAGGGTGAAAGTCAGTCATGAATGTAGAAAAAGATGATGAAGGTTTGGGTAAGGTTCTAAGTTGGACATGTACTATAATAGAATCCTAAGTCTATCCTAGGGATAGGTAGGGATAAGACCGATGGAAGAAGGAGTTTCCTAATTCCCTAGTTGCACATGACCATAGGGTCAGGAGGTAATAGCTATCATTGTCTGAGGGCCATGGGTTAGGAGATTGATCACCTTCATGAACTCATGGGACCCAAAGGGTAGATGAGTAGGGCACTCTCTGGATGCATAAGGGAAGAGGGATGACCCCAAAAGTGTCGTCACCCTATAGACCTAGAGGAGACGAACAAGGATTGTGTTTGGACCAAGTAGGTTCGATACCTATTAATCATGGAAGTAATTTTGATATCATGATGTTTGTGATGTAGAGACATATGTGGCATGTTGCAACTTAGATTTGAAGGTGTACTGGCAAGGTGGGATGTACCATCTCTACTCTTGGAACAGGAAGAACTTTGTATTTGTACTGTAGCCAAATGCTTATTTCCTCTTGTTATGGGAGTGAGAGATAGGATAGTACACATGTCATACACCAAGAATAGAGATGATGTGAGTTGGAATGTTGCTACAAGGTATGAGGACAAAGATGATAGCATACCCTTGTGGAGAGAATGATACATGGATGGTTTACAAACAGTAAGAGAAATAAGGATGTTTTTAGTAGAAGCTATGTGGAACTTGCAAGTTATGCAAGGTTAAGTTTGATCACCATGAGGATGAGCTCAGAGTTTCTTGATGAAAACAAACATAGAGTTTGAGATGAGATGATAAGTGGAATACATGGAGGTGTTTGTCTTCAACATTACCTAACACCTAAGGATGTGAAGCGGTAATGGATGCTCCGGTTGGAGATACAACTGCCTAGTTTTAGCTGGAAGCTAGATGAAGTTGAGGTTTCTAGGTTAACCTTAAGTCGGCCAAAAAAAAGTTTGGCTAACACCCAGATGTATCAATAACAGTTAATCTAGTAAATGATTATTTGGTTAGCTAGCCTAGTCCGTGATGAAATGAAAGGATGGTTGTAAAACCTCAGATGCACTTCTTTGGAAAGGAAACTGATGAAACCCTGATGAAAGTGGTTTAGGGTTTTCGAGGTATCAAGCTTGAGGAATCATGACATACAGGAGATCATGGTTTTAATATCACTGAACATCGTGATACTACAAAGATAGTAAGTGATAGTAGTACTTTGAATGCTTAATATGGAGTTGCATGTGATAGGTGACCATGCAAGCCAGGGGTGAAGGACGAACACCTGTAACCCAATGCTTTGACTTTAAGGTTACAGAATCCCCAAGAAGGAATGGGAGTTCACCACTATAGATGTGGTGGTAAGTCTTCCTTAGACCATAGAAGGTCAAGATGCAATATGGGTTATGGTAGATCGCCCTACCTGGATGACAAGAGAAGGAAAGGAGTGTTGTCAAGGAACTGATTCAGTTGAACTACACGTGAGAGAGATGGTTCAACTACACCATGATGCGAGTTCAAAAGTTCTTGAGTAGGACCTAAAGGTTCACTTCCATGAGGTGGAAGTAGATACATGAAGAACTCGATGATAGTATAGTTTATCACCCCACACTAATGGTTAGTATGATCCAGACTAGAGGGTCTGAGGAGAGCATTTGTGCTCATTCAGGGTGATACAAACAGACATTTCTTAAGATGTGATGTTAACCACCATAGCCTTTATCGGGATGCAAGAAGTTCTATAAGGAGGTTGTGTCGGCCACCACTTCATTAAGATGATGTTGGTGAAGGAGGCCTCACGAAGGTCAGAAAAGAACCACAGTGTGTGCAGATGAAGTTGCTTTGATCGTGCAATGGTTGAGAGAGAGCCCAGTGGTGACATGAGTCATGAGCTGATGTAAAGAAGACTGACATGCAGTTCACTGTGGGAGAATATGTGATGCGAAAATCTGACCCCTCTAAGCTACAACTGAGAAAGCTAAGTCCCCGATATATGGGTCCATTTGAGATGGATTGATGGATATGGTGGTGTTTAGCCTTGCCCCTCAGGATAACATGATGTGTAATGTGTTCCATGAGTCCGATTTAGAGCACTATGTGAGGTACCCAAGCCATGTGCTGAGCCTTGAACATATTCAACTTTTGAGAGGCTGAAATGTCATGAGTCACCTATGAGGGTATGATATATCAAGGTAATAAAGAACTCAGATGGAAGAATATGACATGATGAAGGTTCTTGGGAAGCACCATGGAAAGGGTGAAGCCACATGGGATCCATGATGGACGTATGAAAGGCTTATCCTGAACTTTTTGTTTGCTTGATGGAATTTTCAGGACAAAATATTTATAAGAGGGGAAGGATGTTACAACCCCAATTTTTGGATTCCTTTGGTGAGAAATGTAATTTCTCATATTAAAGATATTGGAACAAATAATGATATAATTTGTTTTAAATAAATGGATTTCGTTTACAATAGCCTTGATGATTGTGATGTGGGCTTTATTGGCTATTGGGCCCAATAACAAGGAAATTCAATTAGTAAATGAATAATTGAGTTTTTGAGAAAAGAAAGGTGTGGAAACCTCTAGAAGGCAAAAGAACTTAATCCAAAGGTGGATTTCGTGCCACATGGGTTCCTTGGGTCCCAAGGAGTCCAAAGTTGCAAAGATAATGCAATAAGAAACGAAAAGACCAATTAAGTATTTCCTTGTTAAGAAAGAAATTGAAAATAATGATAAAATGTGGAAAATATGTGGAAAAATATATATTTGAGTTATCCTTGGTGGATTTTCATATCCCAAGGATTCCTAACATTAAAAGGAATTTCGAGGTATTAGAGTTTCTTGGGGTCTTAGGAAACCCAATAAAGAGGAAGAAAGAGAAAATACCAATAATAGAAAATAAGAGAATAATATGATGCATAATGAATGATTTTTGTAGTATTGTTAAAAAGGAAGTATTTTCTATTAAAAGAAAACATGAATTCGTTCTTATGGAGTTAAAGTCGATAATAAGAGAGAATAAAAGAAAGGTTTTTCATATTCCTAAATATCCAAGTAATAAGGAATAATAAGAAGATAAGCAAGAGAGAGAAGACTGCTTATTCATGATGGAAAAGGGTTCCAAGTTGGAAAAGGATTGGTTGCTTCAAGGGAAAGTAGTCTGGTACATGGATACCCTCCCCTATATAAGGGGTAAGGCCTTGGGCTGAGTCCAGAAGATCCCATACACCATCTTCTCTTCTTCTTCCATGTTCTCATCTGTAAACCCTAACTAAGAGGGGTTGCGTGATCGTGAAGTCATGAGGTGGAAAGAATAGGTGGCGATGATCACTGGATACTCCATGATACCAGGGAGTTATTTTGCCATCGTGGCCGCAACATAAACGAAGCTCAGCAGCAACCAAACAGCTACATCACTGGCTTTAGGTTGCACGTCTTCCCTGCCCAAAGCAGCCACCAAGATTGTGAGCGGGGCGGCGCCCTAGGTGCGGCCGAAGGTGGCGGGGCTAACGACGAGGAGTGGGAGGTAGGTGAGTGGAGTAAATGCAAGTAAGGAGATGAAGGAGCTCTAGAGTAGCAAGGAAGAGGCTAAGGGAAGCTAACCTTTGTGATGTGGCTGCCACCTATGTATATATAGGTGGTAGGGAGGCACTAGGGTAAGTAGAGGCAAAGTGTGAAAATTAGTGGAGCAAATGGGTAGGTTTAGGTGGTCACCACGACTGTGTTAAGGTGCCACAGTCGTGGTGTGGGTTTGGTGGAACGGCCGTGGGTAGTAGAATGGATGAGATGGAAAGTGGATTTGGAAGTGTAAGTGTGTGGTGGCCACAATCGTGGCTGGGAGCCACGGTTGTGTTGGTTAGAGGATACCCCAGTTCTGTGGGATACCACAACCGTGTTGGAGGAGGAAGCCACGGGTGAGGTTGCTCTGAGGTCGTTGTGTCTTCAGCATGCCACGGGCATGGTGAGAACCACAAGTGAGGTGGCCTTTAAGGGCCACGGTCGTACTGATGGCCATGACTGCGGTCATTCATGTGTCAATTGGACAAAATCCCTTTTGATTTTTGGGATCTTCATGCATAATTCACCACAATCATATGGATGGCCACTTGCGAGGTAGGAGATGCTAGCCACAACTATGTTGGGGTCCACGACCGTGGGGTCTTTAGTGACCACGACTATTGTGATGACCATGGTCGTGGTCATTCATGTGTAAATTGAGAAACTTCCATGTGACTTTTTGAGCTTAATCCCCACAAACATTGTGATGTACCAGGACCGTTTTGGGGCTTCTTGGTGCTAATCTAAACTTCAACTTCTTCATCTAGACTCTTTTTTCTTTGAATTTCTCTTATGCATCCAAGGGAAGCTCGGGGAAAATATAGGTCCACTCTTGGGTTGTAAGAACCCAAAGACGTTCTTCATCCCTGGTTACCCCCTATGGCTATGACCCTAAATACAATCTAGTAGGATGTTGTGTTTTTCTAATAGTATTTGGGAACGAAAAAAAATCATAAAAGAATAACTCAACCTCAAGATCGCATGGATTCACATGGTCCCAAGACCGCATGAAGCCAACCGGTCCCGAGACCGCATGGAGTCACACGGACTCAAGACCGCATGAAGCCAACCGGTCCCGAGACCACATGGAGTCACACAGTCTCAAGACCTCATGAATCCAACCGGTCCCAAGACCGCATGAAGCCAACCGGTCCCGAGACCGCATGGAATCACACGGTCTCGAGACCGCATGGAGTCACATGGTCTCAAGACCGCATGAAGCCAACCGGTCCCGAGACCGCATAGAGTCACACGGTCTCAAGACCGCATGAAGCCAACCGGTCCCGAGACCGCATGGAGTCACACGGTCTCAAGACCACATGAAGCCAACCGGTCTCGAGACCGCATGGAGTTCAAACGGTCCCAAGACCGCATGAAGATAACTGGTCCCGAGACCGCATGAAGCCAAACGGTCTCAAGACCGCATGAAGCCAACCGGTCCTGAGACCACATGGAGTTCAAACGGTATCAAGACCGCATGAAGCCAAACGGTCTCAAGATCCAAACAGTCTTGAGGTCCAAACGGTCTCAAGATCCAAACGGTCTTGAGGTCCAAACGGTCTTGAGGTCCAAACGGTCTTGAGGTCCAAACTGTCTCCAAACCGTTTGGACTTCACTTAATGCCTATAAATAAGACCCCAAGGGTCCATCACGAGGGAGGAAGTTTCAGACGTCCAATGGCTGCCTCAATCACTCCAGAGCACATCTGACTTCCATCCTCCGCCCAGGGGCTGTTGGTCTGAGACCCACACTCCATCTCGAAGCTGCTTTCTCTCTCTCTGCCAAAGAAGGTGGGAAGAGGGAGATCTCGTCATCAAGCAACCTATGAAGCTGGTGGATTGTTTCTCTCTCTCCAAGGGGTTGACTTTCCTTTCTCCTTTATGGGGATGATGCTCTCTCTCTCTCTTCTTGCCTCCTTCTTTGTCCTGGCTATGAGCGAGTAGTCTCTCTCACTAGGGTGCGGGGAGTAGCCCCACTACCCATGTTTTCATATCATGTAAATGTAATCCATAATTTGTAATATAGAGTTCTTATCTTTTCAGTTCGACATCAAACATTTAATGAATGCATGTTGCTTGATCTCCAACTTGTGTTATCCTTTATCTTTTAGTATGAATTGTCTACGTTTGTACTATTAGATTTGAAACTCGTTTGTATGTTGGCTCCTGGTGCATGTATCCACCATGCATCTGTTTCGGTATCTAGAAGTGTATCTCAAGAAGTGGAGTAAACTCACTATCATTTGTTGCACTTTCATACTATGAAATGGAATCAGTTGACGTATGAAAGTGCAACCTTGGTAAGTCGAGGAACACACTTCACGAAGGGAATGATGCAAAGTAAGTGACCATTTGTTCGGGAATGGCTGGCGTTGCAACATTCCCGCACTTCTCGTAGTTAGTTCTCCGAAAGGAAGCTAAGTCTACAAAGATACTAACTGACTAGACTCTTTTTGCAGGTTATGTTTTGCTTTGCATGTGTTGATCCATGTGTAGTGGCGGTGAAAAACCGATCACACCCTAGTAACTTTTATCATAGTTTAACTCCTTAAATTTACTTGCTTTCTTTACTTTACTTGCTCTTAGCTTAAAAACAACCAAATCAACCTTTTGATCTAAATACCAACTATTGAGTGATTAAGTGAAATTCTAGTGTTTTCCATCTTGTTGCTTACAACAAGACCGTTGTCCCGTGGATTTGACCCTTAACTATACTGCGATAAGACTTCCACATAACTTAGCATATGTGGGTGGAGTTTTCTATCTAGTGTAAGCAAGGCTAAACTTAAAGACTTACCATCTTTAGGATTTTTAGTGGTGCACGCAATTCCACGTAAGTGGAAGCTCCATCAATGGGATGATTTTATAACATTAGATCTTTGCTTTGACCTTCGACCTTCCAATGACCTTTTCGATTTACTTGTTTAAGTTAGATCTACATACATTATAAATGTTATCTACTAGTAGAGAATAATTTTCATATAACTAGTGAAGTCACTACAATCTTGTATTTTACATTCCATATATACATTTTTCTCACTTGTTAAGCATATAAATATACAATTGTCAAATCATGACAGTTTGATTAATCCAACTGAACAAGTTGTATATTTGGGAAATTCTCTACAAGATATTATTATGGTCCTGCAAGTTGTAGGGACTCAGTTTTAAATTATTCTAATTTCCTCACACACTCTTAGCTCTTCCCACATCATTTTTATTATTTATAATACTTGTCCTATCAAACTCATCACCTACCTCGAGCTGCAAATTCTTATCCAAGTAGGAACTAGTACAATCAGTTGTCAAAAGGGCTCTCCCCTCCACCTCCTAATCTCTGTTGGGATAGGTGACTATAGTTTTATGCTAAATATAATTTGAATTGCTATTCATATCATGATAATAAGTCCACTAGAATTCAAATATTTGTATGTAGTTCTAATCAGACGATAGTGTTGTTTATATCAATATGATATTATTTTTGCTACGTACCGTATGAGGAGTCTAGGAGTATTGGCCAGTGATTGGCCTTGATTGGTGCTGAATAGGCCCAAACAATCTATTTTCTTGAGTTCTTTAGGCTTTCCCTATTTGATTTATATCACTTCGAGCTATGATTCAATTCCAAGGATAATTTGTAACTTACGCTAGTTCAGCTGCTAAAACCACATCAACATCAACTTCATGACCCATTGGATAATTTTCCAGTAGCCGCTGGTTCTACTGCTAACAAGGATGCTCTTTTGAGGAGCTATGCTATAAGGTTTTGACTAAATTATTTAGATCCAAATCATTAAGTTTAGCAAAAAGCAAGTCTCGAATGAGCTTGAGCTGAAACACAAACTCATTTTGTACTTTCCGGATTGTGAAGGAGATGATGATGATATCTATGGTCATAATTAGAGTCAGATATGACAAGTTTGTTCTCACAGTGAGGCATAATAAATATTAGTTTTAGAATTTTATAAGTAGTACTTTCCAGATTCAGTTGTATATTTTGTAAGTAGTGTTCCTCAGCTTGTGGCTAAGGTTTCAACCTATTGCATTGTTAGTTTGTGCCTTTTATCATCATTTTTAAATACACTCCTTTACAGTTGAGACATGTTTTGTTTTATATATTTATTTGCAAGGTGAAGATACATGTTTCAGTTTTGTATACGTATATTCTGGTGCATATTGACAATACCTTATTTGTGTAGGGGGTGATCAATGATTAATATCAGTAACTATGCTGATGTTTGAAGCCACTGTTACATGATGCCTCTTGAGGTTATGGATAGATACTTCTTCCAGTAGTAATCATCATGTAGAAGACTCTACCATCTATTCAGAGGATCACTACCCAGTGATCAATGTTTTAACAATTGGACGATGGGTAAGTAACCGTCTTGTAGATATTTGATTGTGATCTATAGATCAGGCTAGGGTTTGTTGCTTCTTGTGCGAGTTTTCTCATTGTTATGGATTCTCTAATAAAATCTATCATGTCCCTCCAACTCCACCTACATCCTTCTCAAATTTGATTCCAAGCTAGAATGATGATCTTCATGCTTTAACATGACAACCACCATAAGCTTTCACCACCATTTGTCTCTGGCATCACCATACGTTTCCATTACCCAATAGGAGCAACATGAAAGCAATGACACAAGTGACCACCATCAAGCATGGGCTGTTTGCCTACTACTCTAACTACTACTCAATTTCTCCAGTTCCAAGCCAGCATCATTGGCAAGCTAAACGTCACATTCTGAATCAATACAAAACCAATGGCATAAGAATTGATAAAATGTTTAGGGCACTCGATAGCAATATTCAAATTCAATACTGTTTTTAAACCCGTATCTCTGATAAATTCATATACCAGACCTGCCACACTTGTTCAACACATATATCCATATCCATTTAGTCCTTATGAGGTGTTACTAAGGGTATATCAGGCAGACATGTTGGATGCAAGAAAAGTAGTCAAAAAGTTAACTCAGAACCAGTGAGTGAGCAGAACATGATTTTACATCTTTTCTCTTTGTTTAGTGGTCACTTTGGGAGCTACTACCATAGTTTAATAGAGGAAGTGTGATTGTACTAAACATTGAGAGACTTATTGATAATTATTGTTTGAATGTGAAGCAGCATGCCAAGGGACATGGAGTTTCTTAATGCAGTAGAAATAGACTATATCTATCCTAAGTTATCCAAGAGATTTTCTTCTATATTTGCATATAACAACCAAATGTTTCACAGAAAGTGTTACATTGCTGGAATATTGAAGGGTCAATTTCAATTGTTCACTTCATACATCTAGTGTCATGGTAACATCCTTCATACAGAATGAGTGCAAATATGCAAGCATCTCTATTTATTATGGAAGACGTGCAAAAATATCTACAATAATGAATGAATACTCACAGATCTCCTAGGCTTGATAATTTAAATGGTGTCCTTTTATATTTGTACTTGCTGAAATGACAACAAACTTTTACGTTTGTTTTTCTTCATTGGCCTCCATTTGTTTTTTTTATTCATCGCATGACTTCAGTAACTGATAATAAATATCACCCATATTCCAGATTTCAAAACAATAATATGCTAGTATCCATAGTACTCGCCCCATATCCCATCATTCATGACCTGATGAATGATTGATTGCAGGTACCATCTGATGAGCCCTTTCATATTTATTCAGTACCAAAGGAGGTGAAATCTCAACCTCTTACTGAGAAAAAGGCCCCTGGTAAAAAGCAAACTGGTTTGGGGACCACACCTGCTCTGACATCAGCTATTGTTTCAGATGCTACAAAGTTTTATTCTGATCTGATTACCGCATTGCCACATCAGTTGTTTGTAAACAATGATGTCATTATAACTCATATATAGCTATGTTTTGTATAAATTCTAATATGTATAACTTTTAGCAAGGCAAATAGACCATGCGCTATGACCTTTTTTGCAGGTCAGGTTATTTGTGCCAAGAATGATTGTAGAGAAGGCCTTCGTATCACATCTTCATCCTAGAAAAATAACTCATTGCATGACCTTGATTGGAGTATCATAAACTGGTGTTCATGTACATGTGAAAGGTAAACTATGCAATAATTTCATTGGTTTGTTCCAGTATACGTCATTTTCTAAAAATTAGTCATACTCTCTTACCATCACCCGCATAACACAAATTATGTTAGTGCAGGTTAAGATGCTTCCATATGTCTTGTACAGGAACAACTGCCACATCAAAAGGAAGAGAGGACAAAGGAATTATCCAATATACAGTCTCAGATTCACAAAATATGCGTTGATATATATGGAAACCTCAAACGTGGGGACTGGGTGGAACTTCCAGTTGTTGATGAGAATGCTTTGTCTTTCAAGAATCTCCATCAATCAATGTCAACTACAAGAGCTTCCTATGGCCAATCAGAAGCAAAGCACGTAAATGGAGTTCTCTATTTTCAATCAAGAAGAGTAATACCTTAGCACTCTTTCTCTTCTTATGAGTTTATCAATCTTATCACATTCGTTGACGATACAAGTGGTGAAATTAATACAAAAGAAAAACCAAGATAGAAGAAGATGCACATGATCATGTGGTATATAGAGTCTACAGTGGATAGAGGCAGTCAGAAGAAGATATTGTATACATATATGTTTTTTCCATGCATATTATAAAATAGGGGCCAGGTTAATGTCCTCCCCATGTGTACTCATTGTTCAAATATAAATAAAAGTATCATTGTTGAAATTGTAAGCACAACTCAATCTTGATTAACAGTCATCTTTTTTCTTTTGGAAAAACCCTATATATTGGCAAGCGATTGACTGGATACATAATGTCTCTCACTACATGTGTATGTGTAGTAAATGGTGTCTTTCACTACATACTAGCTATAATTATATGTGTAGCAAGTGCTAATTTTTGCTATACATGAACTACATATACAAATTGTAACCAATGTCATCTCTCCCTACATATAATAGCTACAAATTGAATTGTAGTCATATATTTAGCTACAATGGAAACTACATTTTTATGTGTAAGGACATTTTTTTACCTACAATTAGGTTTACATATGAATTTGTAGCCAGAGGAATAACTAACTACAACTTTGAAAAATGTAGCCTAAACAATTAGCTACACGAGTATTAGCTTCATATTCTAAATGTAAGGATAAATTTAGCCAAAACTTTTAGCTAAAAATTTTGGGGTTTTCACTACAATTTTTTGTTGTAGTTAAAGACCATATTTTTCATAGTGATTTCTTCTTTACTTCAATACATCTTCAACCATATCCGATCCTTTCACTCCAAAATCTTGAGAACGAACCTTGGGCAGTTGTTAAAGCTTCATCCACCATTGGAGCCATGGAGCTTGGAGCTTGGAATCAGATTATAAGGCGGGTTATATAACTTGAACCCTTAACTATTGTTATTAAACTCGATTTCCTCAATTCAGTTGATTCAATTGTTATTCTTGCAATAGCTTTGATTAGTTGACATAGTTGCCATGGAAATGGTAGTAGTTTTCGTGAGATGGAAGGTTGATGATGACAACCTGATCACAAGCACACACCTCAATCAAGAATAGGAGCAAACGGTTTGCAAAACCGCATGAACTAATTCGGTTTCAAAACCGAATGAGTAGAATTGTTTTCAAAACCGAATGGTCAATTAAATACAAGATTGAATGGGTAATTCCATTTAAGACTGAATGGGTATTTCACCCAAGACCGAATGGGTAAATATGTACAGTACCGAATGGGTAATTGTACCCATGATTTATTGGATAATTCATTTAAAAACCAAATGGGGTTTTAACTCCAAGATCGATTGGGTATTTGAGTCCAAAACCAAATGGGTAATGAACCTTGAAACCATTTGAGGTCAAGCACCTCAAGACCGTTTGGATGGTCAAGGGTGAGGATTGAAGGATTAAAAATCCAAGGGGCCAATGATTGTTCACTACAATAACTAAATTGATTGAAGATTTCAATGTAGCAAATCATATTCAATTGATTGATGAAAGTACCTAAAGAACCCTTGCGGTTTTGAGACTGATTAGGCCCAAATGGTCTTGAGACCATTTGAGCCCAAATGGTCTTGAAACCGTTTGGGGTCAAACAATTTCAAAACCGTTTGAGGTCAAACGGTTTCAAAACCGTTTGGTGATGAAAGTTCAAAACCCAATGAAGGTCTATTGTGATTCAATCATTTAGAAATTGAAGGTAATAATTGTTCCAATGATCCAATGATGGATAGTAATGACAATAAATGATAAGGTACAAAGGTTGAATCCCTAAAGTTCCTAATTGGTTAATACCTTTAAAGGGATAAACCCTAATTGCTTATAAAAAAATATCCTGGTACACTATGTCAATCATAGCTGTATGTACTTGATTGAAGGGCTGATATATCCTAATAAAGTTTAGAGGATGATGTAATGAAATTCATACATGAGTATGATTCATGTGGTGATTAAGGGTATGATCCTTAGCAAAGAGATCATGAAACCCTAATCATGAGCATAAACCCTAATTGACAAGGTTATTGAACCCTAACCCTAATTCAGGGAAATTCTAAGTGAAACCCTAATCCAGGGTAAGGATGTAACTCTAATCCAGGGTGATGATATGTGTAAACCTAATTTAGGGTAATGTGATGCAAAACCCTAATTGAGATGAATAGTAAACCCTACTTATGGGTAATGGAACATAAAACCCTAATTGAGATGAATAGTAAACCCTAATTGTGGGTTATTGAATGTAGACCCTATTCTGGGGTGAAATTTATGTGAAACCCTAACTTAGGGTGGTATTATGAGAAACCTTGATGTTTGATGTGATGTGGAGCTCAAATCCAGGGTGATGCTATGTAATGTTTTAATAAACCCTAATCTTGAGTAATATGGTGATAAACCATAACCTTGATCTGGGTAATGGGATGAATGTTCCCAAATGACATGAAATGGGAAACCCTAACCCTAGTAAGGGAATAGTGGTGTTACCCTTGAATAGTGAATCCATTTTTTTTACATGGTACTGATATGCAATTGATATCACTGTTATCATTTGTGTTAACCATGCATGTATTTTGAAATGATGGTCATAGCCAGATATGTGCTATGATGTTTGATTCACTATTGTGATTGGGCTTTGAGTTCCATAATATACCTTGCTGCCTAGTAAGAGGTAACAAGAGAGTTAATGGGCCTCAAGTTACATAAGTAATGCTTGTTTAGCAAGTACCATGTTTACCTTGGTCGGATGACTTGAAGGTGATAGTTACCAGGAAAAGTGGTAACAATGCTCAATGATGAGCTAAGGGTTTGAATACCCAGAACCATATGATTATGGTAATGATATTGTGAAGGGATGAGAATTCCCAATATTAAAATAAGGGACTGAGATCCCAATCTATTGTGAAAACTGTAAAGTAGTTGATGAAATTAGTACATGTTTCTTTATAGCATTGTCATAATGAGTTATGCTTAAGAACTTGGCTAATGCTAAAAGAATGTGAAAATGTACTTAATTAATCAAGTGAAATCTATTCATGTAGTGCTCTGACCATAGATCCATCATTGTCAGTGGTTGGTGATGGTGAAACAGGTGTTCTAATGGAATTTCCTGGAGTTCACATATTTTGAATATGCGGGGGTAAATGGGCGAAAATATCCTTACGTCCTACTGAAGAGATTGATGGAAGGTAAACATTAAACCTCTCAATCGTTCATGTTTCAGGATGGATGTAACACAAATTTCATAATGGTTGGGATGGATGTATCACTAATCTCCCAATGATATTCAATATCGGGTCAATGGAGATAAATATAAAATATCTCGATTGCCGATGAGAGTGTAGTTGACGCTGTAACTCTATAGCGAAGTTGCCAGTATACCCTGGAAAGCTATTTGACAATCAACATAGTCCTTCTTGTGATCCCGTACTGATCGAGATGTGGGAGGTCATGGGAATCTATCTCTTCCATTGACCTATATACGGTACCTATTGCAATTTAGCAATGGTCGGTTGGCATATGAGCGGTATACGTCATCTCCTGAGAGCTTAAATATGTTTGTAAAAAAGTAATCAATCGTGTAGTGTATTTGCATAAGATTGAAATACGAGAATCACTGGTTAATGTTTATCTTGCTTAACATATCCTAGATGGATAAATGTTATACATGTTCTATAATTCTTTATTGAATATTGGACATGCTGATTTATCAAGCTTTAGCAAATAAGCTCAAGTGGGAATGTTGCTCTAATATACTTTAAATAAGTGAATTATCTCCTTTGATTATTTTGATTTCCACTGCTCAGTTTATTTTATTAAATTGCAATAATGATATTATCGGCGGAGAGTTATATCTCCCCCTCGGGCAATTTTTATAATTGTCTCACCCCGTGGGATCCAATTTTTTTAGGTAGACACAGACAAAGAGGCAGAAACCCTACTGATGGGGAAGAGCAGCAGCAACAACAACAGGGACAACAGTAATCTATCAGGTGGAGATACCAGCAATCTAGCTTTTTATAGTTAGTCCTATGAAGCATCTCTGTACTCTCAGGTCCTAGGAGTTAGTGCTTTTGATAATTCGAACCAAGATTTTTGGGATTCAAGCCTCAAGGTTCTTATACTACCTGTGTGCAGTTAAGACAGAGTAGTTGATGCTTGTACGCCTCAAGAGGCAATGACACATGATATGTATATATGAACCAGGTTGTAAATGTTTTACTTTGGTTCTGAATGAAAGAGTTTTCCTGTGAATGGACCTCTTGATAAATGGTTTTAATTTTTAATGAATTTTCAGTAAATCCGCTGCTAACGACCGCTTCCACATTAATCTTAATCGATGTTTGGCAACATACATCACAAGTAAAAGTGGTGTCAGAGCTCTATGTTCACTGAGTCTACAGAGACATATGATTAAGGTTGTTGAGTCTGTTCTAGTGTCTTCCAGTCTGTCTGATAGTGTCTTCTGCTCATATAGGAGGAGAAGAACTAAAGATGTCTGGATCACACGATGAACATGTAGCGGAAAGCAGTGTTGTTGCACCAGGAGGAGGTGCAAGAGATCAAGATAGGGAGGATCCTGTACTTGATCAACCCCAGTTCAACCCAGCTGATATGGGGAACCCATCTTTCCAAACTAGGTTTGGATAGTTTATAGCAGCGATGACTCACATGACAGATATGATGCCATTACCTGCACCTAGGGCACCTGCCCATGATGAAAGACATGGAGCCGGCAAGACTTTTTAACAACTTTGTATGGTAGGAGCTTTAGAGTATGCTGGTATAGCCAACCCAGCAGATGATGACTGATGGTTGACTGAACTAGAGAAAGCCTTCAGAATCCTCATGATTCCTGATGATGAGAAGGTGAGGCATGCTGCATATCTCTTAAAAGGGAGTGCTGGCCACCGATGGACCATTGAGGAAGGCAAACGTCCTGGTGTTGTGATTGGATGGGATGAATTCCGACGTGAATTCGTCACTAGATACTTTCCCAAGATGTATCTAGATGAGAAAATCTCTCAATTTGAGAGGTTAAGGCAAGGACAAATGAACATTAGTGAATATGAAGCTAGGTTCATGGAATTTTTGCAGTTTTGTCCGCATATGGCATCTACAAATGAGGAGAGAATTCAATAATTCGAGAAGGGACTGAACGCTGAATTGACCACTCCGATGTCTGCTCTTGAAAACTGGGAGAGGTTTGCCACTTTCGTGGAGTCTGTAAGAGGAATAGAAAGGTCTGTGATTGAGAAGTGACAGACCAAGGGTAAGAAAGAGTACCCACAGCTCCAAGGACAGAGTTCTGGAAGTTTTAAGAAACCGAGGTATTCTGTGCCTAAACCACCACCAAGGTTCAATACCCAGACGCAATGGACGTCAAGTAAGGGTAGATGCCGTAATTTACCACTGAAGGGAGCTCAAAGCTCAGCCTCAATGTCAGTAACAGGACCACCCAGACCACAAAGGGGAAATGTAACCTGTTATAGATGTGGGAGAGAAGGCCATGTGGTGAGGGATTATCCTAAAAAAGTCAGGAATGTGACCTAGCAACCGAGGCAGAGTCAGCAAGGACCTTAGAGGCAATAGTCTGGCAGAGGTGCTAGAGGACGTGGACAAGCGTCCCAAGCTGGATCGTCAACATCAAACAACCAAGCATAGGGTCAACAGTAAGCAACAACTAGATTCTATGCTATGAATCAGCCTGAAGTAGTTGTCAATCTCAGGGTTGTGATAGGTCAGATGGAATTATTTTATTTTGATATGTCTTTATCCTGCTTCTTATTTGTGTTAATAGACGTGGGTGCTACGCACTCTTTTATCACTCGAGAAGTGATTCGTGACTGCAACATGACTGTCAGTCATAGAACGGATAGTTTGATGTTAGAAACACCTTTGCTGGGATCTGCAGTGTTGCGGGAGGTGTGTTCTCCCTGCAATCTTTCCTTTTCTGATCATCGCATTCAAGTGGATCTTATACCACTTGAGATGCAGGGTTTCGATATAATTCTTGGGATGGACACCTTAGAGAAGTATAAAGTTGTCTTGGATTGTAGTTCCAAGCAGGTTGTGTTCAAAGACAATAGTGACACATGGACCTTTCAGGGAGATAGAAATATTGTTCCAATCTGTCTTGTGTCAGCTATGGTAGCTAAAAAGTTGATGAGACAAGGATGCTTTGCATTCTTAGCCCATGTGGTTGATGCCACAATGGAGAGCCCTCATCTTTTTGAAGTTACAATATTTAGGGAATTTGAAGATGTATTTCCTAAAGAACTTCCAGGTGTTCCACCGCCCCGAGAAATTGATTTTGAAATTAATCTGATCCCGGGAACATAACCAATAGCACAAACGCCGTATAGAATGGCACCTGCTGAAATGGAAGAGCTCAAGAAACAACTGTAAGAGTTGCTTGAGAAGGGTTTTATTCGACCGAGTACTTCACCATGGGGTGCTCTGGTCATTTTTGTTAAGAAGAAAGATGGATCGATGCATTTGTGCTTTGACTATAGATAGTTAATTAAAGTAACTATAAAGAACAAGTATCCTCTACCAAGGATTGATAACTTGTTTGATCAGTTGTGTGGTGCAACTATCTTTTCTAAAATAGATCTGAGGTCAGGATACCATCAGTTGTGTATTAAGGAGAGTGACATACCTAAGTATGACTTTAGGACAAGGTATGGTCACTATGAGTTCATAGTTATGTCATTTAGAGTAACTAATGCACCAACTGCATTTATGGAACTCATGAATAGAATCTTTTGACCTTTTCTTGATCTATGTGTAGTCGTCTTTATAGATGACATCCTTATATATAGTAGAGATGCTCAACAACATGAGCATCATCTTTGTCAAGGTTTGACTTTGCTAAGAAAGCATAAGTTATATTCTAAGTTTAGCAAATGTGAGTTCTGGTTACCAGAAGTTTCTTCTCTTGGACACGTAATATCTACTTTAGGTATTTGTGTTGATCCTAAGAAAGTAGAATCTATCCTGCAATGGGAACAACCAAAGACACCGACAGAGATACGTAGTTTCCTAGGACTGGCAGGCTATTATAGGAGGTTCATTAAGAACTTCAGTTCAATAGCTTTACCTCTAACCAAGTTGAAAAAGAAGGAGATTCCTATTGTCTGGAATGATAAGTGTCAACAATCTTTCCGGTTGTGGAAGGAAAGGTTAACAAGTGCACTTGTGTTAGTGCTACCTGAGAAAGGGAAGGGGTATATAGTCTTTTTTTATGCATCTAAGAATGTTTTAGGATGCGTGTTGATGCAGGATAACCAAGTGATTTCTTTTTCTTCTCGAAAACTTAAGAAACATGAGGAAAATTATCCGACACACAATCTAGAGCTAGCTGCTGTGGTCCATGCCTTGAAAATCTGGAGGCATTATCTCTATGGAGAAACATTTCAGATCTTCACAGACCATAAGAACCTAAAGTATATCTTTTCCTAGCATGGGATAAACATGAGGCAACGCCTCTAGATGGAGTTAATCAAGGACTACGATTGTACAATTGATTATCATCTAGGGAAAGACAATGTGGTTGCTGATGCACTAAGTAGAAAATCAGCAACACCAGCCTTAAACAAAGCACCATTGAACTCCTTAGTGTTCTCTAAGAGAGACATGCTTATCTCCTTCAGGAAAGACAATTTATAGTTTAAAGTGTCATTGTTAGCCGGGTTGTTAGCTGAGATGCAAATAAAACCTACTCTGAGATAGCAGATTAAAGAAGCACAACCAGATGATGTTATAGTTCAACAGATCAGATCAGAGTATGGTAGTGAGAAACGAGATGGTTTCCATGAGTCAGAGGATCAAGTAGTCTGTTACCATGATAGGATGGTAGTACCTAATGTTGATGACTTAAGGAAGTTAGTTCTGGAAGAGGCTCACTCTTCAATGTATGCTATGCATCCAGGGAGCACCAAGATGTATCATAACTTGAAAGATATGTATTGGTGGCTTGGATTAAAGCAAGATGTTGCTGAGTTTGTTATGCGGTGTCCAGTATGTCAGCAGGTTAAAGCTGAACATCAAAATCCCACAGGAACAATGCAACCTCTGCCTATACCACAGTGGAAATGGGATCATGTAACCATGGACTTTGTGGTTGGTTTGCCTAGAACAACCAAAAGTCATGATTCCATTTGGGTGGTAGTTGATAGGTTGACCAAGACAACACATTTATTACCTGTCAAAACAACCTACACAACTGAGAAGCTGGCCCAAATATACATAGATGAGATAGTGCATTTGCATGGGGTTCCAGCTAGTATTGTTTCTGATAGAGGTCCCCAGTTTATGAGTCATTTTTTGGAACGACTGCATAAAGCTTTGGGTACGCAGTTAAGGTTTAGTACATCCTTTCACCCTGTGACAACCTGTATTTTCTCTCTCCTAACTTGTACCCTTTCTCTCTCATCATTTGACCTCTTACTCAATTCAATTTCAATTTCATGGTTTGATGGTTGGGAGACTCCATATTAGTCACATCAATTTTCAATTTTTATAAATGTGACATTAATTTGTACTTTTGAACTAAATACCCTTATTTTTCATACCACCATCTTTGCTAGAAATTTAGAAGCTCATCATCATAATATTTTGGCTTTGTAACATGTACCATGTTGTAGTGGGATTGATTTCATATCCAACAATGGAAAAATTACCCGGATCATAGCTATGAATCCAAAGTTACGGTCTTTGAAATATGACATGGTCTAATTGCCTTTCTATGCCTTAAGTTGGGCCGGCCCTACATGGGCTCAGCTAGATCATGGCCCAACCACTTGGCTTGAACCCCACCTTCGTCCCCTTCCCATTTGGGGAAGAAACACAAATCGCAAAGACTCTACCTCGCCAAATCGGGAAAGGAGATATGTTACAATGGAGTTAATGACCCCAAACCCTAACTCCCTGCTCCTTTTATAGCCCCAACCGCTAGCCATTCTTTTCTGCCTCCTTTTTCATCTTGCACCGGCGTCCCTCCTGCCTTCTTGCTTCTTCTGCCCGAAACCACCATGGGGAGACACCAGTAGTCAGCCGCGAGCCCTCAGTGCCAAAGTCCCGTCCAATAGTGACAGAGCCCCCACCGACCTCCGACCCACTTCTTCGTGGTCTGCCACAGGCGCAGTGGTCCCTAGGAAGGTTGGGCGCCACCCTACAGGTCTCCCCTGTTCCCGTTCGGGAAACAGAGGATCATGCGACCAAGAAATCGGGGGAAGGGACGAGAGGAAGTGGCGGGTGAGCGGCCCAACAAGCGCATCGACCCAAAACTAGAGGCCCAGATCAGTAGGAGACTGATCGCTAGATGAAGGGAGGACCAGCAAGGTCCCACAATCCAACGATGACTAGTTATCAATAGATGACATGGGTATGTCCTCCTTTATAAGTATAGTTCCTAATCAAAAGTTCTAAAATCCATAACTTCCATCTCCCTTAGCCAAAAGTTATAATCCAATATACCAAATCAATCAACTCGACAAGACCTACAACTGGGGCATAGTTTTATCCCTTGAAACCCCTTAGTTTGCCCAGGACTTGTTAAATATGTAACTTTTGACGGTTGTGACCATGTTGAATGCATGATCTTTATAATGATTGAACCTTTGATTCCCTTGTTCACTCGCAATCTTTATGTGAGCATCTTTTGTGCATCTTTGAAATGCTCGACGGTCCAAATCACCCCAAGGTCTCATAAGTGGCCCTATATGCACATACATGACCATGTTGTGAATTTTAATGATGTTAGTTGCCCCGCTAAAGTGAATCTTCTTTCCTCATGACACAAATGATTAATCAATTATGAAATCATGGACTAGTGTGCTCCATGATATAAGAACCACCCCCAATATCCCTTTTTGTCTATGTTTGCTCCACATGGCCCTAAATGCATCAATGTATCCCTATTATGTAAAGGAGTGGCCTTACATGATTCAAATGCTATGCGTTGACCTAGGGGACATCTACCTATTTTTGAATACACCTCTTGTGTCACTAATTTCCTGATATATACTATCTCTTGCTTAGATCCCTTGCCTTGAAGGTGGTGAACCTTGTTGCCCTATTGAGATCCCTTTTGGCCTAAATTGTACATGAGTAACCTAAACCTTGATAAGGTCATATATAATGCATGGAACGTCGGAATGTCATGAAACTTGAACCACACCATCATGATGACCTCTAGATCAGTACAATATCATATAATGAACCAATAAGCAACTTGGAACCCACCTTGGCCAAAACCCTAAAATGCACCTAATTAGGGTTAATGATAAGAATCTAATGTGTATATGCAATCTTATTGTCAATCAGGTTTGGCATGTGGCTAGATGATGATGGATAAGTTAGGATATGAATCTCAGAATCAGGTATGGGCCTTATCTAGTTATATGACTACCGCTTCCTTGCTTGAAAAGACATATATTGTATGCTTATTTGTCTAATTTCTCAAATACTTCCATGTAGTATTTCTATGTCTTACTCGATGTTTGCCTCGTCAGTTTTATAACTTGAACACATATATAGATGGAACTCCATTATAATATTGTTGATTAAGGGTTAACTCTTGGTTACGTCCTTGAGGTCCCTCTCGTATAAAAGGGTCAGCTAAGCTTGAGCACCCTTACAGACCCTTCCGACGGGAAGTTGGTCAAAGGCCTTAAACATGCTTGATATTGTTGGTATAATGGAGTGAAATGACATAAAATATGGTTTTGTATTTGTTAAACAATTAACATGTTTATTCTTGTTCGTTTAGTCTTGAAATCTTTTCAAAATTATGCAAAGCTTATACATATATGTATCTTTCTGCCCCGTACTCAACACCTCGTGTGTTGACCCATTTCTCGTATTTTGTTTTTAGGTTCAGAAATGGCTAGAAGGTTGATGGGCTTGGTGAGCTATGCTAGGTGTACTTGTTGTAAGATCCAAATTTAGTATACATGAGTAGACTTGTACAAAGTGACTCCTGAACATGTAATTCAAATCATGTAATATGATAATGTTTCTTAATATATCTTGTTGATTGTTGAGATTATGTTGGTGCTTGTATATTGTTATTTGTTCATGTATGCTAAGCTTTACGCTTCCGCATGTTGCCTTTGATATCCATTTAGTTCATGGGACTGGGATTCTGGTTCCGTGATAGATGGTATCAGAGCATGAACAATAACTACACCAAACATTGGTCACATGAAACACAAACTAAACTCACCTTACATCTCATCCCTAGAAACTTAATGTAATATCCTTGTGGATTAGGTTGACATAGCCTCTAGGTTAGAACCTAGATGTTCTAGAACTAGGTGGACTTGTGTAAATTACCTCCCTAGTCATGATTCATGACATGTGCTTAAGATTTCTTCACAAGTGTGCACCATGTTCTTGCTAGTTCCCTAGGTGTCATGATACTAGACTGCCTAATGAGTGTGGTAACTCGTTTTGGTTTTGGTTTTGTTTGGATGGAGTATGGTGGTTTTCATCTCCTGTTTAAACGTTGGAGAAAACAATATTTTGAGTATCATTATCTATACATATATAAAATGTTACCACACACAGAAAGGTAGTGAGTATTCATGCAACCTAGGAGAAAGAGATGTAACATCAAGTCTATATGAGAGAGTTTAGATGATAGTGATAGTCTCTAGAGTTGTCTAGAGCCATGATATTTGTTAGGTAAGTGAATAACCTAGAAACCTAAGATGATGATTATGGTATTGATAATGATGTCGATGTTGATAAGACCCAAGTTGTTTGAGGAAGGTCGAGTATGTTTAACGATATGGAATGAGTTGGACCATGCAACCCTAGCTAAACCTAGCACCTTGTATGATACATATGGCTTGGTTGATGTGGTAAACATAGTTAGTGGGTTGGTATGATTTCTTGTACATAGTTTTGTACATGTTGAGATATGATATGTGACATATAGTTTGAGACCAACACGGGCCTCAATCTCTTTACAAAGGAGGACCTCTAGCATGGGACATATGAATAGGGTGACCTTGTGATATTAGTCGACCCACCTCAGTAGAAGGTTAAAGACCTAAACTCCAAAATATTTGAAATGTTTAAAAATAGGAATGATGAAACACTTGATGATGAGTCCCTAGCTAGAATACTTCTAAGTATATGATTTGAGTGACCTAGTGGACGGTTTCCTTGAAAATGTTGAACCCTAGATGTCGTATGAAAATATCTCACCCTAGAGAAAGAGGCAATTGAATATTTTATGCTTGATATATATGGGTGAGGGAGATGTCCCAAGACTCTTAGATGATGTATACAATGTGTGATATCTACGATGAGCCTCATACTCGGGTTAGTAGTTGTATATAAAGGAGTCTAGTGGTTACCCTTATTTCTCAAAATATGGGTAGAAATTTTTGTTAAATGATGAAAGTTATGGATAGCATGCCTTGTTGGACATATACTTGTCTTAGCTTGAAGCATCTTGAGCTTATGGATCCCTTTCTGATACAAGTGAGAAAGTTTCAAAACCTTGACGTTGATGATAATGTTATTCCTCAAATAATGCTCGATACATGAAAGAATCTCACTTAAGTTAAAATTTTGATAAATGTGAAATTGTCACTCTTATAAGCTAGACCTAATACAAAATCATACTATTCATGAAATATGTAGCTTTGAAATCATAAACTTGATATGATGATGTTTAGAGATCTTATCTTGAATAATTAGGGGTAACATGACTAATATCATACCCAAATGAAAACAAATTAACTCGATATGATGTTTCCCTTGGGATGATAACTCGAATAAACAAGATGAATAAATTGCTTGAATTTGGATCCAAAATGAGAAATAATGAACATGATTGGGTAAAGTTGGTAGAATTTTGGGGGAAAAGTGAAAACATGCATTACATCTAGAGTAAAGATGATATACACACTCGATGATAGTCTCATTTGAAGCCATGAACACAAACATAATCGTTTGAGAATTGATAAAACAAATTTTGATGATACCCTTTGGTCTCATATAAAGATATGAACAAAAACCCTAATGTGTGGACGCTAAGGGATGGGTAAACCCTAATGTTGTGATGATGTCATAATACAACATTAGAGTAAAAAGTAATATGTACACAAATGAGATGAGTACACCTTTGATGATGATAACCTAAGTGTACACCCTATTGTAGGGAATGACTTGACAACTATGGTTGGATACCTAGACTCCATATATTTTGACTTTGAATCTTAACTATGATCTTAGATGAATTTCGAGGATGAAATTTATTTGAAGGGAAGGATGTGACAACTTGTATTTTATCTCTCCTAACTTGTACCCTTTCTCTCTCATCATTTTACCTCTTACTCAATTCAATTTCAATTTCATGGTTTGATGGTTGGGAGACTCCATATTAGTCACATCGATTTTCAATTTTGCTAAATGTGACATCAATTTGTAATTTTGAACTAAATACCATTATTTTTCATACCACCATATTTGCTAGATATTTTGAAGCTCATCACCATAATCTTTTGGCTTTGTAACATGTACCATGTTGTAGTGGGCTTGATTTCGGATCCAACAATGGAAAAACCACCCGGATTCGAGCTATGAATCCAAAGTTACAGTCTTTGAAAGATGACATGGTCTAATTGCCTTTCTATGCCTTAAGTTGGGCCAGCCCTACATGGGCTCAGCTAGATCGTGGCCCAACCGCTTGGCTTGAACCCCACCTTCATCCCCTTCCCGTTTGGGGAAGAAACGTAAATCGCAGAGACTCTACCTCGTGAAATTGGGAAAGGAGATACGTTACAATGGAGTTAATGACCCCAAACCCTAACTCCCTGCTCCTTTTATAGCCCCAACCGCTAGCTATCTTTTTCTGCCTCCTTTTTCATCTTGCATCAGCATCCCTCCTGCCTTCTTGCTGCTTCTGCCCGAAACCACCATGGGGAGACTCCAATATTCAGCCGCGAGCCCTCAGTGCCAAAGTCCCATCCAACAGTCACAGAGCCCCCACCGATCTCCGACCCACTTCTCTGAGGTCTGCCATGGGAGCAGCGGCCCCTGGGAAGGCTGGGCGCAGCCCTGCAGGTCTCCCCTGTTCCCGTTCGGGAAATAGAGGATCACGCGACCAAGAAATCGGGGGAAGGGACGAGAGGAAGTGGCGGGTGAGCGGCCCATCAAGCGCATCGACCCAAAACTAGAGGCCCAGATCAGTAGGAGACTGATCGCTGGATGAAGGGAGGACCACCAAGGTCCCATGATCCAATGACGGTTGGTTGTTAATAGATGACATGGGTATGTCCTCCTTTATAAGTATAGTTCCTAATCAAAAGTTCTAAAATCCATAACTTCCATCTCCCTTGGCTAAAAGTTATAATCCAATATACCAAATCAATTAGATCAACGAGACCTACAACTTGGGCATAGTTTTAGCCCTTGAAACCCCTTAGTTTTCCCATGATTTGTTAAATATGTAACTTTTGACAACTTTGACCTTGTTGAATGCATGATCTTTATAATGATTGAACCTTTGATTCCCTTATTCACTTTCAATCTTTATGTGAGCATCTTTTGTGCATATTTGAAATTCTCAAGGGTCCAAATCACCCCAAGGTCTCATAAGTGGCCCTATATGCACATACATGACCATGTTGTGAATTTTAATGATGTTAGTTGCCCCGCTAAAGTGAATCTTCTTCCCTAATGACATAAATGATTAATCAATTCTAAAATTAGGGACTGGTGTGCTCCATGATATAAGAACCATCCCCAATATCCCTTTTTGTCTATGTTTGCTCTACATGGCCTTAAATACATCAATGTATCCCTATTATGTAAATGAATGGCCTTACATGATTCAAATGCTATGCGTTGACTTAGGGGACATCTACCTATTTTTGAATACACCTCTTGTGTCACTAATTTCCTGATCTATACTCTCTCTTGCTTAGATCCCTTACCTTGAAGGTGGTGAACCTTGTTGCCCTATTGAGAGCCCTTTTGGCCTAAATTGTACATGAGTGACCTAAACCTTGATAAGGTCATATATAATGCATGGAACGCCAGAATGTCATGAAACTTGAACCACACCATCATGATGACCTCTATATCAGTACAATATCATATAATGAACCAATAAGAAACGTGGAACCCACCTTGGCCAAAATCCTAAAATGCACCTAATTAGGGTTAATGATAAGAATCTAATGTGTATATGTAATCTTATTGTCAATCAGGTTTGGCATGTGGCTAGATGATGAAGGACAAGTTAGGATATGAATCTTAGAATTAGGTATGGGCTTTATCTAGTTATATGACTACCACTTTCTTGCTTGAAAAGACATATTGTATGATTGTTTGTCTAATTTCTCAAATATTGCCATGTAGTATTGCTATGTCTTGCTCGATGTTTGCCTCATCAGTTTTATAACTTGAACACATATATAGATGGTACTCCATTATAATATTGTTGATTAAGAGTTAACTCTTGGTTATGTCCTTGAGGTCCCTCTCATATAAAAGGGTTAGCTAAGCTTGAGCACCCTTACAGACCCTTCCGACGGGAAGTTGGTCAAAGGCCTTAAACATGCTTGATATTGTTGGTATAATGGAGTGAAATGACATAAAATATGGTTTTGTATTTGATAAACAATTAACATGTTTATTCTTTTTCGTTTAGTCTTGAAATCTTTTCAAAATTATGCAAATCTTATACATATATGTATCTTTCTGCCCCATATTCAACACCTCGTGTGTTAACCCATTTCTCGTATTTTGTTTTTAGGTTCAGAGATGGCTAGAAGGTTGATGGGCTAGGTGAGCTATGCTAGGTGTACTTGTTGTAAGATCCAAATTTAGTATACATGAGTAGACTTGTACAAAGTGACTCTTGAATATGTAATTCAAATCATGTAATATGATAATGTTTCTTAATATATCTTTTTGATTGTTGAGATTATGTTGGTGCTTGTATCTTGTTATTTGTTCATGTATGCTAAGCTTTACGCTTCCGCATGTTGTCTTCGATATCAGTTTAGTTCATGGGACTGGGATTCCAGCTCCGTGACACACCCACAAACAGATGGACAATCTGAGAGGACTATACAAACTTTAGAGGGCTTGCTTAGAGCATGTGTCCTTCAGTTTGTAGTAAGTTGGGATCTACACCTGAGCTTGATAGAATTTGCTTATAATAATAGCTATCAACACAATATTGACATGGAACCATATGAGGCATTATATGGTAGACGTTGTAGATCTCCGTTATGTTGGTATGAAATAGGGGAGTACCAACTCTTGGGTCCTGAGCTTGTGTAGCAGACGACTGAGAAGATTAAAGTTATACAACAACAGTTGAAAGATGCCCAGGATAGGTAGAAAGCTTATGCTGACAAGCATCGTAGACCCTTATAATTTCAAGTTGGATACAGAGTGTGCCTCAAGGTCTCACCTTGGAAAGGCATCCTTAGATTTGGAAAGAAGGGAAAGTTATCTCCTAGATTTATGGGGCCTTATCCAATCATTGAGAGGCAATGACACATGATATATATATATATGAACCATGTTGTAAATGTTTTACTTTGGTTCTGAATGAAAGAGTTTTCCTGTGAATGGTCCTCTTGATAAATGGTTTTAATTTTTAGTGAATTTTTAGTAAATTCGCTGCTAACGACCGCTTCCACATTAATCTTAATCGATTTTTGGCAACAAACGTCACAAGTAAAAGTGGTGTCAGAGATCTATGTTCACTGAGTCTACACAGACATATGATTAAGGTTGTTGAGTCTATTCTAGTGTCTTCCAGTCTGTCTGATAGTGTCTTCTGCTCATATAGGAGGAAAAGAAGAACTAAAGATGTCTGGATCACACGATGAACATGCTGCGGAAAGCAGTGTTGCTGCACCAGGAGGAGGTGCAAGAGATAAAGATAGGGAGGAGCCTGTACTTGATCAACCCCAGTTCAACCTAGCTGATATGGGGAACCCAGCTTTCCAAGCTATGTTTGGACAGTTTATAGCAGTGATGACTCACATGACAGATAGGATGCCATTACCTGCACCTAGGGCACCTGCCCATGATGAAAGACATGGAGCCGACAAGACTTTTGAACAACTTAGGAAGGTAGGAGCTTTAGAGTATGTTGGTACAGCCAACCCAGCAGATGATGACCGATGGTTGACTGAACTAGAGAAAGCCTTCAGAATCCTCATGATTCCTGATGATGAGAAGGTGAGGAATGTTGTATATCTATTAAAAGGGAGTGCTGGCCACTAGTGGACCATTGAGGAAGGCAAAAGACCTGGTGTTGTGATTGGATGGGATGAATTTTGATGTGAATTCATCGCTAGATACTTTCCCAAGACGTATCTAGATGAGAAAATCTCTCAATTTGATAGGTTAAGGCAAGGACAAATGAACATTAGTGAATATGAAGCTAGGTTCATGGAACTTTTGCAGTTTTATCTACATATGGCATCTATAGATGAGGAGAGAATTCAGCGATTTGAGAAGGGACTGAATGCTGAATTGACCACTCTGATGTCTTCTCTGGAAAACCGGGAGAGGTTTGCCACTTTCGTGGAGTCTGTAAGAGGAATAGAAAGGTCTGTGATTGAGAAGCGACAGACTAAGGGTAAGAAAGAGTACCCAAAACTCCAAGGACATAGTTCTAGAAGTTTTAAGAAACCAATGTATTCTGTGCCTAAACCACCACCAAGGTTCAATACCCAGAAGAAATGGACGTCAAGTAAGGGTAGAGGCCATAATGTACCACCGAAGGGAGCTCATAGCTCAGCCTCAATGTCAGTAACAGGACCACCCATACCACAGAGGGGAAATGTAACCTGTTATAGATGTGGGAGAGAAGGCCATGTGGTGAGGGATTGTCATGAAAAAGTCAAGAATGTGACCCAACAACTGAGGCAGAGTCAGCAAGGCCCTCAGAGGCAACAGTCTGGCAGTGGTGCTAGAGGACGTGGACAAGCGTCCCAAGCTGGATCGTCGACATCAAACAACCAAGCATAGGGTTAACAGTAGGAAACAACTAGATTTTATGCTATGAATCAGCCTGAAGTAGTTGTCAATCCCAGGGTTGTGACAGGTCATATGGAATAATTTTATTTTGATATGTCTTTATCCTTCTTTGTATCTGTGTTAATCGACCCGGGTTCTACACACTCTTTTATCACGAGAGAAGTGATTCGTGACTGCAACATGACTGTCAGTCATAGAACATATAGTTTGATGTTAGAAACACCTTTGTTGGGATCTGCAGTGTTGCGGGAGGTGTGTTCTCCCTGTAATCTTTCCTTTTCTGATCATCACATTCAAGTGGATCTTATACCACTTGAGATGCATGGTTTCGATATAATTCTTGGGATGGACACCTTAGAGAAGTATAAAGTTGTCTTGGATTGTAGTTCCAAGCAGGCTGTGTTCAAAGGCAATGGTGACACATGGACCTTTCAGGGAGATAGAAAGATTCTTCCAACCTGTCTTGTGTCAGATATGGTAGATGAGAAGTTGATGAGACAAGGATGCTTTGCATTCTTAACCCATGTGGTTGATACCACAATGGAGAACCCTCATCTTTTTGAAGTTCCAATAGTCAGGGAATTTGAAGATGTATTTCCTAAAGAACTTGCAGGTGTTCCACCGCCCCGAGAGATTGATTTTGAAATTAATCTGATCTCAGGAATGCAACCAATAGCACAAACGCCGTATAGAATGACACCTTCTGAAATGGTAGAGCTCAAGAAACAACTACAAGAGTTTCTTGAGAAGGGTTTTATTCGACCGAGTACGTCGCCATGGGGTGCTCCGGTCCTCTTTGGTAAGAAGAAAGATGGATCAATGCATTTGTGCATTGACTATAGATAGTTAAATAAAGTAACTATAAAGAACTAGTATCCTCTACCAAGGATTGATGACTTGTTTGATCAGTTGCGTGGTGCAACTATCTTTTCTAAAATAGATCTGAGGTCAGGATACCATCAGTTGTGTATTAAGGAGAGTGACATACCTAAGTCTGCCTTTAGGACAAGGTATGGTCACTATGAGTTCATAGTTATGTCGTTTGGAGTAACTAATGAACCAACTGCATTTATGGAACTCATGAATAAATTCTTTCATCCTTTTCTTGATCTATGTGTAGTCGTCTTTATAGATGACATCATGATATATAGTAGAGATGCTCAACAACATGAGCATCATCTTTTTCAAGCTTTGACTTTGCTAAGAAAGCATAAGTTATATGCTAAGTTTAGCAAATTTGAGTTTTTGTTACCAGAAGTTTCTTTTCTAGGACACGTAATATCTGCTTAAGGTATTTGTGTTGATCCTAAGAAAGTAGAATCCGTCCTGCAATGGGAACATCCAAAGACACTGACAGAGATACACAGTTTCCTAGGACTGACAGGCTATTACAGGAGGTTCATTAAGAACTTCAGTTCAATAGCGTTAGCACTAACCAAGTTGACCAGGAAGGAGATTCCTTTTGTCTAGAATGACAAGTGTCAACAATCTTTCCAGTTGCTGAAGGAAAGGCTAACAAGTGCACCTGTTTTAGTGCTACCTGAGTAAGGAAAGGGGTATATAGTCTTTTGTGATGCATCTAAGAATATCTTAGGATGTGTGTTGATGCAGGATAAGCAAGTGATTTCTTTTTCTTCTCGACAACTTAAGAAACACGAGGAAAATTATCCAACACACGATCTAGAGCTAGTTGTTGTGGTCCATGCCTTGAAAATATGGAGGCATTATCTATATGGAGAAACATTTCAGATCATCACATACCATAAGAACCTAAAGTATATCTTTTCCCAGCATGAGATAAACATGAGGCAATGTCGCTGGATGGAGTTAATCAAGGACTACGATTGTACAATTGATTATCATCCAGGGAAAGCCAATGTGGTTGCTGATGCACTAAGTAGAAAATCAGCAACACCAGCCTTAAACAAAACATAGTTGAACTCCTTAGTGTTCTCTAAGAGAGACATGCTTATCTCCTTGAGGAAAAATAATGTACAGTTTAAAGTGTCATTGTTAGCCAGGTTGTTAGCTGAGATGCAAATAAAACCTACTCTGAGACAGCAGATTAAAGAAGCACAACAAGCTGATGTTGTAGTTCAACAGATCAGATCAGAGTATGGTAGTGAGAAATGAGATGGTTTCCACGAGTCAGAGGATCAAGTAGTCTTTTACCATGATAGGATGGTAGTACCTAATGTTGATGACTTAAGAAAGTTAGTTCTGGAAGAGGCTCACTATTCAATGTATGCTATGCATCCAGGGAGCACCAAGATGTATCATAACTTGAAAGATATGTATTGGTGGCCTGGATTAAAGAAAGATGTTGCTGAGTTTGTTATGCGGTGTCCAGTATGTCAGCAAGTTAAAGCTGAACATCAAAAGCCCGCAGGAACAATGCAACCTCTGCCTATACCACAGTTGAAATGGGATCATGTAACCATGGACTTTGTGGTTGGTTTGCCTAGAACAACCAAAAGTCATGATTCCATTTGGGTGGTAGTTGATAGGTTGACCAAGACAACACATTTCATACCTGACAAAACAACCTACACAGCTGAGAAGCTGGCCCAAATATACATAGATGAGATAGTGCATTTGCACGGGGTTCCAGCTACTATTGTTTCTGATAGAGATCCCCAGTTTACGAGTCATTTTTGGGAACGACTGCATAAATCTTTGGGTACGCAGATAGGATTTAGTGCATCCTTTCACCCACAAACAGATGGACAATCTGAGAGGACTATACAAACTTTGGAGGACTTGCTTAGAGCATGTGTCCTTCAGTTTGTAGTAAGTTGGGATCTACACCTGAGCTTGATAAAATTTGCTTATAATAATAGCTATGAACACAGTATTGACATGGGACCATATGAGGCATTATATGGTAGACGTTGTAGATCTCCCTTATGTTGGTATGAAACAGGGGAGTACCAACTCTTGGGTCCTGAGCTTGTGCAACAGACGACTAAGAAGATTAAAGTTATACAACAACAGTTGAAAGATGCCCATGATATGTAGAAAGCTTATGCTGACAAGCATCGTAGACCCTTATAATTCCAAGTTGGATATAGAGTGTACCTCAAGGTCTCACCTTGGAAAGGTATCCTTAGATTTGGAAAGGATGAAAAGTTATCTCCTAGATTTATGCGGCCTTATCCAATCATTAAAAGGATGGGAAAGGTAGCCTATAAGCTGGAGTTACCACCTGAACTGCATAGATTGCACCCAATGTTCCATATTTCCATGCTGAGGAAGTGTCATCCTGACACTAAATTAGTTCTACAACCTGTGAAGGTAGAACTAAATGATGATATATCTTATGTTGAAGGACCTGTGTTGATTCTTGATAGAAGAATCAAGAAGTTGAAAAAGAAAGACATTTGTCTTGTAAAAGTTCTCTGGAATCACCGTGGCATTGAAGAAGCTACGTGGGAGCTAGAGGAGGAGATGAGGAGGAAGTACCCTTCTCTTTTCTCTTGATGTTTTCGTTGATGATTTCGGGGATGAAATCCTTGTAAGGGGTGGATAACTTGTAACATCCCTGACCTGGGTTATGTTTTAACCCTAGGTGTTTTGTTAATAAAAGTGATTATATGCTTGCCCTTATCTTTTTAAAAGTATTTAAGGCTCAAGAGGAACTTATATTGCAATTTTAGTCCTTTTTGAATTTTGTTGAAATCAATGTTTTGCTTGTTTTGGACTAAAGTGCAAATTACCCAAGTTGAGGGGTTTATTTGCAAATTGTGCATGATAATGTGTTCCTCATGTGTTGAAGCATCATGAGAGTGAATATGATGTAGATGTATGGCTTGTGATAGCCTGAATACCAAGAAAGAGCTAATAAAGCAATGGTTGTGCATTAAAACCTAGTTTTGGTGTAATGTGCAATTTACCGAAAACCTAGGGTGCAATATGCAAAATAGCACTTCTAGAGGGTCCCTCATGTTTCTTGGCATCATGTAGAGAAAATAAAATGAGAGGGACACCTCATTTGAATTATGTGGGAGGAGAGAGAATCTTAATATTAAAATAATCAAGATTTAAGCATAAATGGAACTTTAATTCTTTTTCATGCAAAAAGAAATATATTAATTGGAGAGCCCTTCAACCAAAAGTTGAGGGATGAAGTTTCAAAGGGTTGGACAAGCTTGTGCCTTTCAAAGGCACGAAAATATCTTGTTGGAGTGGAAAGCCCACTCACATTCTCTCAATAAAAAGTATTATCCAATAAAAGTGGGATATTAGATAAAATCATTAAGGTGCTTAATTTATTTTCTTTTAATTCTTGGATAATGAAGAGGTTTTTCAATATAATGAAGGTGGATTCATGGACAAGGAGTTGAGGGGGATATGTACCAACAATTTTGGAAATTAAAGGAATTAATTTCATTTTCTCTTTCCTTGGAAATTCCTTATACATATCTCATTTCCAACCCACATAAGGATCTTTTTCAGAATTTCCTTTCTCTTCTTGCCTTGTCCGACCACAAGAGAACTTGGGAGTAGGATAAGGACGCCCCCCAACCTATTGGTAAGTTCTTGACCTTCGTTCTTCTTGATTTCATGGTGGAAATCATAAAACAATGCATAATTTCTTCTTTACTTCACTCCATCTTCAACCATAGCCGATCCTTTCACTCCAAAAGCTTGAGAACAAACCTTGGGTAGTTGTTAAAGATTCATACACCCTTGGAGCCATGGAACTTGGAGCTTGGAATCAGATTAGAAGGTGGGTTATATAACTTGAACCCTTAACTATTGTTATTAAACTCGATTTCCTCAATTCAATTGATTCAATTGTTATTCTTGCAATAGCTTTGATTAGTTGATGTAGTTGCCATGGAAATGGCAGTAGTTTTCATGAGATGGAAGGTTGATGATGACAACCTGATCACAAGCACACACCTCAATCAAGAACAGGAGCAAAGGGTTTGCAAAACCGCATGAACTAATTCGGTTTCAAAACCGAATGAGTAGAATTGGTTTCAAATCTGAATGGTCAATTAAATACAAGACCGAATGGGTAATTCCATTCAAGACCGAATGGGTAATTATACCCATGATTGATTGGATAATTCATTTCAAAACTGAATGGGTTTTTAAGTCCAAGATCGATTGGGTATTTGAGTCCAAAACCGAATGGGTAATGAACCTTGAAACCGTTTGAGGTCGAGCACCTCAAGACTGTTTGGATGGTCAAAGCACCTCAAGACCGTTTGGATGGTCAAGGGTGAGGATTTAAGGATTAAAAATACAATGGGCCAATGATTGTTCACTACAATAACTAAATTGATTGAAGATTTCAATGTAGCAAATCATATTCAATTGATTGATGAAAGTACTTAAAGAACCCTTGCAGTTTTGAGACTGATTAGGCCCAAATGGTCTTGAGACCATTGGAGCCCAAATGGTCTTGAAACCATTTGGGGTCAAATGGTTTCAAAACCTTTTGAGGTCAAACAATTTCAAAACCGTTTGGTGATGAAAGTTCAAAACCGAATGAAGTTCTATTGTGATTCAATCATTTAGAAATTGAAGGTAATAATTGTTCCAATGATCCAATGATGGATAGTAATGACAATCAATGATAAGGTACAAAGGTTGAATCCCTAAAGTACCTAATTGATTAATACCTTTAAAGGGATAAACCCTAATTTCTTATAAAACAATATCTTGGTACACTATGTCAATCATAGCTGCATGTACTCGATTGAAGGGTTGATATATCCTAATCAAGTTTAAAGGATGATAGAATGAAATTCATACATGGGTATGATTCATGTGGTGATTAAGGGTATGATCCTTAGCAAAGAGATCATGAAACCCTAATCATGAGCATAAACCCTAATTGACAAGGTTATTGAACCCTAACCCTAATTAAGGGCAATTCTAAGTGAAACCCTAATCTAGGGTAAGGATGTAACCCTAATCTAGGGTGATGATATGTGTAAACCTAATTTAGGGTAATGTGATGCAAAACACTAATTGAGATGAATAGTAAACCCTAATTATGGGTAATGGAACATGAAACCCTAATTGAGATGAATTGTAAACCCTAATTGTGGGTTATTGAATGTAGACCCTATTCTGGGGTGAAATTTATGTGAAACCCTAACTTAGGGTGGTTTTATGAGAAACCCTGATATTTGATGTGATGTGGAGCTCAAATCTAGGGTGATTCTATGTAATGTTTTAATAAACCCTAATCTTGAGTAATATGTTGATAAACCATAACCTTGATCTAGGTAATGGGATGAATGTTCCCAAATGACATGAAATGGGAAACCCTAACCCTAGTAAGGGAATAGTGGTGTTACCCTTGAATAGTGAATCCATATTTGTTTTACATGGTACTGATATGGAATTGATATCACTGTTATCATTTGTGCTAACCATGCATGTATTTTGAAATGATGGTCATAGCCAGGTATGTGCTATGATGTTTGATTCACTATTGTGATTGGGCTTTGAGTGCCATAATATACCTTGCTGCCTGGTAAGAGGTAACAAGAGAGTTAATGGGCCTCAAGTGCCATAAGTAATGCTTGTTTAGCAAGTACCATGTTTACCTTGGTCAGATGACCTAAAGGTGATAGTTACCAGGAAAAGTGGTAACAATGCTCAATGATGAGCTAAGGGTTTGAATACCCAGAACCATATGATTATGGTAATGAGATTGTGAAGGGATGAGAATTCCAAGTATTAAAATAAGGGACTGAGATCCCAATCTCTTGTGAAAACTGTAAAGTAGTTGATGAAATTAGTACATGTTTCTTTATAGCATTGTCATAATAAGTTATGCTTAAGAACTTGGCTGATGCTAAAAGAATGTGAAAATGTACTTAATTAATCAAGTGAAATCTATTCATGTAGTGCTCTAACCATAGATCCATCATCGTCAGTGGTTGGTGATGGTGAAACAGGTGTTCCTATGGAATTTCCTGGAGTTCACATATTTTGAATATGCGGGGGTAAATGGGCGAAAATATCCTTACGTCCTGGTGAAGAGATTGATGGAAGGTAAACATTAAACCTCTTAATCCTTCATGTTTCGGGATGGATGTAACACAAATCTCCCGATGGTTGGGATGGATGTATCACTAATCTCCCAATGATATTCAATGTCGGGTCAATGGAGATAAACATCAAATCTCTCGATTGCTGATGAGAGTGCAGTTGACACTATAACTTTATAACGAAGTTGCTAGTATACCCTGGAAAGCTATTTGAGCAATCGACATAGTCCTGCTTATGGTCTCGTACTGATCGGGATGTGGGAGGTCATGGGAATCCAACTCTTCCATTGACCTATATATGGTACCGATTGTAATTTAGCAATGGTCAGTTGGAGTATGAGCGATATACCTCATCTCCTCAGAGCTTAAATATGTTTGTAAAAAAGTAATCAGCAGTGTAGTGTATTTGCATAAGATTGAAATACGAGAATCACTGGTTGATGTTTATCTTGCTTAACATATCATAGATGGATAAATGTTATACATGTTCTATAATTCTTTATTGAATATTGGACATGCTGATTTATCAAGCTTCAATAAATAAGCTCAAGTGGGAATGTTGCTCTAATATACTTTAAATAAGTCAATTATCTACTATTGATTATTTTGATTTCCACTGCTCAGTTTATTTTATTAAACTGCAATAATGATGTTATCGGAGGAGAGTGATATCTCCCCCTGGGGAAATTTTTATAATTGTCTCACCCCATGGGATCCAACGTTGTTAGGTAGATGCAGACAAAGAGGCAAAAACCCTACTGATGGGGAAGAGCAGCATCAACAGCAATATGGACAGCAGTAATCTATCAGGTGGAGATACCAGCTATCTAGTTTTTTATAGTTAGTCCTATGAGTCGTCTCTGTACTCTTAGGTCCTAGGAGTTAGTGCTTTTGATAATTCGAACCAAGATTTTTGGTCTCCAAGCCTTGAGGTTCTTATACTACCTGTGTACAGTTAAGACAGAGTAGTTGATGCTTGTACGCCTCGAGAGGCAATGACACATGATATGTATATATGAACCAGGTTGTAAATGTTTTACTTTGGTTCTGAATGAAAGGGTTTTCCTGTGAATGGACCTCTTGATAAATGGTTTTAATTTTTAGTTATTTTTATGTAAATCCACTGCTAACGACCGCTTTCGCATTAATCTTAATCGATGTTTGGCAACAGACATCACAAGTAAAAGTGGTGTCAGAGCTTTATGTTCGCTGAGTCTACCACTACTACAGAACACACCTTTGGTGTCGGTTGTTTAACCCCTTTTAGTGATGGTTTTCAAGCGACACCTATGTGGGCGCCGCTAAAGGTTGAACTCTTTGGCGTCAGTTTTATACCCGACGCCTATATAACCTATAGGTGTCTGTTGTATATAGTAAGATGACGCCAAAAGGGTTCGCGCCACAAAAAAGGGCATGATCTAGGACACTTTCTACGTCAGTTATCAACTAAAACACCGCCACCATATTCCCAGATGCCACGGCTGTGCTTCCCTACACGACCATGTTTAGTACTATAGGCATCAGTTTTATACGAATAAGCGATGCCATTTCCACCACGGCTGTGGTTTCCTGCACGGTCGGATTGTTTGTCACATTAGGTGGTGGTTTTTATCCAATAACCGTCGTGGTAGGCCTTTGATGACGGTGTTCTATAAATAACTGACGCCTATGTTTTAATTTTTTTTTCTTATCAGTTTGCAAGCATGTTTTGGCTGGTCAGTAGGATGGGAACCTGCAGTTCAGTTATCTAAATTGCAAGTTTATGACATCCATTGATATCAGCCTACAAACAGGCCACAAACCTGCAAAATCAACATATATTTTTTCACACAAGTAGATACATTCAGACATCAATTCAATTCTCACATTCACACATGTAGAAACATTCAAAACATGTAGAAACATTCAGACATGTATAAACATTCAGAAATATTCATTTACAAATTATCATTCAACATCGCTATCAGCATCCCAATTATATTTTACAATCGCCACTGCTTGTATGGCTTTTTCCCATTCTTCTCTTACTTCATTTAATACTTCCTCCATATATGGAGCATGTACATTTTTTAAGCGTTTACCTATAGTGTGGTCAGTTTTAAACACCTACAAAGAGAATGATGTATATATATAAGTAATAATATAAAAATAAGATTGATATATTTCATACTAACTAATGCGACTATATATAATACCTCATGTATGGTATTGATGTCCAATGCGGCATGTTTGATAATCATCTGTATAAATCACATCACATAGTATGTGCATGCCCAACCATTGTCTTGTGTAGCGCACTATAAATTGAAACATACAAAATATTAAAAAATACAACTAAGCACAGTTCACATCAATAATATATACATTGGAGTCGGGAACTTACTTTTATGTTCTCCCAATTTATTGGATGGTTCTTTTTCCTTGGGACCGTTCCTCCAGCCTTTCTGAATGCATCTAAACCCCTACATGTTAATGTAACACAGTACATTGCGTAATTAAATAGTAATGTAATAACATATGTTAACGGATATAAAAATGAAATATTTCTCACCAGAATAATGGAATTCTCATTACGTGTCCAATTTTAGTGTTCAATGTACTCCCCGCAGGATCTAGATAATAAACAATGAATGCCCGGGGACAATAACTAGTAACTCCCAATGCCTACCGCTAGAGGTAAAAAAGTTAAAAATTAATAACTCAAAATCCACAATAAAAATGTAATTTTCTTAAGTCCAAATTATAAATAAAGTAAACTTACCTGACATTGAATGGAGCTATTATTATCATCTTATTTTGCTGACCGAAAATTGTAAAAGCATCTATACAGTATTGTTGAACACTATCAGGGTCTTTAGCTACCATACTAATCAATGATGGAATCAAAAATCCCACATGATCAAATGCAAATTGTTTGCATTGATCTTCAACTAAGTAGCTGCAAAACATGTATTACGTATGCATTAATATATAAGAAACCAGATCACCAGATCTTACACAAGGTATATGGATGTATAAACAAGATCTCACCTTATCCATGTCTCTATCATTGATGTATTCAACCAATCATACATAAACAACTCAATAATATCTTGTATAAATAAAGAGCTTTCGTATGATTGACCTGCATAATCCACTTCTAAAGAAACAATTATAGGGCAATGTATATTATGTGCCCGTAGCCAACATGCCATTCCCCTACAAGAAGAACCTAACTGATATTTTAGGTCAGTTGGAACCCAACTTGGTAATGCAGGAAGTGGAGGTGGAGGCCTAGGTGCTCCGGGTGTCTTCTTTTTAACATGTATATATAATTTCAGATCAGTTGACCTCATATATACACATTAACAATCTAAAGTAATGTAAATTTATCTTACAATTTTAGTAGTGTAGATGACATCTGCTTTGGGCCACAATATCACCCCGACTTCTGCCTCAGCAAGTGTATCAATATCCGGGTGGGGATATGGCAATGTAGCTTCCCTCCAATCGGGTAATACACGTATCGGGCTCACACGAACGTAGCCTTGTGGTATTGGAGTCCCGTGAAACGTTGCCCCAGGAAGGGACGGGTAAGCCTACACCTCTGCAACAACATAGTCTTGTATTTTTATGCGGCATGGCTTCAATGCCTACAAATTTACGTAAAGAATATTATACATATATACATATCATCTTGAAAACATATCATCTTGAAAAGACTAGCTACAATGTCATAAACAATACTTACGGTAGACGTGTTAGGCGGTGGTGGGTCTACAGGATTACTCTCAGTCTGTACATCATGAGAAGAGTAGGTTGCCATAGGCTGATTGGAAGCCTGAGATGCCTGCCACTGCACTATTTCTTCCTTGACCTTCTCAGCAACTATATCTTTGACCTTCTTAGAAACTATATCCTCGACTCTCTTATTCTCCTATACATGGATAAAAGAAACATTAGATTCTTATTATTGAATTTCCTTTTGCAGTAATATTCTAAAAAAAGAATAGGTTACCTCTTCTTGTGAAAGTCCCGCTCTGGGTTTTTGTTGGGATGGCCCAAAGAATGCTTTGATGCCCACATCAGCGCCTGCACCCCTAACACGTCCAGGATGCTCTGGGTTACCCAGAGCAACTGTCAATTCATCCCTTGTGCCCTGAGGGATGAACGTACCTTGTTTCCTCTGCTCATGTAGCTCCCGCTAATCACCATCAATAGAAATTGGTAAGTTAACACCACAAATAATCAATATTCAAACGATTGCTCTAAGAGTTGTATTTTACCATTTTTGCAGCCGCCTCAGCAGTTGCGGGCTTCCTTATTTCTCCCTTCTTATTTTGCCTCCCAGCTATCCAAACATCATGGCGAGGCAGAGGTGTGCTACCTATAGTAGAGGACTCCTGAGTAGCAGCAGACTCTGCCTGTAATCTTTGGCGAATGCTTGCATAGCCCTTTGGACCCATAGTGTGGTCATGCACATTCAGTGCACGCCTTGCTTTTTACGCCTCACTGAGGGCCTAGTTAGTATGCACATTAATGATTTGGTTAGTAGCACTAAATGTTAATCTTGAATAGGTGAATACAACATATATTAATTAAATTGGGAGTGACACCTAATACCTTGAATTCTTCAGATTTTCTTGAAGCAACAAAATTGTCCCAATCATCTTTGTCCAAGAAGTTCCACTGTTCAAGGGCTGACTTCTTCTTCTTATCACCATCTTTTATGTATTCTCTATTGAGATTTGTCCTATAGTTCCTAAGCATCTTTCCAGCATGTTGCATCACACTTTTACGATGCAGCTTCTCATCCAATGCAAACAGATTCTATAAAATAGAATTGTTATTAACTAGTATCCAAAAATAGAATTGCAAATAAAAGAATTTTTAATCTACAAAATAGAATTACAAATAATAATAACTCATGCATAAATCCTTCCATATGAAGTCTTTCTTCGCCTAAGGAACTTTTTGCCAATTATCATACTTAACACCACAATGGCTTCGAGTGACAACCCCAATATAGTTTACAAAATTATTGTGATTCACTCCAATTGCATTTCCTCCATTATCAAACTCCACAACCAATTTGGATCACTGCCACTTAGCGCTATTAACTTGTTCAATAGAGTGATGCCCCTTTTCTTGTTAACTTTTTGGTGATGCGCATCAAGTTCTTGCAGTGCTTCAGTGGGTACATGTGCATCATCAACCTAAAATTTGACAAAAATAAACACACTGAATTAGCCCAATATAGAAATATGGGATATATGACATAACTAGAAGATAATGAATTTTATAGAAATACAAGATATGTTTTTAGAACTTACATTGGTATCCTCGCCATGCTCATCATGGACAACATGCTCATCATGGACTTCATGCTCATCATGGTCAGCCATCTGAAAATGTCATTAAAAAGGCAAACATTTAGCATTTGTATTAACTAGAAGATAATGAAACATCAAATCTGAAAATGATATTGATATTAAAAAAGCAAACATTTAGTTTCAATAAAAAAATATAAACATACATGCCTCTAAAATTGTGATCTTTTATCAATGTATAGGAGAATAAGATTGTTCATTCTAATTTATACTCCATACAAACAATATATAATTTAGTGATTGTTCATTCTGTTTTATACCAATGTACAAGTAATATAAAGAATAATGATTGTTCACTTAGGCCAACAAACACATGTGATGTCATTCTAATATATAATAAATGTGTACCACCTATCCCATCCTCGAACACCTAATCTCACTAGTAAGTGTATAATGTGTATTGGGTTTTCAGGAAAATTTTGGTAGCATTTCCTCACCGTTCTCTAAGTACATATGTACTTAGAAAAATAATGGGGAAATGCTACCGAAATTTTCTCGAAAACCCAATACACATTATACACGTACATCCTAAGTGAGATTAGGTGTTCAAGAACAGTCCCAAACCGGGGACTATCCAAGATTTACTCCTAATGAGTAAATCTTGGACGGGTTTCTAGGCCAACAAACACAATAATAGATATGTAAATCATATCATTAAGAGCATGGTTTCATGTTAGGTCATCATAGGTCATAATAATCCACTAGAATGAGCAAAAAATGTCTCATGGTGTTAAAATAGCATAAGAGTATTAGATCTTGATTCTACAGTGTACAAGACATAATAGTGACTACTGATTTTGTGGGGTGATATCAATTCATAGGATTTATAGATTCAAATTTAACAAGTGTACAAGTTGCACCATTTTAATACTCTAAAGGTGACTAGGTCATAGCACATAAAAGATGGCATTACAAGGAAAGTAAGCAAACTAGATCAATTAACAATCATCTCAAAGGAACATTAGTTACTGAAGGGACCAGGAAAGAGTGCTTTTAATTACTAAGATCATACAAGTAGCAATGTTGATTAAGTATATGTGATTAAAGATCAAGCGGTGTAATAAAACAGGGTTTACCTCTGTTTGGGCGAGACAGAGGGTAGGCGAGTAGGCAGGCAAGCAGGCAGGTGAGCAGGCGACGGGTAGGGAGACGGTGGGCAGCAGTAGATGATCAATTAATTCCTGAAACAATACATAAATAAACACAAATCAATACATAAATAAATACAAATCAGTAAATAACTTAATTTAAAAAAAAATACACAACAGCATTGTGCCTTGGCGCAGCCCAAGCATCGCCCAGGCATCCCAAAGGCCTAACTAGGCTGGGCGCTTGGGTTTGGGACCCTAGGTGAATGCCTGGCCGCATAGGCACACCTGGGTGCCGCCAGGGTAGGTCGGCAGGTACCTGGGCAAATGAGCAGGGTGAGGTCGGCGGCGAGGTGAGGTCGACAGGTCGGCGGCGAGGTGAGGTCGACAGGTCGGTGGCGAGGTGAGGTCGAGCAAAGGACTGCCGGCGTAGGGAAGGCGCAGTGAGCTCCAGGACCGCCGATGCAGGACAGGCAGGTAGCCGCAGGGCGCGGTGACTAGGACCGGAGACGGCGGTGCAGAATGAGTAGGGAGCGGCGGTGACGTACAAGCAGCAATAGGGGCTGGTGGGGGTTGCAGTCGGGCGGCAGCAGCAGCGGGGGAGAAATTCTTGCAATGAAACAGAAGAAAGGGGAAGAGTCGGGTGATCGTAGGGGTATTAAGTTCATAAAAGGTGTCGGTTGTCTACAACACCGACACCTAAACATCTTCAACGTCGGTTGATCGGTAAAACTGACGTCCAATTGAACAATATTTTGCCCTAAATTATTTGGCGGGAACCATTATCAGCGTCGGTTATCAAAGGATAACCAACACTGCATGTGACACTTTTTGCGCAAATTCTCATCATACATAGGCGTCGGTTTGTGTCTAAAAAACCGATGCTATATGTGACACTTTTTCTTTTAGCTCGAAATTTGGATTTCGTAGGCGATTTTAGGCGTCGGTTTGGTTTACCTAGCCGACGCTAAATACAAAGCGGTACCCGTGTCTGGCTGGTCTTTGAATATTGACGTCGGACTTACTAAATAGCTGACGTGGAATGTTATAGGCGGCGGGTTTTGTAAATAACCGACGCCCAGAAAAGTGACATTGAATGATGTTTCTGTAGTAGTGTACAGAGACATATGATTAAGGTTGTTGAGTCTGTTCTAGTGTCTTCCAATCTGTCTGATAGTGTCTTCTACTCATATAGGAGGAGGAGAACTAAAGATGTCTAGATCATACGATGAGCATGTTGTGGAAAGCAGTGTTGCTACACCAGGAGGAGGTTCAAGAGATCAAGATAGGGAGGAGCTTGTACTTGATCAACCCCAGTTCAACCTAGATGATAGGATGCCATTACCTACACCTAGGGCACCTGCCCATGATGAAAGACATGGAGTCGGCAAGACTTTTGAACAGCTTAGGAGGGTAGGAGCTTTAGAGTATGCTGGTACAGCCAACCCAACAAATGATGACTGATGGTTGACTGAACTGAAGAAATCCTTCAGAATCCTCATGATTCCTGATGATGAGAAGGTGAGGCATGATGTATATCTCTTAAAAGGGAGTGCTGGCCACTGGTGGACCATTGAGGAAGGCAAAAGACCTGGTGTTGTGATTAGATGGGATGAATTCCGATGTGAATTCGTCACTAGATACTTTCCCAAGATGTATCTAAATGAGAAAATCTTTCAATTTGATAGGTTAAGGGAAGGACAAATGAACATTAGTGAATATGAAGCTAGGTTCATGGAACTTTTGCAGTTTTGTCTGCATATGGCATCTACAGATGAGGATAGAATTCAGGGACTCGAGAAGGGACTGAATGCTGAATTGACCACTCCGATGTCTTCTCTGAAAAACCGGGAGAGGTTTGCCTCTTTCATGGAGTCTGTAAGAGGAAAAGAAAGGTCTATGATTGAGAAGCGACAGACCAAGGGTAAGAAAGAGTACCCACAGCTCCAAGGACAAAGTTCTGGAAGTTTTAAGAAACCAAGGTATTATGTGCCTAAACCACCACCAAGGTTCAATACCTAGACAAAATGGAGGTCAAGTAAGGGTAGAGGCCATAATTTACCACCAAAGGGAGCTCATAGCTCAGCCTCAATGTCAGTAACAGGACCACCCAAACCACAGAGGGGAAATATAACATGTTATAGATGTGGGAGAGAAGGCCATGCGGTGAGGGATTGTCCTGCAAAAGTCAGGAATGTGACCCAACAATCAAGGCAGAGTCAACAAGGCCCTCAGAGGCAACAGTCTGGAAGTGGTGCTAGAGGACGTAGACAAGCGTCCCAAGTTGGATCGTCGACATCAAACAACCAAGCATAGGGTCAATAGTAGGCAACAACTAGATTCTATGCTATGAATCAGCCTGAAGTAGTTGTCAATCCCAGGGTTGTGACAGGTCAGATGGAATTATTTTATTTTGATATGTCTTTATCCTTCTTCATATTTGTGTTAATTGACCCAGGTGCTACACACTCTTTTATCACTCGAGAAGTGATTCATGACTGCAACATGACTGTCAGTCATAGAACAGATAGTTTGATGTTAGAAACACCTTTGTTGGGATCTGCAGTGTTGCGGGAGGTGTGTTCTCCCTGTAATCTTTCCTTTTTCGATCATCGCATTCAAGTGGATCTTATACCACTTGAGATGCAGGGTTTCGATATAATTCTTGGGATGGACACCTTAAAGAAGTATAAAGTTGTCTTGGATTGTAGTTCCAAGCAGGTTGTGTTCAAAGACAATGGTGACACATGGACCTTTCAGGGAGATAGAAAGATTCTTCCAACATGTCTTGTGTCAGCTATGGTAGCTGAGAAGTTGATGAGACAAGGATGCTTTGCATTCTTAGCCCATGTGGTCGATACCACAATGGAGAGCCCTCATCTTTTTGAAGTTCCAATAGTCAGGGAATTTGAAGATGTATTTCCTAAAGAACTTCCAGGTATTCCACCACCCCGAGAGATTGAATTTTGAAATTAATCTGATCCCGGAAACGCAACCAGTAGCACAAACACCGTATAGAATGGCACCTGCTGAAATGGTAGAGCTCAAGAAACAACTGCAAGAGTTGCTTGAGATGGGTTTTATTCGGCCGAGTACTTCACCATGGGGTGCTCCGATCCTCTTTGTTAAGAAGAAAGATGGATCGATGTGTTTCTGCATTGACTATAGATAGTTAAATAAAGTAACTATGAAGAACAAGTATCCTCTACCAAGGATTGATGACTTGTTTGATCAGTTACGTGGTGCAACTATCTTTTCTAAAATAGATCTGAGGTCGGGATACCATTAGTTGCGTATTAAGGAGAGTGACATACCTAAGTCTTCCTTTAGGACAAGGTATGGTCACTATGAGTTCATAGTTATGTTGTTTGGAGTAAGTAATGCACCAACTGCATTTATGGAACTCATGAATAGAATCTTTTGACCTTTTCTTGATCTATGTGTAGTCGTCTTTATAGATGACATCATGATATATAGTAGAGATGCTCAACAACATGAGCATCATCTTCGTCAAGCTTTGACTTTGCTAAGAAAGCATAAGTTATATGCTAAGTTTAGCAAATGGGAGTTCTGGTTACCAGAAGTTTCTTTTCTTAGACACGTAATATCTGCTTTAAGTATTTGTGTTGATCCTAAGAAAGTAGAATCTGTCCTGCAATGGGAACAACCAAACACACTGATAGAGATAGGCAGTTTCCTAGGACTGGCAGGCTATTACAGGAGGTTCATTAAGGACTTCAGTTCAATAGCTTTACCTCTAACCAAGTTGACCAGGAAGGAGATTCCTTTTGTATGGAATGACAAGTGTCAACAATCTTTCCAGTTGCTGAAGGAAAGGTTAACAAGTGCACCTGTGTTAGTGCTACCTGAGCAAGGGAAGGGGTATATAGTCTTTTGTGATGCATCTAAGAATGTCTTAGGATGTGTGTTGATGCAGGATAAGCAAGTGATTTCTTTTGCTTCTTGAAAACATAAGAAACACGAGGAAAATTATCCAACACACGATCTAGGGCTAGTTGTTGTGTTCCATGCCTTGAAAATATGGAGGCATTATCTCTATGGAGAAACATTTCAGATCTTCACATACCATAAGAACCTAAAGTATATCTTTTCCCGGCATGAGATAAACATGAGGCAATGCCGCTGGATGGAGTTAATCAAGGACTATGACTGTATAATTGATTATCATCCAGGGAAAGCCAATGTGGTTGTTGATGCACTAAGTAGAAAATCAGCAACACCAGCCTTAAACAAAGCACAGTTGAACTCCTTAGTGTGCTCTAAGAGAGACATGCTTATCTCCTTGAGGCAAGACAATGTACAGTTTAAAGTGTCATTGTTAGTCGGGTTGTTAGCCGAGATGCAAATAAAACCTACTCTGAGACAGCAGATTAAAGAAGCACAACAAGCTGATGTTGTAGTTCAAAAGATTAGATCAGAGTATGGTTGTGAGAAACGAGATGGTTTCCATGAGTCATAGGATCAAGTAGTCTGTAACCATGATAGGATGGTAGTACCTAATTTTGATGACTTAAGGAAGTTAGTTCTGGAAGAGGCACACTCTTCAATGTATGCTATGCATCCAGCGAGCACCAAGATGTATCATAACTTGAAAGATATGTATTGGTGGCCTGGATTAAAGAAAGATGTTGCTGAATTTGTTATGCGGTATCCAGTATGTCGGCAGGTTAAAGCTAAACATCAAAAGCCCGTAGGAACAATGCAATCTCTACCTATACCACAGTGGAAATGGGATCATGTAACCATGGACTTTGTGGTTGGTTTTCCTAGAACAACCAAAATTCATGATTCCATTTGGGTGGTAGTTGATAGGTTGACCAAGACAACACATTTCTTACCTGATAAAACAACCTACACAGCTGAGAAGTGGGCCCAAATATACATAGATGAGATAGTGCATTTGCACGGGGTTCCAGCTACTATTGTTTCTGATAGGGGTCCCCAGTTTACGATTCATTTTTGGGAACGAATGCATAAAGCTTTAGGTACACAGTTAAGGTTTAGTACATCCTTTCACCCACAAACAGATGGACAATCTGAGAGGACTATACAAACTTTGGAGGACTTGCTTAGAGCATGTGTCCTTCAGTTTGTAGTAAGTTGGGATCGACACCTGAGCTTGATAAAATTTTCTTATAATAATAGCTATCAGCACAGTATTGACATGGCACCATATAAGGCATTATATGGTAGACGTTTTAGATCTCCCTTATGTTGGTATGAAACAGGGGAGTACCAACTCTTGGGTCCTGAGCTTGTGCAGCAGACGACTGAGAAGATTAAAGTTATACAACAACAGTTGAAAGATGCCCAGGATTGGCAGAAAGCTTATGCTGACAAGCATCGTAGACCCTTATAATTCCAAGTTGGATATAGAGTGTACCTCAAGGTCTCACCTTGGAAAGGTATCCTTAGATTTGGAAAGAAGGGAAAGTTATCTCCTAGATTTATGGGGCCTTATCTAATCATTGAAAGGATGGGAAAGGTAGCCTATAAGCTAGAGTTACCACCTGAACTGCATAGATTACATCCAGTGTTCCATATTTCCATGTTGAGGAAGTGTCACCCTAATACTAAATTAGTTCTACAACCTGTGGAGGTAGAACTAAATGATGATATATCTTATGTTGAAGGACCTGTGTTGATTCTTGACAGAAGAATCAAGAAGTTGAAAAAGAAAACCATTTGTCTTGTAAAAGTTCTCTGGCATCACCATGTCATTGAAGAAGCTACATGGGAGCTAGAGGAGGAGATGAGGAGGAAGTACCCTTCTCTTTTCTCTTGATGTTTTCGTTGATGATTTCGGGGACGAAATCCTTGTAAGGGTGGATAACTTGTAAAATCCCTGACCAGGGTTATGTTTTAACCCTAGGTGTTTTGTTAATAAAAGTGATTATATGCTTGCCCTTATCTTTTGAAAAGTATCTAAGGCTCGAGAGGAACTTATATTGCAATTTTATTCCTTTTTGAATATTGTTGAAATCAATGTTTTGCTTGTTTTGGACTAAAGTGCAAATTACCCAAGTTGAGGGGTTTATTTGCAAATTATTCATGATAATGTGTTCCTCATGTGTTGAAGCATCATGAAAGTGAAGATGATGCTGAGGAATGGCTTGTGATAGCCTGAATACCCAGAAAGAGCTGATAAAGCAATGGTTGTGCATTAAAACCTAGTTTTGGTGTAATGTGTAATTTACCCAAAACCTAGGGTGCAATATGCAAAATAGCACTTCAAGAGGGTCCCTCATGTTTCTTTGCATCATGTAGAGAAAATAAAATGAGGGGGCACCTCATTTGAATTATGTGGGAGGAGAGAGAATCTTAATATTAAAATAATCAAGATTTAAGCATAAATGGAACTTTAATTCTTTTTAATGCAAAAAGAAATATATTAATTGGAGAGCCCTTCAACAAAAATTTGAGCGATGAATTTGCAAAGGGTTGGACGAGCTTGTTCCTTTCAAAGGAACACAAATATCTTGTTGGAGTGGAAAGCCCACTCACATTATCTTAATAATAAGTAATATCCAATAAAAGTGGGATATTAGTATAAAATCATTAAGGTGCTAAATTTCTTTTCTTTTAATTCTTGGATAATGAAGAGGTTTTGTAAGATAATGAAGGTGGCTTCGTGGCCAAGGAGTTGAGGGGGATATGTACCAACAATTTTGGAAATTAAAGGAATTAATTTCATTTTCTCTTTCCTTGGAAATTCCTTATACATATCTCATTTCCAACCCACATAAGGATCTTTTTCAGAATTTCCTTTCTCTTCTTGCCTTGGCCGACCACAAGAGAACTTGGGAGTAGGAGAAGGACGCCCCCAACCTGTTGGTAAGTTCTTGACCTTCGTTCTTCTTGATTTCATGGTGGAAATCAGAAAACAATGCATAATCTCTTCTTTACTTCACTCCATCTTCAACCATAGCCGATCCTTTCACTCCAAAAGCTTGAGAACGGACCATGGGCAGTTGTTAAAGATTCATCTACCATTGGAGCCATGGAGCTTGGAGCATGGAATCAGATTAGAAGGCAGGTTATATAACTTGAACCCTTAACTATTGTTATTAAACTCGATTTCCTCAATTCAATTGATTCAATTATTATTCTTGCAATAGCTTTGATTAGTTGATGTAGTTGCCATCGAAATGGCAGAAGTTTTCATGAGATGGAAGGTTGATGATGACAACATGATCACAAGAACACACCTCAATCAAGAACAGGAGAAAACAGTTTGCAAAACCGCATGAACCAATTCGGTTTCAAAACTGAATGAGTAGAATTGGTCTCGAAACCGAATGGTCAATTAAATACAAGACCGAATGGGTAATTTCATTCAAGACTGAATGGGTATTTCATGCAATACCGAATGGGTAAATATGTACAAGACCGAATGGGTAATTGTACCCATGATTGATTGGATAATTCATTTCAAAACCGAATGGGTTTTTAACTCCAAGATCGATTGGGTATTTGAGTCCAAAACCGAATGGGTAATGAACCTTGAAACCGTTTGAGGTCAAGCACCTCAAGACTGTTTGGATGGTCAAGGGTAAGGATTGAAGGATTAAAAATCCAATGGGCCAATGATTGTTCACTACAATAACTAAATTGATTGAAGATTTCAATGTAGCCAATCATATTCAATTGATTGATGAAAGTACCTAAACAACCCTTGCGGTTTTGAGACTGATTAGGGCCAAACGGTCTTGAGACCGTTTGAGGTCAAACGGTTCCAAAACCATTTGGTGATGGAAGTTCAAAACTGAATGAAGGTCTATTGTGATTCAATCATTTGGAAACTGAATGTAATAATTGTTCCAATGATCCAATGATGGATAGTAATGACAATCAATGATAAGGTACAAAGGTTGAATCCCTAAAGTACCTAAATTATTAATACCTTTAAAGGGATAAACCTTAATTGCTTATAAAACAATATCCTAGTACACTATGTCAATCATAGCTGTATGTACTTGATTGAAGGGCTGATATATCCTAATCAAGTTTAAACGATGATAGAATGAAATTCATACATGAGTATGATTCATGTGGTGATTAAGGGTATGATCCTTAGCAAAGAGATCATGAAACCCTAATCATTAGCGTAAACCCTAATTGACAAGGTTATTGAACCCTAACCCTAATTTAGGGCAATTCTAAGTGAAACCCTAATCCAGGGTAAGGATGTAACCCTAATCCAAGGTGATGATATGTATAAACCTAATTTAGGGTAATGTGATGCAAAACCCTAATTTTTTTTTTGAAGTCTAACTTGTCCATCTTCTATTAATCATTCAAATCCATTACAACATGAGTGATTACAGAGGATGGAAAAGAAGAGGTGGTGTTAAACACAGAACTACTCGAGACAGCCCTCCTGGCTAGCATGTGTGCTAACCCATTGGCCTGCCTCTTACAAAAACTAAACATTACACTAGGAAAAGAAGAACATAAAAGGTAAATGTTATCTAGATATGTCCCCAACAGGTCCTTGTGCCTGGATGATGACCTGAGAAGATTGATCACTGCCTCTGAGTTCGATTCCACCATGAGTCTGTTGATTCCCATATCTTTTGATATTCATATTCCTTCATAGATGGCCCAGGCTTCTGCACATCGTGCATCTAGCAAGGAAGGCTTCCTCATACCAAATATCCTCATCACTTGTCCGGTATTGTTCCTCCATATCAATCCAGCTCCATCAAAGTTCTATATGCCCACCACCGCGTCGCAATCGAGTTTTGTGGCTTCCGGTGGTGGGGGTATCCACCTGCCCAGCTGCACTGCCACTGGCCGTGGTCAGTGATCTTCATCTTGACCTTCTCGGTGTGAATGGATCAGCTGTAGAAAGCATCATTGAATGAATTGAGGCTACCGATACTTATTTTAAAAAATGATCTCGTTCCTTCTGGTACATATGGTCCATAAAGCTGCTATCGTATCCTCTTCAACTGGATCGCCTCCTCCGATGGGTCTTGCATTAGCTGTTGTAGCTGGCATACATGCAAGCCAGTAGCTGGACTGGACAGTGTACTCAGAAGATCTGCTCGGCTTCCAAAAGATAGTGTCCTTTGTGTTTGTCACGTCCAATGGCACTGCTAGCACTTTGCTGGCAATCTCCGGTGTGAATACTTCTTCTACACATTCACTGTTCCACGACTTGGTGACTGGATCGATGAGCTGCTGAACCCATTGAATAGATGGACTAGAAACTTCATACATGGCCTCCAGACTTCCGTTGATATTTGGTATCCAGTGGTCTATCCAAATATTGATATCGGTCCCATCTCCTATTCTCCTTTGCAGGTCTTCCATAATTAGACTCTTTGCGTTCCAAATACTACGCCATGTGAAACTTGGATTATGCCCCCTCCTCGCCCTTAACACATTCACAGATGGGAAATATCTAGCTTTAAGGACCTTATAGGCTAGCGTGTCCCTTCTATGGAAAAGTCTCCACACTTGCTTAGCTAGAAGCGCCTGGTTAAAATTGTGTAGATTTCTAAATCCCATCCCTCCTTGGTTTTTTGGTTTGCAAAGGTTTTCCCACCTGATCCATGCAATTTTCCTTTCTGTTCCCTTAGCTCCCCACCAAAACCTGGATATATTGCTATTGATGGTATCCAGTAGGTATGATGGTAGTTGGAAAATGCTCATAATGTAGAATGAGATAGCTTGTGCCACTGCTTTGATAAGGACTTCTTTCCCTGCCTTGGATAGCAGTTTCTCTTTCCAACCTTGCAGCTTCCTCCAAACTCATTCCTGGATGTATGTGAATACTTGTTTTTTTGACCTCCCAACCGTCGTTGGAAGACCCAAGTATTTTCCGTGTCTGTCCACCTACTTCACCTGTAGAAGACGGACGAGTTCCTCCCTCTTCTCTCTGTGAACTCCTTTGCTAAACGCCACTTCATTCTTAGATAAGTTGATTTTCTGTCCGGATGCCCGTTCATATTTGCTGATGATATCAGCTATTTTTAGACATTCTTCCTTGGTGGCCCTAGCAAAGAGGATGGAGTCATCTGCAAAGAAAAGGTGAGAGATCCTCGGGCCGTTCCTGCTAGCTTTAACACCGTGGATCATATTTTGTTGTGAGGCTAAAAGTAGTGAAGTAGAAAAAGCTTCAGCGCATAAAATAAAGAGGTAAGGGGAAAGAGGGTCTCCCTGACGCAGTCCTCTGGACGGTTGAGTCTTCCTGGTACGCTCTCCATTTATAACAAAAGAGTGAGAAACCATAGACATACAATCCAAAGTCTTTTTCCTCCACCTTTCATTGAACCCCATTTTTCCTGAATATGATCGACGAAGCTCCATTCTACCCTATCATAGGCTTTTGACATGTCTAGCTTCAAGGAAATATGTCCCTTTTTGTTTCCTTTGCTCCCTTTCATAGTATGGAAAATTTCATAGGTGATGAGGGCATTATCAGTGATGAGTCTACCTGGAATGAAAGCACTTTGTTGTTTAGTGACAATTTTATCCATCAGTGGTCTCATTCTGTTGGCAACAACTTTAGAGGCAATTTTATAAATAACATTGCATAAGCTTATTGGCATGTATTCACCAATCTCAGAAGGTTTAAGAACCTTGGGGATCAACACCAGCAGGGTAGAATTAATATCAGAAATGCTTTTGTCAGATTTCCACCAGCCCTTAATATAGTTTGCAACATCCTCCCCGACAATATGCCAGAACTTTTGGAAAAACATTGCTTTCATCCCATCCGGGCCTGGTGCTTTGTTGGGATGCATTCTCTCGAGAGCAGCCCAAAATTCAGCGGTTTCAATCTCCCTCTCAAGTGCTTCCTTTTCCTCCTCATCGATCTTTCTCCTAATCCCTTGACTTGCTTCCTGCCACCCCGATGGGTTAGAAGTCTGAAACAGATTTTGGAAAAAGCCCATGATGATCTTCTCAATCTCTTCTGGCTTTGTCATCCATCGCCCCTCTACATTTTTTAGACCTTCAATATTATTTTTTTTCCTCCTCTGGGATGTTTTGTGATGGAAGTAAGCTGTGTTTCTATCCCCGGATTTCATCTCATTTACACGGGCTCTAGCGTGCCAGAAAGCTTCATCACGTCTATGCCACTTCTGCAATTCTCCTGCAAGAAAGGTACATCTATCAAGATTTTCCCTGTCTGGAGGTAGTAGTTGCGCCTCCCCCAGCTGTGTTTCCACCTCTCTAATTTTTCTTTTCATTTCCCCGAACTTTTCAGTAGCCCAAGCCTTTAGTTTGCTGCCACAGAAGTCCACCTTTTCCTCAAGCCTTGAAGCCCGTCTTTCTTCCCAGACCTGTCTAACAATTTGTTCACATCTTTCGTCTTCAACCCACATCAGTTCAAAGAAAAAATATTGCTGCCTTCTCCTTCTTTGCTGCCTTTTGTTCTCAGTATTGATAATTATAGGGACATGGTCAGATTCGACTTTAGTGAGGTGTATCACTCTTGCTTGTTGAAACTTAGCCACCCATTATGGGCATGCTAATCATCTATCCAACCTTTCCCATATAAGAGTCTCTGGCGTTAGACCCCTCTGCCATGTAAGCATGTTTCCACTATAACCCATATCCATGAGATCGCAGTCGTCAATCACATCTCGAAAGTCTTGAATAAACCTCATCGGCTTTGGCGGTCCCCCCTGCTTCTCCACATTTGATGTAATCTCATTGAAATCACCAAAAAAGACTGTAGGAAGCGATGACACCATTTTTAACTCCCTCATTAAGTCCCAAGTTTTGTGCTTCTGTTGTTGGTCTACCCATCCATAGATCCCAATAGCTCTCCATGGGTCGCCTGATTCTGAACATGTCACTTCACAGCTGCAGTGATGTTGTGAATAGGACACAATGTTCAAATCCACGTCTTTCCACCACAACCCTATTCCTCCTGCTCCCCCCATGCTTGCAATACAGATTCCTTCCGTGAAACCACATTTTCTTTTAACAACTTCTAGATCAGCGCTTGACATCATAGTTTCCATAAGGAAAACTATGTTTGGGCTTTCCCTCCAGCACCAAGACCGGAGTGCATTAACCGTGTCAGGGCGGCCCATACCCTGATAGTTCCAGCTCATAATTTTCATTGTTGTTCGTGGGGCTGGTACGTCCCATCCTCCGCTACTTGAACTGTATCAGTCCCAAGAAAAGGTTGTGCTGTCTCCATGCCTTTTGCTCTCTTCCCTGTCTCCCCAACTGATGTCATATCATCCACTTCCATGTCACATAGGTCGGAGTTCCTATTGCGTTTCCCTACCATAGTCATCCATTCAACCTCAGCTTCAGTAATTCCCAAGCGTTGAGCTCTGGTCATTTTGTACACCCACGGTGGTTCCTTTTTCTTCCTATGGTCTTCCCTCATCTTCTTAGCAGCTTTCTTCTTTAACTCCTTCGCCTGATGTGCCCTTGTTCTTGCCACTCTGTGTTCTTCCCTCAAGCCTGCAGTGGTGTTATCTTTTGTTGGGTTAGTAGTAGAAGCTATTGTAGCTTCCTTGTTCCTACCGTTAGGGCTCTTGCTTCGGTCTTCTCCCTGTTTCTCTAGGATTTGCTGGCCGTCTTCTCTCCCTGCCAAGAGTTCCTCTCTGGAGTACTGTATCTTTCTCGCTTGGGACCCCTCTCCCTCGGGCTTCAAGACCTTGGTCACCCCTCTGCTCCACGACGACACCTCGTCTTCTGCCAAATTTGCTCTTCTCACTGCACCGCCTGGTCGTGAGATGTTTGAACTTCTGGGAATATCTTCTCCAAGTGGTATACAGATTCCTCGCTATCTCCTTCGACGTCGATGGCCTTGTTGTGTGGACCTCGGCCCCACTCAAGTTGATCCTCTACAGTCTGCTTTGCCTTCCCTTCCTTTCTGGTTCCGGTTTCCTTATTGTCTTTGTGTGAACTGATCGTCTTTTCTTCGGTCCTTGGTTTATTGTTGAAGATGACTTTCTACTGGACTCTCTTGTTGTCGTGTATCTCCTCCTGGATCAAGATCCTCTACTTTCTTAGTGACGCTTTTAACCAGGCGCCCCACTGTGGTCCTCGATCGTCATCCTCATCTCTGTCACAACAATATTTCTCCATGTGCCCCAGTTTTCTGCAATGATGACAGAAATTTGCAAGCCTCTCATTTTTTATTTCTAGGGCCATGATCTTATTATGATTCCCCCTGATGCGGAGGACTCTCTTCAACGGTTTCCCTACTTCCATATTGATGTGGACCCTTGCCGAGGTCTCCCAACCCAATTTGTCAATGTCCAGATCTATGACTTCACCCAACCTGCTCGCCACTTCTTCGATAGCTTTTCTTGAGCACAACACTAGCGACAGCCCATAGATTCTTACCCAGAAAGGGCTATGCGTGAGACTAATATCTCCTGGTTGCTCGTCGTCTTCGATCTCTTTGAACAGCAAGAGTTTATTATCAAAATTCTAGGGCGCCCCGTCGATGACCTTCTGTTTTTCTCGCCAGTCCAAGAATTGGATCACGAACAACTCGCCTTCTAACTGCTTGAAGATAACTCTGTTAACCAGCCCCCACGCCTGTGCCATGGTGCGTCTCATCGCCTAGAAGTTTGTTGCTTTGTCAGATAGAATGCGCGTCACCAGCGCCAGTTTCACATGTTCCGACTCCCCTTCCTCTGGTTGCCGGACAATCTCTATCGGTTCTTCTTCTTCCACTATTAACTGTAACTTGGAGTAATGCTCGGATAACACTTCCACCATGATGGAGAAAGTACCAGGAAGCTCGCGCGTCACTTGGACCTGCAAGAGAAAAGACCCTAGGGTAGGAAGGTGTTCCACCTTATGGGAACCCTAATCGCCGCTGAGCAGCGTTAGGGACGGCCGCAGAGGAAGAGTTTTTCATAGATGAATAGTAAACCCTAATTATGGGTAATGGAACATGAAACCCTAATTGAGATGAATAGTAAACCCTAATTGTGGGTTATTGAATGTAGACCCTATTCTGGGGTGAAATTTATGTGAAACCCTAACTTAGGGTGGTTTTATGAGAAACCCTGATGTTTGATGTGATTTGGAGCTCAAATCCAGGGTGATGCTATGTAATGTTTTAATAAACCCTAATATTGAGTAATATGGTGATAAACCATAACCTTGATCTGGGTAATGGGATGAATGTTCCCAAATGACATGAAATGGGAAACCCTAACCCTAGTAAGGGAATAGTGGTGTGACCCTTGAATAGTGAATTCATATTTGTTTTACATGGTACTGATATGCAATTGATATCACTGTTATCATTTGTGCTAACCATGCATGTATTTTGAAATGATGGTCATAGCCAGGTATGTGCTATGAGGTTTGATTCACTATTGTAATTGGGCTTTGAGTGCCATAATATACCTTGCTGCCTGGTAAGAGGTAACAAGAGAGTTAATGGGCCTCAAGTGCCATAAGCAATGCTTGTTTAGCAAGTACCATGTTTACCTTGGTCGGATGACCTGAAGGTGATAGTTACCTGGAAAAGTGGTAACAATGCTCAATGATGAGCTAAGGGTTTGAATACCCAGAACCATATGATTATGGTAATGAGATTGTGAAGGGATGAGAATTACCAGTATTAAAATAAGGGTCTGAGATCCCAATCTCTTATGAAAACTATAAAGTAGTTGATGAAATTAGTACATGTTTCTTTATAGCATTGTCATAATAAGTTATGCTTAAGAACTTGGCTGATGCTAAAAGAATGTGAAAATGTACTTAATTAATCAAGTGAAATATGTTCATGTAGTGTTCTGACCATAGATCCATCATCGTCAGTGGTTGGTGATGGTGAAACAGGTGTTCCTATGGAATTTCCTGGAGTACGCATATTTTGAATATGCGAGGGTAAATGGGTGAAAATATCCTTACATCCTGGTGAAGAGATTGATGGAAGGTAAACATTAATCCTTTCAATCCTTCATGTGTCTGTATGGATGTAACACAAATATCCCGATGGTTCGGATGGATGTATCACTAATCTCCCAATGATATTCAATGTCAAGTCGATGGAGATAAACATCAAATCTCTCGATTGCCGATGAGAGTGCAGTTGACGTTGTAACTCTATAGTGAAGTTGCCAGTATACCCTGGAAAGCTATTTGCACAGTCGACATAGTCCTGCTTGTGGTCCCGTACTAACCGGGATGTGGGAGGTCATGGGAATCCGGCTCTTCCATTGACCTATGTATGGTACCGATTACAATTTAGCAATGGTCGGTTGGAGTATGAGTGGTATACCTCATCTCCTCATAACTTAAATATGTTTGAAAAAAGGTAATCAACCTTATAGCTTATTTGCATAAGATTGAAATACGAGAATCACTGGTTGATGTTTATCTTGATTAACATATCCTAGATGGATAAATGTTATACATATTCTATAATTATTTATTGAATATAGGACATGTTGATTTATCAAGCTTCAAAAAATAAGCTCAAGTGGGAATGTTGCTCTAATATGCTTTAAATAAGTGAATTATCTGTTGTTGATTATTTTGATTTCCACTGCTCTGTTTATTTTATTAAACTGCAATAATGATGTTATCGGTAGAGAGTTATATCTCCCCCTGGGGCAATTTTTATAATTGTCTCACCCCGTGGGATCTAGCGTTTTTAGGTAGACGCAGACAAAGAGGTAGAAATCCTACTGATGGGGAAGAGCAGTAGCAGCAATAACAGGGACATCAGTAATCTATCAAGTGGAGATACCAGCTGTCTGGTTTTGTATAGTTAGTCCTATGAGTCGTCTCTGTACTCTCAGGTCCTAGGAGTTAGTGCTTTTGATAATTTAAACCAAGATTTTTGGGCTTCAAGCCTCGAGGTTCTTATAATACCTATGTACAGTTAAGACAGATTAGTTGATGCTTGTACGCCTCGAGAGGCAATGACACTTGATATGCATATATGAACCAGATTGTAAATGTTTTACTTTGGTTCTGAATGAAAGAGTTTTCCTGTGAATGGATCTCTTGATAAATGGTTTTAGTTTTTAGTGAATTTTCAGTAAATCCGCTGCTAATGACCGCTTCCGCATTAATCTTAATCGATGTTTGGCAACAGACGTCACACTACTGCTGATGTTGTTGTCCTTCACCTATTGAAGGATTCCTGCCTCCTCATCCGCGTCCACCTAAAAATGTGATTCCCATGGGGGTGAGACAATTGTAAATTTGCTCAGCGAGAGATATAACTCTCTGCCAAAAATATAGTTATTGCAGTTTAATAAGATAAATCTGAATAGAAGAATCATTATTGTTTAATAACAGTTACTTATTCATTAAAGAATATGTATAAGATTTATTCACTATAGAATTATGATCGCAACATATAATCCCTTCAAGCTTAGATCACATAGCTAATGTTTGACATTATCATTGTGGATTCACGGAATGTAGCCATATTATTTTAACAAAGTATTGGGACCTTAATCCCTCATCTCATTAAGTGCATTTACATCCCTTAACAAGTTCATCATCATGACTATAGAATATGGTTATTCAAACCCTTAACTCATCATAGAATACTTGCTAACATCTATTAGATAACTTAATACCTTTAGGTCAACTGACCTAGGACATTATGATTCTTACTACACAAGGTATTCCACATAGTTCACAAAGCTCATATCACCTCTTATTACCTCTTAATAAGAAACAATGCATATTATGGCTTATGAAGCCCATAAAACATTTTCAATATATAGAGAATCATATCCCATACCTGGCTATGCTCATCATCTCAACATACCTACATGATTAGTACTCATGATACAATTATATATCAGTACCATGCAATACAAGGGTTTTCTTATTACATTCATAACTCATCAATCTATACTTGAGCTTCACATAGGATTACTCTGTTGTTAGGACTTCACATAGCATTACCCCAATATGGGTTTCACACAGTATTACCCTGTATTAGGGTTTATTATATCATTATCATCACAATGTATAAGCTTCTCTCTCATCTTTACCAGAATATAATTGCATCATAGTTTATTGATTTGGATTAATCTTTTCATAAGGCAGGTTAGCATATACTCATAAAAAAGCATTACATATGAATGTAACAACTTAATAATGACATGACACACTTCATGTGTCACTCATCCAAGTATATTGGATTTAAAATACATCAAGGTATATCACACTTGGGGTGTTGGATGTGATATCTATCATGTTTTGATGTATCACTTCCCTCATCACCATTACCTTTCTTGAGTTCATCCACATAGCTTGTATTAGGGTATTTCCCATCCTAATACTTTATATACAAGTTCAACACATATATAATGTATTGTATTGTTCACAAGTCATTGTATTTAGAAATTAAAACCATCGCTAATGATATGGACTCATTATTTAGTTAGGAACTATTCATATAAGGATATCCATTATCAACCTCTCTAGGTGTTACATTTGTCAATACATTAATCATTATTCCATTATTAGGAATAGGGTTTTCCCATATTTATAAATTGAGATTCACATAGCATGTCTCATAATTATGGATTGCTCCTAATATCACTCTTCATTAGAGTTTCACATAACATCCTTCTATATCTGGGTTTCACTTAGTATTACCTGAAATTAGGGTTTCACTTGACATCTCCCTCAATTAGGGTTTCACCTAGCTTTGCCCTAATTTAGGGTTTCACATAAATTTCACCCCAGAATAGGGTCTACATTCAATAACCCACAATTAGGGTTTACTATTCATCCCAATTAGGGTTTCACTTAGAATTGCCCTGAATTAGGGCTAGGGATCATTAATATTTACAATTAAGGTTTCATGATCTCATTATTATGGATAAAACCCTAATCATATATTTTATTCATAATGAGAGAATTAGGGCTTAATTATATAAGCATTCATCTCTCTCGTTCTCTCTCTCTCATCCTCTCTAGGATGTTAAGTACTCCAAGATTGATCTAGGTCAGCTCTTCTTTTAAGTATACACAGTTCAGGGTTAATCATTATGATCACCGTTATACTACATCATTATCAATCAAGTAACTAACTGACCTTTAATTGTATTAGGTGTCCAGATGGTTTAACCAATTTGAACTTCAAAAATCCTTGGTCACTTAGACCCCAAACAGTCTTAGTCACTTAGACCTCAAACAGTCTTGATCAACAAATTCCAAACGGTTTGAAACCATTTAAAAAAGTTACTGCTTGAAATCGTTTAGACAACATATTTGAAACCGAATGAATTTGGGTCTCCAAACGGTTTGAGTCTGTTTGATCCCAAACGTTCTTGAGACCGTTTGATCCCAAATGGTCTTAAGACCATTTGGTCTAAACTCTCTCAAAACCGAATGGACCAAAAGGGTCTTCCAACACTTAGTCAATTTAGGGTTTCAATCATCGAACCATCTATGAATTGGATCACTGATTTATTCTTCAATTGAACCATTGAATCACCCTTGAATTGGACCTTCAATTAAGGTTTTGAACCCAATTGAACTAGGGTTTATAATCAAGAAACCATCACTTAGGGTTTTGAAATTGAGGAACCATCAATGGTTGACATTATGGAACTAATTCAATTACAATCATTGAATAACCACTTAACTAGATCATGACCCGACCTCAAACGGTCTTGAGGTCATTTGGATGACCTCCAAATGGTCTTGAGAGCGTTTTCCCAAACCATCATTAAAATCTATGGAATTCAATTAGGGTTTGCATCATTGAATCAATCATCAATTAGGTCATTGATTGTATTTCAATGTAATATCATTGGATCTTCAACCATTCAATCATACTTCCTCAAAAACTTCCAAATGGTCTTGGTTGACCTCCAAATGGTCATGAGATCATTTGGGTGACCTCCAAATGGTCTTGATACCATTTGGGTTAATCAACCCAAACCATCAACTTAATTAGTTGTAAATTCAGCATTTAGCCGATTAGGGTCTCCACTTGGAGGTTTGTCTTTATATTGAATCAATCAATTGGAACCCTTGGATCATCATCCAACATTTTCTAGGGGTCAGACCTCAAACGGTCAACCCATCCAAACGGTCAAAACTCTCATGCGGTTTGGGTCTCAAACCACCAAACGGTTTGCAAACGGTTTGGTCTCCAAATGGTTTGGTGAAACCGTTTGGACCAACTCATTGAAACTGTTTGGTCCAACAATTAAAACCATTTTCCTATGATATTTTTGAGATGTGTGCTTAGGATGATGTCATCATCATAAAGCTCCAAACCCACAAAACTTGTTGTCATTTTCATGGTGATTGCATCAATCAACCAAATAAAATTTCGGGCACAAAGAAAGAATCAACAATTGATAAGAAATTGAATGCAATAACAATATTAAGGGTTCAAGTTATAAAATCTGCCTCCAATTGAGCTCCAAAGATTCAAGCTCACATCAAAAATTGTGGATGCAACTCCTTTCACTATCCCAAGGCTTGTCCTCAAGCTTTGAGTGAAAAGGAATGGTTAGAATTGAAGAGGGGATCGAGATATGAAGAATTCATGCATTGATTTTTTATTTCCACCATGGAATCAAGGTGAATGAAGGTCAAGAATCTTACCAACAGGTTGGGGGTCGTCCTCCTGATCCTCCAAAGCTCCTTTGGTCATTTGCAAGCAACGGAAAGAAGTGGATTCTGAAAAATCCTTTGGTTTGGCTTGTAAAGAGTGTTTTTATAAGAAAAACAATGAGAGAGAAAATGCCATATAAAATCATTTAATTCCAAAATTAGTGTCGCCTCTTCACCCTCAGCTCCTTGGCCACGAAGCCATCTTCTTTTCCTTGAAAAACTTCTTCATTATCCAAGAATTAAAGAAAAAGAAATTAAGCACCTTAAATCATTTTATAATAATATCCATAAGTGAGTGGATATTTCTTTTTCTTATAATATTTGTGAGTGAGTTATCCACTTCCTTTGGATATTTTCATACCTTTTCAAGGCACAAGGATGTTCACTATAACATCCCTGGCCTGGGTTATGCTTAACCCTAGATGTTTTACTTAATAAAGTTAATTATATACTTTCTCTTACCTCTTGAAAAGTAATTAAGGACCAACAGGAACTTATATTTCAATTTTAGTCCATATTGAACTATGTTGAAAATAATGTTTTGCTTGTGTTGGACTAAAGTGCAAATTACCCAAGTTGAGGGGTTAAATTGAAAATTATGCATGATAATATGTTCCTCATGTGTTGAAGCATCATGAGAATGAAGATGATGCAGAGGTATGACTTGTGGTAGCCTGAGTACCAAGAAAGAGTTGATAAAGCAATGTTTGTGCATTAAAACCTAGTTTTGGTGAAATGTGCAATTTACCCAAAACCTAGGGTTCAATATGCAAAATACCACTTCTATAGGGTCCCTCATGTTTCTTGGTATCATGTAGAGAATATAAAATGAGAGGGACGCCTCATTTGAATTAATTTGGAGGAGAGAGAATCTTGATATTAAAATAATCAAGATTTAAGCATAATTGGAACTTTACATCCATTTAATGCAAAAATAAATAAAATAATTGAAGTACCTTCAACCAAAAACGAGATGGTTGAATTTTCTCAAGTGTGAACATCTATGTGCCTTGCAAAGGCACGAAAATATCCAAAGGAAGTGGATAACTCACTCACAAATATTATAAGAAAAAGAAATATCCACTCACTTATGGATATTATTATAAAATGATTTAAGGTGCTTAATTTCTTTTCCTTTAATTCTTGGATAATGAAAAAGTTTTTCAAGTAAAATAATATGGCTTCGTGGCCAAGGAGTTGACGGGGAAGAGGCGGCACTAATTTTGGAATTAAATGATTTTTATATGGCATTTTCTCTCTCATAGTTTTTCTTATAAAAACACTCTTTACAAGCCAAACCAAAGGCTTTTTCAGAATCCACTTCTTTCCCTTTCTTGAAAACGACCAAAGGAGCTTTGTAGGATCAGTAGGAATACCCCCAACCTGTTGTTAAGCTTCTTGACCTTCATTCACCTTGATTCCATGGTGGAAATCGAAAATCAATGCATGAATTCTTCATATCTCGATCCCCTCTTCAATTCGAACCATTCCTTTTCACTCAAAGCTTGAGGACGAGCCTTGGGATAGTTAAAGGAGTTTCATCCACCATTGTTGACGTGAGATTGAAGCTTTGGAGCTCAATTGGAGGCGGGTTTTATAAGTTGAACCCTTAATATTGTTATTGCGTTCAATTTCTTATCAATTGTTGATTCTTTCTTTGTGTCCAAAATTTTATTTGGTTGATTGATGCAATCACCATGAAAATCACAGAAAGTTTAGTGGCTTTGGAGCTTTATGATGATGACATAATCCTAAACACACACCTCAAAAATATCATTGGCAAACGATTTCAATTGTTGCACCAAATGGTTTCAATGAGTTGGTCCAAATGGTTTCACCAAACCGTTTGGAGACCAAAGGGTTTGCAAACCGTTTAGTGGTTTGAGACCCAAACCACTTGAGAGTGTTGACCGTTTGGATGGGTTGACCATTTGAGGTCTGAACCCTAGAAAATGTTGGATGATGATCCAAGGGTTCCAATTGATTGATTCAATATAAAGACAAACCTCCAAGTGGAGACCCTAATCGGCTAAGTGCTGAATTTGCAACTAATTAAGTTGATGTTTTGGGTTGATTAACCCAAACGGTCTCAAGACCATTTGGAGGTCAACCAAGACCGTTTGGAATTTTTTTAGGAAGTATGATTGAATGGTTGAAGATCCAATGATATTACATTGAAATACAATCAATGACCTAATTGATGATTGATTCAATGATGCAAACCCTAATTGAATTCAATATATTTTAATGATGGTTTGGGAAAACGGTCTCAAGACTGTTTGGAGGTCATCCAAACGACCTCAAGACCATTTGTGGTCAGGTAATGATCTAGTTAAGTGGTTATTCAATGATTGTAATCGAATTAGTTCCATAATGTCAATCGTTGATGGTTCCTCGATTTCAAAACCCTAAGTGATGGTTTCTTGATTATAAACCCTAGTTCAATTGGGTTCAAAACCTTAATTGAAGGTCCAATTGAAGGGCGATTCAATGGTTCAATTAAAGAATAAATCAGTGATCCAATTAATAGATGGTTTGATGATTGAAACCCTAAATTGACTTAGTGTTGGAAGACCCTTTTGGTCCATTCGGTTTTGAGAGAGTTTGGACCAAACGGTCTTAAGACCGTTTGGGACCAAATGGTCTCAAGACCGTTTGGGATCAAACGGTCTCAAACCCTTTGGAGACCCAAATTCATTCAGTTTCAAATATGTTGTCTAAACGGTTTCAAGCAGTTTGTTAAATAGTTTCAAACCGTTTGGACTTAGTTGATGAAGACTGTTTGAGGTGTAAGTGACTAAGACCGTTTGGGGTCTAAGTGACCAAGACTTTTTGAAGTTCAAATTGGTTAAACCATCTGGACACCTAATATGATTAAAGGTCAGTTAGTTATTTGATTGATAATGATGTAGTCTAATGGTGATCATAATGATTAACCCTAAACTGTGTATACTTAAAAGAAGAGTTGACCTAGATCAATTTTGGAGTACTTAACATACTAGAGAGGATTAGAGCGAGAATGAGAGAGCTGAATGCTTATATAATTAAGCCCTAATTCTCTCATTATGAATAAAATATATGATTAGGGTTTGATCCATAATAATGAGATCACGAAACCTTAATTGTAAAGATTAATTAACCCTAACCCTAATTCATGGCAATTCTAAGTGAAACCCTAATTAGGATGAAAAGTAAATCCTAGTTGTGGGTTATTGAATGTAGACCCTATTCTGGGGTAAAATTTATGTGAAGCCCTAAATTAGGGCAAAGCTAGGTGAAACCCTAATTGAGGGATATGCCAAGTGAAACCCTAATTTCAGGTAATACTAAGTGAAACCTGGATATAGAAGGATGTTATGTGAAACTCTAATGAAGAGTTATATTAGGATAAATCCATAATTATGAGAGATGCTTTGTGATTCTCTATTTATAAATATGGGAAAACCCTATTCCTAATAATGGAATAGTGATTAATGTTTTGATAAATGTAACACCTAGAGAGGTTGATAATGGATATCCTTAAATCAATAGTTCCTAACTCAAGAATGAGTCCATATCATTAGCAATGGTTGTAATTTCTAAATATTGTGACTTGTGACCAATACAATACATTATAAATGTGTTGAACTAATATATAAAGTATTAGGATGGGAAATACCCTAAAAAAAGCTAAGTGGATGAACTCAAGAAAGGTAATGGTGATGAGGGAAGAGATACATCAAAACATGATAGATATCACATCCAGCACCCCAAGTGTGATATACCTTGATGAATGTTAAATCCAATATACTTGGATGAGTGGCACATGAAGTGTGTCATGTCAGTATTAAGTTGTTACATTCAGATGTAATGCTTTTTGATGAGTGTAGGCTAACCTGCCTTATGAAAAGATTAATCCAAATCAATAAAATTTGATGCAATTATATTCTGGTAAAGATGAGAGAGAAGCTTATACTTTGTGATGATAATGATATAATAAACTCTAATGCAGGGTAATACTATGTGATACCCTAATCGGGGTGATGCTATGTGAAGTCCTAACAACAGAGTAATCCTATGTGAAGCTCAAGTACAAATTGATGAGTTATGAATGTAATAAGAAAACCCTTGTATTTCATGGTACTGATATATAATTGTATCATGAGTACTAATAATGTAGGTATGTTGATATGATGAGCATAGCCAGGTATGGGCTATGATTCTCTATATTTTGAAATTGTTTTATGGGCTTCATAAGCCATAATATGATTTTTTTCTTATTAAGAGGTAATAAGAGGTGATATGAGCTTTGTGAACTATGAGGAATACTTTTTGTAGTAAGAATCATAATGTCCTAGGTCAGTTGACCTAAAGGTATTAAGTTACCTAATAGATGGTAACAAGTATTCTATGATGAGTTAAGGGTTTGAATAACCATATTCTATAGTCATGATGATGAACTTGTTAAGAGATGGAAATGCACTTAATGAGATGAGGGATTAAGATCCCAATACTTTGTTAAAAGAATATGGTACATGCCATGACTCCACAAAGATAATGTCAGGCATTAGCTATGTGATCTAAGCCTGAAGTGAGTATATGCTGGGATCATAATTCTATAGTGAATAAATGTTATACATATTCTTTAATGAATAAGTAACTGTTGTTAAACAATAATGATTCTTTTGTTTAAATTTATCTTATTAAACTGCAATAACTATGTTTCTGGTGGAGAGTTATATCTCTCGCTGGGGCAATTTACAATTGTCTCACCCCCGTGGGAATCACATTTTTAGGTGGACGCGGACGAGGAGGCATGAATCCTTCAGTAGGTGAAGGACAGAAACAGAAGCAGTAGGGACAACAGTGATGTCTCAGGTGGAGACACTAGCTGATATGTCTTGTATAGATGTACATAGAGTCCTATGTGTCGTCTATGTACTCTCAGGTCCTCAGAATGGTAGTTAATGTTTTCAAGATTTTGGCTTAGTGCCTTGAGATTTCATACTGCCTGTATTTAGTTTAACAGGGCAGTTGATGTATGTAATCTTTAGAAAAAGATGATACATGACATGTACTTATGAACCAGTATGTAATTAAGTTACTCCGATTCTTTATGAAAGAGTTTTTCCTATGTGTGGACCTCTTTGTAAAATGGTTTTAATTTTTAGTGATTTTTGGTAATCCACTGCGTAGTGATCACTTCCACATTAGTTAATTATGTTTTTATGAGTTTGATGTCACATTCACACTTGAGAAAATTCAACCATATCGTTTTTGGTTGAAGGTCCTTCAATCATTTTATTTATTTTTGCATTAAATGGAAGTAAAGTTCCAAATATGCTTAAATCTTGATTATTTTAATATCAAGATTCTCTCTTCTCCAAATTAATTCAAATGAGGCGCCCCTATAATTTTATATTCTCTAAATGATACCAAGAAACATGAGGGACCCTATAGAAGTGGTATTTTGCATATTGAACCCTGAGTTTGGGTAAATTGCACATTACACCAAAACTAGGTTTTAATGCACAAACATTGCTTTATCAGCTCTTTCTTGGTACTCAGGCTACCACAAGCCATACCTCTACATCATATTCATTCTCACGATGCTTCAACACATGAGGAACATATTATCATGCAAAATTTGCAATTTAACCCCTCAACTTGGGTAATTTGCACTTTAGTCCAACACAAGCAAAACATTATTTTCAACATAGTTCAATATGGACTAAAATTGAAATATAAGTTCCTCTTGGGCCTTAATTACTTTTCAAAAGCTAAGAGAAAGTATATAATTAACTTTATTAAGTAAAACATCTAGGGTTAAACATAACCCAGGTCAGGGATGTTACAAATTATAAACCCCTAACAAGGATTTTGTCCCCGAAATCCCAGGAAAAGGAGAGATAATTTTTTAATCATTTATCATACCATCAAGTTTCTACATAACATCTTAATGTCATGGAGATACCATAGATATTTAATACACACAAAGTTCCTTCCATTAGTTCAACCTTATCAAGGTTGATGTTTATGCAAAGCATAAACCCCTAACATATGATGTCCATATTATTTTAGGTAACAAGATTGATTTCACAATTTGCTAATATAGATAAGCAACATAAATCATCTACTATTTCTCAGATACCAGAATCCTTACTTTGGTATTCACCATATCTGTTGTAAACACATATCATCCTTATCATATTCATTTCTTTGCTATTACCACCAAAAGTGCATGCATACAATATTTCTTTTATCTTAGGACATTTCTTGCTCCATATATCATTATCTTGGAACCAAAGTCCAAAACAAACTGATACTTTTCTAAGTATCCTTCAACGGATTATTTCTAACCCATGAACATTGAATGACATAATACTTACTTGATTGCCATGTTAATTGAAAGGAAGAAACACAACGTAACATACTCCTACCATCACCCAAGATTGTTTACCAAAGGAGAAACATATACATTTAACAGAAGTATTCCACTCAATAATCTTTTATTTGTTTGGGAAAATTTCACTTAGCAAACCTTATGTGGTTGGAAAAATTCACTTAGCAATCCCTAAGTAATTGGGGAAACTCACTCAGGAGCTCCTATGTAATTGGGAAAGTTCACTGAGCAATTTAATTGGGAAGGTTCACTGAGCAATTCCTATTTAATTGGGAAAATTCACTGAGTAATTCATATTTAATTGGGAAGGTTCACTTATCTCTTCCTATTTAATTAGGAAGGTTCACTTAGATCTTCCTATTTAATTAGGAAGGTTCACTTAGCTCTTCCTATTTAATTGGGAAAATTCACTGAGTAATTCCTATTTAATTGGGAAGGTTCACTTAGCTCTTCCTATTTAATTAGGAAGGTTCACTTAGCTCTTCCCATTTAATTAGGAAGGTTCACTTAGCTCTTCCTATTTAATTAGGAAGGTTCACTTAGCTCTTCCTATTTAATTGGGAAAATTCACTGAGTAATTCCTATTTAATTGGGAAGGTTCACTTATCTCTTACTATTTAATTAGGAAGGTTCACTTAGCTCTTCCTATTTAATTAGGAAGGTTCACTTATCTCTTCCTATTTAATTAGGAAGGTTCACTTAGATCTTTCTTTTTAATTAAGGAGGTTCACTTAGCTCTTCTGATTTAGTTGGGAAAATTCATTGAGTAATTCTTATTTAATTAGGAAGGTTCACTTAGCTATTCCTATTTAATTAGGAAGGTTCACTTAGCTCTTCCCATTTAATTCGAAAGGTTCACTTAGCTCTTTCTTTTTAATTAGGAAGGTTCACTCCGCTCTTCCTATTTAATTGGGAAAATTCACTGAGTAATTCCTATTTAATTGGGAAGGTTCACTTGGCTCTTTCTATTTAATTAGGAAGGTTCACTTAGCTCTTCCCATTTAATTAGGAAGATTCACTTAGCTCTTACTATTTAATTAGGAAGGTTCACTTAGCTCTTCCTATTTAATTGGGAAAATTCACTGAGTAATTCCTATTTAATTGGAAAAATTCACTGAGTAATTCCTATTTAATTGGGAAGGTTCACTTAGCTCTTTCTTTTTAATTAGGAAGGTTCACTTAGCTCTTCCTTTTTAATTAGGAAGGTTCACTTAGATATTCATTTTTAATTAGGAAGGTTCACTTAGATCTTCCTATTTAATTAGGAAAATTCACTGAGTAATTCCTATTTAATTTCATTATACTCTCTAGATTGTTTCAGAATGACTACTTGATCAGAGTAATCAGAAAGATAACAATCTAAGAGTTCCATACTTTCCTTATCTCCAATAATGATATACATGGCCAGGGTATACAAGTATTGAGATTAGGTAGTATCCACTTTATTTACTATCATGTTCCTCACTCTTCATATCATTATACATAGGATTTTTTATTTCTGGATTTTTCTTATGGCATCACTTCTATATCTCATCTTTTATCACATAGATAGGTGAGATTATAAAGCATTTTAAAGAATAATTAGCAAAATGTAAGTTCTCATCTTCCTTGTATCCTTATAGGACTAGTCAGAGGAAGCTCAAAATAACTACTTTCTTATTTTTTTAACACAGAATTATGAAATGAAATATCAAAATGAAACTATTTCATTTGACCTGTCTGGGACGTCTGTCCACGTCCTCTATTATTACTATAAGACTGTCTCCTCTGTGAGCCTTGCTCTCTGCCCCTGGGGTTGAGTCATCATCGAATTCCCGTCTGGACAATCCTTTGCTAGATGTCCTGGTTGTCTACATTGGTAACAGATCCTAGGCACAAAATAGTGTCTGTGAGATCCAGTCATCGATGTTGATGCTATGTCGGGGGCTCTACTTGAAGCATTATTATGATCCCTACCCCTACTCGACGTCCATTGCGTCTGGGTATGGGATCTCAAGGGTCCTATCGATGTAGAAAATCTCGGCATCTTAAAACTTTCAGATCTTTGTCCTTGAGACTGACTGTACACCTTCTTGCCACTGGTCTATCGTTTCTCAATTTCAGACCTCTCTATCCTCCTTACCGATTCCACAAATGTGGCAAACCTCTCCTTGTTCTCTAAGGTAGACACAAGGGTGGTTAGTTCAACGTTCAACCCCTTCTCAAAATGCCGAATTCTTTCCTCATCACTAGCTGCCATTTGCAGACAAAACCGCAACAGTTCCATGAACTTAGCTTCATATTCGCTGACATTCATCTGTCCTTGTCTGATCCTCTCAAATTGAGAGATCTTCTCATCTAGATATGTCTTAGGGGAAGTATCTACTAACAAATTCTCGTCGGAATACCTCCCATCCAATCTATTCACCTGGTCTCTTATCTTCTTCTATCATCCACCAATGACCAGCACTCCCTTTTAGGAGGTACACAACATGTCTTACCTTTTCGGCTTCAGGAATATCAAGGATCCTAAAAGCCTTCTCCAACACTGTCATCCACAAATCAGCATCTGCTGGATCAGATGTACCAGCATAATCTATGGATCCAACCCGACGAAGCCTCTCAAAAGTCTTTCCGGCTCCATATCCCTCATGGTGGGCTGGTGCCCAAGGTATAGGTAGTGGCATCATGTCTGCCATGTGTGTAATGGTTGTCAGGAATTTGTCAAATAGAGCATGGAGGGCTGGGTTTTGTATCACAGTTGGGTCAATCTGGGGTTGTTTAGGTACATGCCCTTCCCTATTCTGGTCTCTTGCACCACCTCCTGGTGCAGCAACACTGCTATCAGCAGCGTGTTCTTCGTGTGTTCCAGACATTTTCAAGTTTTTCTTCTTCTCCTATATGAGTAGAAGTCACTATCAAATAAGTAGAAGACACTAGAACAGACTCAACAACCTTAGTCCTATGTCTCTGTAGACTCAATGAACCTAGCATTCTAATACCACTAAATTGTGACATCCAACTCACTAAAACATAATTACCTAATGGGGAAGCGATCACTAAGCAGCGGCTTACCAAAAATCACTAAAAATTAAAACCATTTTACAAAGAGGTCCACACATAGGAAAAACTCTTTCATAAAGAACCGAAGTAACTTAATTACATACTGGTTCACAAGTACACATCATGTATCATCTTTTTATGAAGATTACATACATCAACTACTTTGTTAAACTAAATACAGGCAATATGAAATCTCAAGGCACTAAGCCAAAATCTCGAAAGCATTAACTACCACTCCGAGGACCTAAGAGTACAGAGATGACACATAGGACTCTATGTACATCTATACAAGGCATATCACCCAGTGTCTCCACCTGAGACTTCACTGCTGTCTTTGCTGCTGTTGTTGTTGTCCTTCACCTACTGAAGGATTCCTACCTCGTCATCCACGTCCACCTAAAATGTGATTCCCATGGGGGTGAGACAATTATAAATTGCCCCAGCGAGAGATATAACTCTCCGCCAGAAACATAGTTATTGTAGTTTAATAAGATAAATCTGAACAGAAGAATCATTATTGTTTAACAACAGTTACTTATTCATTAAAGAATATGTATAAGATTTATTCACTATAGAATTATGATTGCAACATATACTCCCTTCAGGTTTAGATCACATAGCTAATGCCTGACATTATCTTTGTGGAGTCATGGCCTTTAGCCATATTATTTTAACAAAGTCTTGGGATCTTAATCCCTCATCTCATTAAGTGCATTTCCATCTCTTAACAAGTTCATCATCATGACTATAGAATATGGTAATTCAAACCCTTAACTCATCATAGAATACTTGTTACCATCTATTAGGTAACTTAATACCTTTAGGTCAACTGACCTAGGACATTATGATTCTTACTACACAAAGTATTCCACATAGTTCACAAAGCTCATATCACCTCTTATTACCTCTTAATAAGCAAAAATGCATATTATGTATTATGAAGCCCATAAAACATTTTCAATATACAGAGAATCATAGCCCATACCCGGCTATGCTCATCATCTCAACATACCTGCATGATTAGTACTCATGATACAATTATATATCAGTGCCAGGCAATATAAGGGTTTTCTTATTACATTCATAACTCATCAATCTATACTTGAGCTTCACATAGGATTACTCTGTTGTTAGGACTTCACATAGCATCACCGCGATTAGGGTTTCACATAGCATTACCCTATATTAGGGTTTATTATAATATTATCATCACAAAGTATAAGCTTCTCTCTCATCTTTACTAGAATATAATTGCATCATAGTTTATTGATTTGGATTAATATTTTCATAAGGCAGGTTTGCCTACACTCATAAAAAAGCATTACATCTGAATGTAACAACTTAATATTGACATGACACACTTCATGTATCACTCATCCAAGTATATTGGATTTAAAATACATCAAGGTATATCACACTTGGGGTGTTGGATGTGATCTATCATGTTTTGATGTATCACTTCCCTCATCACCATTTCCTTTCTTGAGTTCATCCACTTATCTTGTATTAGGGTATTTCCCATCCTAGTACTTTATATACCAATTCAACACATTTATAATGTATTGTATTGGTCAAAAGTCACTATATTTAGAAATTACAACCATTACTAATGATATGGACTCATTCTTGAGTTAGGAACTATTGATATAAGGATATCCATTATCAACCTCTCTAGGTGTTACATTTGTCAATACATTAATCACTATTCCATTATTAGGAATAGGGTTTTCCCATACATATAAATTGAGATTCACATAGCATCTCTCATAATTATGGATTTCTCCTAATATCACTCTTCATTAGAGTTTCATATAACATCCTTCTATATCCGGGTTTCACTAAGTATTACCTGAAATTAGGGTTTCACTTGACATCTCCCTCAATTAGGGTTTCACCTAGCTTTGCCCTAATTTAGGGTTTCACATAAATTTCACCCCAGAATAGGGTCTACATTCAGTAACCCACAATTAGGGTTTACTATTCATCCCAATTAGGGTTTCACTTAGAATTTCCCTGAATTAGGGTTAGGGTTCATTAATCCTTACAATTAAGGTTTCATGATCTCATTATTATGGATCAAACCCTAATCATATATTTTATTCATAATGAGAGAATTAGGGCTTAATTATTTAAGCATTCATCTCTCTCATTCTCTCTCTCATCCTCTCTAGGATGTTAAGTACTCCAAGATTGATCTAGGTCAGCTCTTCTCTTAAGTATACACAATTTAGGGTTAATCATTATGATCACCATTAGACTACATCATTATCAATCAAGTAACTAACTGACCTTTAATCATATTAGGTGTGCAGATGGTTTAACCAAATTGAACTTCAAAAAGTCTTGGTCACTTAGACCCCAAATGGTCTTAGTCACTTAGACCTCAAATGGTCTTAATCAACTAATTCCAAATAGTTTGAAACCGTTTAACAAAGTTAGTGCTTGAAACCGTTTAGACAACATATTTGAAACCGAACGAATTTTGGTCTCCAAACGGTTTGAGATCGTTTGATCCCAAACGGTCTTGAGACTGTTTGGTCCAAACTCTCTCAAAACTTAATGGACCAAAAGGGTCTTCCAACACTTAGTCAATTTAGGGTTTCAATCATCGAACCACCTATTAATTGGATCACTGATTTATTCTTCAATTGAACCATTGAATCACCCTTCAATTGGACCTTTAATTAAGGTTTTGAACCCAATTGAACTAGGGTTTATAATCAAGAAGCCATCACTTAGGGTTTTGAAATTGAGAATGGTTGACATTATGGAACTAATTCAATTACAATCATTGAATAACCACTTAACTAGATCATGACCCAACCTCAAACGGTCTTGAGGTCATTTGGATGACCTCCAAACGGTCTTGAGACTATTTGCCCAAACCATCATTAAAATCTATGGAATTCAATTAGGGTTTGCATCATTGAATCAATCATCAATTAGATCATTGATTGTATTTCAATGTAATATCATTAGATCTTCAACCATTCAATCATACTTCCTCAAAAACTTCCAAACGGTCTTGGTTGACCTCAAAATGGTCTTGAGACCGTTTGGGTGACCTCCAAACAGTCTTGAGACCGTTTGGGTTAATCAACCCAAAACATCAACTTAATTAGTTGCAAATTCAGCACTTAGCCGATTAGGGTCTCCACTTGGAGGTTTGTCTTTATATTGAATCAATCAATTGGAACCCTTGGATCATCATCCAACATTTTCTAGGGTTCAGACCTCAAATAGTCAACCCATGCAAACAGTCAACACTCTCATGCAGTTTGGGTCTCAAACCACCAAATGGTGTGCAAACCGTTTGGTCTCCAAATGGTTTGGTGAAACCATTTGGACCAACTCATTGAAACCGTTTGGTGCAACAATTGAAACCATTTGCCTATGATATTTTTTAGGTGTGTGCTTAGGATGATTTCATCATCATAAAGCTCCAAACCAACTAATCTTGTTGTGATTTTCATGGTGATTGCATCAATCAACCAAATAAAATTTCGGATACAAAGAAAGAATCAACAATTGATAAGAAATTGAATGCAATAACAATATTAAGGGTTCAAGTTATAAAACCCACCTCCAATTGAAATCCATAGATTCAATCTCACGTCAACAATGGTGGATGCAACTCCTTTCACTATCCCAAGGTTCGTCCTCATGCTTTGAGTGAAATGGAATGGTTAGAATTGAAGAGGGGATCGAGATATGAAGAATTCATGCATTAATTTTCTATTTCCACCATGGAATCAAGGTGAATGAAGTTCAAGAATCTTACCAACAGGTTGGGGGTCTTCCTCCTGATCCTCCAAAGCTCCTTTGGTCGTTTGCAAGTAAGGGAAAGAAGTGGATTCTGAAAAAGCCTTTGGTTTGTCTTGTAAAGAGTGTTTTTATAAGAAAAATAATGAGAGAGAAAATGCCATATAAAAATCATTTAATTCCAAAATTAGTGCCGCCTCTTCCCCCCTCAACTCCTTGGCCATGAAGCCATCTTATTTTCCTTGCATAACTTCTTCATTATCCATGAATTAAAGGAATAGAAATTAAGCACCTTAAATCATTTTATAATACTATCCATAAGTGAGTGGATATTTCTTTTTCTTATAATATTTGTGAGTGAGTTATCCACTTCCTTTGGATATTTTCGTTCCTTTGCAAGGCACAAGGATGTTAACACTTGAGAAAATTCAACCATCTCGTTTTTGGTTGGAGTCCCTTCAATTATTTTATTTATTTTTGCATTAAATGGAAGTATAGTTTCAATTATGCTTAATTCTTGATTATTTTAATATCAAGATTCTCTCTCCTCCAAATTAATTCAAATGAGGCGCCCCTCTCATTTTATATTCTCTACATGATACCAAGAAACTTGAGGGACCCTCTAGAAGTGGTATTTTGCATATTGAACCCTGGGTTTTGGGTAAATTGCACATTTCACCAAAACTAGGTTTTAATGCACAAACATTGCTTTATCAGCTCTTTCTTGGTACTCAGGCTACCACAAGCCATACCTATGCATCATATTCATTCTCATAATACTTCAACACATGAGGAACATATTATCATGCACAATTTTCAATTTAACCCCTCAACTTGGGTAATTTGCACTGTAGTCTAACACAAGCAAAACATTATTTTCAACATAGTTCAATATGGACTAAAATTGAAATATAAGTTCCTTTTGGGACTTAATTACATTTCAAGAGCTAAGAGCAAGTATATAATTAACTTTATTAAGTAAAATATCTAGGGTTAAGCATAACCTAGGTCAGGGATGTTACACCAGCCATAGTACTAGAGGTCCTCTCTCCATGAAGGGTCAAGCTCATAGGCATACCTCTACGTGAGTGAAGCCTATGCTCAACCTTATGTTTGCTCATGATTATCCATAGCCCCTTATGATTATCTCATAAGCCATCCATCCTATCCTTTTGGCCTCGGTTTTAACTTACTGCTCGTACTACTGATGTACTCTGGTGCAAGCTCTATCCTACTTGCAACATCCCATAAGGTTTCTATAGGTTCTTCTCTAACCTCATCCATGAAGGAGCTTTCTTTCAATCTATCATGAAAGACCCTTCCCAGGGTTGGGTCGGCAAGGTACTTGGTCATCCAACCTCTCATGGCTCATATGGCATCCAAGGCATGTCTATCCGAACACCCGGTCTACCATGACATCTAACTCATCATGTCATCTCTCTCTCTAACCTTCACTCTAGGTTTAGGGTTAACATCATCCTCAGAGGATGTGCCAGGTCTCTACTTACAATGGAGATCTTTACCTCCAAGACTAACTCTCTTCACTTATCCTCCTGTAAAGAAGGCCTAGCCTCAGGTCTCTCTTGAGGGCATGACAACTTATGTCATACAACCTAAGCATGTATCTATTATTTAGTTTACACTTAAACTATTAAGCTTATGTCCATGACATCTTATTTACATGGTTTTCATTAATTTTGGTGGAGGATTCCTTAATACTTATCAACCTTACCCATCCCTCAGGAAGGTGAGGAAAAGAGAGAAGACCCTAATCCTTAATGTCATTAACATCATTTTAGTTGAGAATGAACAATATGAGAGAGTCCTAAAGGTATCTTATTTTGAGTCAAATCCTAAGACATCGACCAAGCAGTCACACAATCTGGGAGTCCTCGTTTTCTGACTAGCGGTGCGGAGGAAAATATTGCCAGCCCCCAGACGTGATCCTTTTCTAGACACCTCAATCTTTCAGACAATTCTCTAATAACTCCCTTGGTTTTATGGAATTTAAAAATTTAATAATTATTAAAGATTTAGTGAGGAACCTATGCTCTGATACCAATTGTAACGACCCCACCTCCCAGTAACCCCCAATTAAGGGAGACCAAAAGTTCGGTGCCGTTATCCCAATTAACAGGATCAAAGGTTCGACAAATAATCAATAACAATTAATAAATTTTACTAACTAAACTGAAAACTGGTACAAAATAAAACTTTGCATACCTTTTTCAAATTTGGGATATCTACATCTATCTGCATCAGGAGTCTACTCTAACTAATGCTCCTTTGTACTTTAACTCTTAATTAATTTCACATATGCCACTTTACTGTTTGTCCTTTTCAAGCTTGTACCTAAAATGCCGACAAACAAAACGTCGGTCAACATATCGGAATATGCCGGTATGTGGGGACATCCAAAATTTCATAGATATGTCTAACAATTTAATAATCACAATCAAATTATTTAACAAGAAAAATTACATTTCCAATGTGTCATTCTCCACCGCTTTTTCCCTAACCCTGGCATACCCCTCTAGGGTTTCTCTTTTGCCATTGACTTAAGGCCACCTTCTCAATCCTGAGCTTGGTGTCTGGGAGTCACCTCTCATGGTGCTCCATAGTCATGCATCATAGACCACCTTATCATTCTTGAGCTTGGTGTCTGGGCTCACCTCTCATGGTTCCCATGGGTCTACCCTCTTGGGCCTAACCTTTATGGCATCTTCCATCAGGGTGCCATGTAGGTGCAAGAATACACACTTCTTTATAATTGTGATAACCATAGTTACTTTATAATTTTGCAAGTATGAACATCCAACTGTTTAGATTGCATTCAATACAAGGAAACATTCGGAAAACCCTCGGGAAACTAATGTGATTAACCATAATTAACCACATACCTGTCAGACAGACTCAGGTGCAGGAATAATCCAAACAAGCAAGTAATCCAAAATCAGGAAAGCACACAATTCAGTCCTGAAATTACATTCAATTCCTTTTTATCAAAATCTATCCAAACCATCTTGCTACTTATGGTTTCTATTCCTTTTTAGGGTTTCTTCCAATTTTTTAGGGTTTACTTTGCAATTAGGGTTTTACTTCCCTTTACTCTTTTTAAACCCTAATTTTCTCATCTATCCTTCAAGAAAGTTATTAAGGTTATCTTTTACAAACACATAAACTTAATTCCAGAAACAACACAATTAATCATCAATTAAGTCCATTAAGCCTCTTTTACATTAAAGCCACAATTTTTATCCTTTTAATTTATGATAAAGTCATTATGCTCGTTTATCATCAATTCATAGTTCATTATGCTCTAATACTCATATGAACGTTATTTATCATTAATTCTACCTTTTATCCACTCAAAAACCCTAATTTCTACATTAAGGGTATTCATCCACGATTAGGGGCTATTATACTCGAAATATCTTAGAATTATCATAACTTCACTTTATTCACGATTTTGAATAATTAAATCCATTAAGGGTTGCATTTACCAATATTAGGGTTTCAAGGCCCATTAAAGCATATTCATGCATATAAAACACTAAATTAAAATAATTATGATCAAAGTTCATCCTTTTTGTTCTTAATGTTCCTTTTCATGATTAACAAGCTAATTTCAACTTTAATCATCCATTAAATCCTTATAAATATATTAATCATCTCAAAATAGGATTTCTTAATCTTTAATTCAGTAAAGTTGATAACTTACACTACTTTTCAAATTTCAAGGGAAATAAGCTTCTAAATATATTTTTATTAGATTCCCCTCATTTTTCTGATAAATTTCCATATTTTATGTGTAACCATCCAAGCTACCAATATTTAACTATGATTTTTGTAAGAAAACCTTACTTGGGCCAATCGAAGAGTGCCATGTGTCTATTTCCACGCAACGTTGCTTGTAGATTTGGAAACATTTCGAATTTACCACTTTAGCCCCGCATAAGTCGGTTGTGTCTTCAGCCCTTGGAGGGCATAATGGTCCAACGACCCTAAGGGTCGTCTTCCTCCTTCATCTCGCCCTAGAGGCCGCGTTTTACAGCAGGTTGCGGCTTGCTCTACTCCTCCAGGGCCTCAATGGATTCCGTTACTCCTCGCCCTTAGCCCCGCCGCCTTCGGCCGCACCTGGGGCGCCGCCCTGCTCACGATCTTGGTGGCTACTTTGGGCAGGGAAGGCGTGCGACCTGCAACCAGTGATGCAGCCGTTCGGCTGCTGCTGAGCTTCGTTTATGTTGTGGCCACGATGGCAATGCAACTCCCTGGTATCATGGAGTATCCAACGATCATCACCACCTATTCTTTCCGCCTCATGACTTCACAATCACACAACCCCTCTTAGTGAGGGTTTACGGACGATAACATGGAAGAAGAAGAGAAGATGGTGTATGGGATCTTCTGGACTCAACCCAAGGCCTTACCCCTTATATAGGGGAGGGTATCCATGCCCCAGACTGCTTGCCCACGAAGCAACCATTCCTTTTCCAACTTGGAACCCTTTTCGATCATGAATAAGCAATCTTCTCTCTCTTACTTATCTTCTTATTATTCCTTATTACTTGGATATTTAGGAATATGAAAAACCTTTCTTTTATTCTCTCTTATGCTCGACTTTAAATCCATAAGAACGAATTCATGTTTTCTTTTAATAGAAAATACTTTTTAACAATACTACAAAAATCATTCATTATGCATCATATTATTCTCTAATTTTCTATTATTGGTATTTTCTCTTTCTTCCTCTTTATTGGGGTTCCTTAGACCCCCTAGAAACTCTAATACCTTGAAATTCCTTTTAATGTTAGGAATCCTTGGGATACAAAAATCCACCAAGGATAACTCAAATATATATTTTGCACATATTTTCCACATTTTATCATTATTTTCAATTTCTTTCTTAACAAGAAAATACTTAATTGACCTTTTCTTTTCTTATTGCATTATCTTTGCAACTTTGGACTCCTTGGGACCCAAGGAACCCATGTGGCACGAAATCCACCTTTAGATTAAGTTCTTTTACCTTCTAGAGGTTTCCACACCTTTCTTTTCTCAAAACCTCAATGATTCATTTACTAATTGAATTTCCTTGTTATTGGTCCCAATAGCCAATAAAGCCCACAACACAATCATCAAGGCTATTGTAAATGAAATCCATTTATTCAAAACAAATCATATCATTATTTTTTCCAATATCTTTAATATGAGAAATTACATTTCTCACTAAAGGAACCCAAAAATTGGGGTTGTAACACTTTAAGTATTTTATTTAATTCTTTTAAAGTAAACCATATTTTCTCCTTCCTATCACATTAGAGACATCTAGAACCACCAATTAATGTGAATCTTCACCCTTAAACAACCTTAAACATATTGGATACCAATTTCCCATCAATTTTCCTCTCTTGGAAATATTTGACACATTATTTAATATTTTAGTCTTTATTCATACTTTCTCTCTCCAAAACACATTAGAACATTAAAGTTTGTCCAAATTAGTTGAAAATTTACCCATACAAAAATTTTGGTATGTCGATTTCGAGTTTGAGATATGTTTTCACATTTAGTGACGTTTAATGATTTATTTTATATTTTGGAGAAGACATTTATTATTATGCAAACAAAGTGAAACTTGGCACTCAAGTCAATTGAGACCCAAGGAATTCTGATTTAAAGTTATTTTTATCCAATGAGTCTTCTTTTATGAGTTTTATCCGCTTTACAAATTATTATCACTATTTGTCACATTAAATTATATAATGCCACATTATCATGTTTAAACCTTTATTATTTATTCCTTTTTTTTCTCTTTATTGCTCCATAAGGCTAAGGGAATTTATAGAAAGAAATTATTTTATAAATATCTCACTCAAGTGGTAAATTTGCATCTTAGACCCTGATTGAAACATTAGTTGAGGTATTTGTGCATAAACCCATACATTGTCATAAATAGAGATCATATATATATACACCAAACCACTAACGACTCCCACAAATTCAACATCAAGGACAAAAAGGATAGAAAGGAAAGGAAAACTTAGGAAAAGGGCCAAACTAAGAATATACCTAGATTTCTGTTCGTTATAGCACTCCACCCCTTAAAAAGGAATTCATCCCCAAAATATCAAGCAAGGAGGGAAGGGTGAGTACATAACATCTCATCTCTACTCTCCCAGGTTGTTTCTTTCAAACCATGCCACTTCCACAAGACTTTTACAATCTCAATCTCCTTGTTCTTTAACTTCTTAACACAGGAGTCAAGAATCTTCATAGGAAACTCCTCATAGGTCAGGTTCTTATTTATAACCAAAGGCTTCACTAATCAGATTTTCTTTTTTGATATATAACACAATTAACATTTTTAGCATTATATTTATTATGATATTACATCATCCTTATTGTTCTTTTAATTGTGTCATTATATCCAATTTGTTGTAAAAAGGATTATATTTCACTATTATGTACGCAAACCTATATATTTATTATTTGTCTCATTAAGAGTTCTAACAGAATTAGAGTTTTCTAAATTATCTCAATATTTATATTTGACAATTATCCTTAATAATTTAGATTTATTCTCCATTATCTTCATATTATCACCATATTGATTTATATCAAATTATTTTCACTAAATAGGAAAATTTATCCAATTTGTTATTAAGTCTACATTTAACAGTTAAGGTCACATTAGTTACTTCCACCTACATTAAACATCTATATATTGTCACATTACCTTTCTTACTCACATTGTCCTCATAAATCATTTACTCATGCTTATTCATTTCCTATTATTGATTATGCATCTATACTGATAAAAACAATATTATTGATCATGCACATTTAACACCACATCAGACATTCATGCATGTTTATGTAAATAATTTTACTAATCAACCATGTTTGAGTCATTAGGTGTATATTAGAGAACAACGTGAAATATACACATATTAATGAATTGAAATATATATATATATATATATACATTCATGCATGTTTATGTAAATAATTTTACTAATCATCCATGTTTGAGTCATTAGGTGTATATTAGAGAACAAGGTGGAATATACACATATTAATGAATTGATATATATATATATATATATATATAGGATTAGGTGGTTATATACCATTTTTGTGGATCAATGTAAATTGTGTGCTTACGACACCTAATGTCACTAATGTATCATGAATGTCATTAAGGGTTCATATATCAATATTAGATGATTACAACTTAGGATTTAGGTCAACATGATCATTATGCTTCACTTATACCTTCTTATTAAGTCCAAGGTTAGGTTTCATTTATCTCACTCTCCATAACAATAGGGTTTACTGGTCCATGACATAGTCAACATCACGTGTATCCATAATTAGGAATAATATGTTACTCATATTATGTACATGAAATATTCGTTAGTGTTTAAACATGTGAACTATTCATTAGATGACCATTATATAATCATTAGGATCTAAACAAGCATGTTAGGAGATAAGTGTAACCTTGTTTGGTCAAAACTAAGGATCCAAACAAACTAACCTCCTAATCATGGAGTTAGGGTTTCTACAGTCATAGTATGGTGCACTAGTTGTAGGAGAAGCAATTAAGATTACTCATGCATTATCCAAAACAACACTCTTCTATATCATGCATTTCTCATATGTGTACATCATTGAGTATCCAAGTAGGACCTTCAACCCTCATCATGTGATTTCACCTCATTCACTTGTATCGGCTTGACCACATTATGGTATGTCGAGTTAGCTCATCTAAGGTATTAGTTTAGACCCTCTTGGGGTGTATCAGTTTGGACAACCATGGGATGTATCAGTTTAGGCCATCTTGTCCAAGCATGTCGGGTTCACTACACATAAGGGGTGATGGTTTAGCTACACTTGAGATGTTAGATTAACTACATAAGAAGTGTATCGATTTAACCCATCTTTGTGTATCAATTTAGTCTTTCTTGAGAGGGTGACAGGCAACACCACCTAAAGGTATGACGGGAAACTCCACCCTAATGTGTGGCGAGCAACAAATGGTGTGACGAACAACACATAGTGTGACGGGTTGTTTAAGGTTAGGGTTATGGTTAGGTCATGCCAACCATTTGCAAAATCATGGGCGTCACATGTTAGCACTCAAAATAGTCTGGTTAGATAAGATGTTCTCATGGTCATGATGGGCTAGCAAGGCATATTGGCTTAACCACATCTAGGGCATGTCGGGTAGCAATCATCCAAGCCTATTGGTTTAACTGAACATATCGGTTTAGGTGCTTCTAGGTTATAATGAGTTAACCTCATGAAGGTATGATGGTCTAGACATCATATCAGTTTAGGGATCTGCTAGGGCATGATGGTTTAGCATCCTTCTAAATTTATCAGCCTAAGAACTCCCAAATCATGATGATTTGCATCATATATGTCGATTTAAGCATCATGAGTCATGACAACCATTCACCACCTAAGTGTCGACTTAGTCATCTTTAACCTTAGGAACTTAGTCACTAGTTCATCTACTAATCAAAGCAAGCAAGAGCAAGACACAAGCACCAACTTAAATGGAGTTCTTTTATCAAAATAGTCCTTAAAAGAAATCACTAACAACTAACATATAAGAGGCACACGATCTAGAGATGAAGAACAACTTAAGCATATAATGACTGATAATAACAAAGGAGGTCAAGAGTTATATAACCTACCTCAAGAAGGTATTCATCAAGAGTTCAAGCTTCTATGATCAAAGCTCCAAATTTCCATCCCCTTAAAAATGATTTCATCCTTGAAATCAACATATCCATGATCTATCAAGGTACTACTACTACCCCTCCACCTCTTAAAAGTTTTGATCTACCAAGCCAAACTAAACTAGAGGTAAAAGGGTGAGTCTAACTAAACCATGTATAATATTTATCACTAGATTACTTATCAGTTAGTATCACCAACCTCAAAGTCTAGCTTCTAGGCATACACTATCCCAAACATGTGGTGCTATAGGACAAAAGGGAATTATATCGGGTATCCATCTTCAAACAAGTCACAAGGTCATCATATTAGATTACTAGGAGTATCCAACAACGATGTCTAAGGTTGCTATTGCCTATAGGTATGTGATTTTAGACAGTCAATATCAGCATAGGCTAGGTAGGTATAATACGGATCTGGGAGTCTTTACAAACTAAACTAGTGGCGCGAAGGAAAATCTTAGCAGCCCCTCAACCCTGATCCTTTCTAGACACCTTTTTTTTTAACTTATGCCCTTGTATCTACTTAACATGCTCTGATACCATGTTTTAAGGAGGTGAGATTACCCGCTAGTAAAATTTAATAGAAAATACCAAACATCTATCTTTTAAAAAGATTTAGATTTTTGAAGGATGCATGCATAATATTTCCATTTAAATAGGCATGATCCAGATACAAAAATGTCAATTGTAGTATTGAAAAGAATAAAACTAACTTAGTACATGGATTTAATCCAATTTCACAACATGTATATCATGAAACATAAACTAGAAAAGGAAACTACAAGATCTAGAAGTAGCAACCTAGACAACTCAACAAAGTCTCCTTGAATCTACTATTGGGTAGGTACTCCTTGGTTTTATTCCACTCCTTGTCCTAGGCCTGGGTGGTTGGGATCACCCAGCAAAATGAGAGAACAAGGTATGTGTCAAATTAGGAACAATAACAAATTTAAGAACAACAAGGAAAATGAAGTGTGTAGAATATCCAAGAAATAAGATGGGTCAAAATTATGAGGCATATAACAAATAGGAATCTTTCCATTATAAGTATTACAAAATTTCATGAATGATTAAGTTAGACTAAATTAACTAAGTGGGGTTTAGGAACCTAGAGGACCCCAACTGATAGGTGAGGGGAGAGTAAACACATTCCCAGTCACCTACAAAATATTTATATATGGGGAGAGTATTCACATTCCCCTGGGTGAAATAACACAAGCCCAACTGTGGGTGGTTATACATAAGTACCACTATATTACCTAACAAGTCAAACATATCATCATGATCAAAGAAAAAATATGGAAAGATTAAGCAATAAATAATATTGATATGGCATGTGGGTTCAAGACCCAAGCAAGTAATGAAATAATTGTGCCAAAAAGAGCCATAATAGGAATTATGGTCTTAGTCCATGCCTCATTGGGAAATTAGGGTTTGGATAGCAAAATATGGCCAACATAAGGGGTAAGATACACATACCTTTATTTAGAGTTAGTACTCACTTTTCACCAATTTAGAAGATTCTAAGATCACCTTTGCCTAATTTCAAGTTATTCACATGTATTAGGGTTTTATAATGCATATAAGGGTACAGAAAACCCTAATTTTAGACCTTTTTGGAAAATCTCAAATTTTGGTCACAAAACCTAAACCAATCGAATTCTTATGTTTTTATAATCAAGTAAACATATTGATTTTCTTAATTTGGAGTTTATATGAATTAGTTACAATTTCTAGGTCTTTTCAAATAATATTTTAGATTCTAAAAAACCAACCATTGAAAACATGGAAATTAGACTCTAAAATCATTTTTACTAGAAATATCTTAATTTTCTGATTCTAAAACATATTTATTTATAATTTTTGGACATTGAAATAATTATTTATGATTTTTATAAGTTCGTCCAATCAGTAAATTTGAAATAGCCAAATAAGCAAAGAAGAGCTTCATGACAGAGGGATAAAGCAAGGATGGGCCCACTGACTTGGCTGAATCAGGCTTAGCCAAGTTTCCTAGTCAGAGGATAGCTTGACTCACACCAAAGCAAAAGAAATGAGGCTAAATGACCATTATGCCCTTGACAAAAAAAGGAAAGAAAGAAGAAAATGAGAGGGTAGAACTGGGAAAATAAGTGGGGGATTCATCCCCATTGCAACAACGTGCCATGGATGCTCAAAGTAGCCTGAGAAGTTGGCATGAATATGGGGAAAACCCAAACAATCTGTGATAAGGTGATTTGGAGGTAAAAAAATGAAGAGTAAGCATTGAGGAGACATACCTAAGGGCTAATCTAATTGGCGTGAAAAGAGGAGAGACAGGTTCACACCAACAAAGCTTGCCAAAATCTAACCTTGTGACAAAAAGACACAGAGGTATAAACAAAATTGGTGCATCCAGCAAAGCTTGCCAAAATCTAACCTTGTGACAAAAAGACACAGAGGTATAAACAAAATTGGTGCAAGGGAGGGGTTTAACAAGGTCGTTTGAAGGTTAGCTCATTGTTATTTACATGCTTTCTAAACCCTAATTATCATATATTAAGACTTTTCAACTTTAGAAACCCTAATTTTAGCAACATGTGAACCCTTAATCCTAGATTAGATGCAATGTTATCTTTTTATAAATTAGATGGTAATTTACTCATTAGGACTAATGAATTAATATATGATTGTCACTTTCATGAAATTAGGATTTACATGTACTAAAACCACCAAAATATGCATATTTATGTACTTTTGGAATTCAAGACAGAATTAGTTAAAGAAAGCTACTTTATTGGATTCTATGTATATTTCTGATGAAAATGCTATATATATGTATATATATTATATATATGTGGAGTTACAAATTATTTTCTAGGTTTATTTCAAGATAATCCTAATTGGACCAATCAGAGTTTTCCACGTTGGAAGATAACTAGGTAAATCCTATGCCACGGGGCCAAGGCCGAGACAATCGACTCATTATATGGTGGCACCCACACCCACATTGCTCCAACTAGACAAAGAACAAAAGGGAAATAATACCCCGTACCTTTCAGTAGTAGATTTGTGGGTAGGGAAGTAAATTCCCTCGAGCTTATCTTCAAATTTGGTCCTTCTCCTAGTCATGAACAACTACATGGAGTGATTTAAAACTATAGTTGTATTAAAGAGTCTGAGCCTTGGAGAGGCTGGCGAAGGTTCTATCCCCTCTGCCTCTCTTTGCTAAACTTAATTACGATTGGTGATTACCTGGTGGTGGTAAGAATAGAGGGGAAGGAGTGGAGGGTTCTACAGTGGGGCATAGAGAAAAAATAAGATGTGATAGTAAGGTTTGTGATAAAATTGGAGGTAGGGGAACAAACCTTGGGATCCACAAGGTCTCACAAGGATGTTTTGAGAGGATACAATGCCTTATATAGGCTTTAGTATGCTTCCATGTGATAATTGGGGAAAGTCTCTATCAAACTCCAATCTAGGGTCATATGGGGACATGAAGACTCGGAATCACCTTCCAAGTTGAATGGGAGAGTTTTTAGGTGCTCACATAGATCACAGAGAGAGAGAGGGGGATGTGAAAGTAGAGAAAGGGAATACCGTTACCAATTTTTCGATCTGGCCAAAGGTGGGAGATGATCCATGGATTGTCAATCGGTGATCCAAGGGCCACGAAAGGGTGTGGCATCTAAAACGGCTCTAGTATGATTAAATGTGACAATATAATACATTTATCAATGAATCCTCCACTTTGGGGAACTTATTAAATTCATATCTCTCTCCTCTTTTCTCCAATTGATCCCATATTTAAAATTAACTTTCTAATGACTTATTTTTGGGTTGGGCAAGAGTTGGTGGAAAAACACTGAGGTTAAATGTCTTTTACCTATGTCCTAAGCATTTTCATTATTTGAATTATTATATTTATTCTTTTCCTCCCCAAACTTGGCAAGAAAAATCTATTTTTGATATATTCTTTCTTTGGGTGTAAGTCAGGGCTGAATTATGCTTATTAGTTGCCTTCAACTTATTTTTCAAGAAAACCAGGACATTTTCATAATCAATTATTGAGTATTCTTGGAGACTCCCATCTTATTGTGTTTTACACTCTTTCCTTAACCAACAATTAATAGTGGATTATTGAAAACAAAAAAATACACCAAATCTCCTCTATATAAGGAAATTGCATTCAGAATCCAAAATCAATAAACAAGACATAAAAACTCAAACTTTCTAATATGTCCTAAATAATCCATTATTTGTATCCAAATATATGTATAGATACATGAAAAATTTCGGTTATAATAGGTGCATTTGAGGTTTTCCCACCTATGATGAGTCCTATTGGAAAAAAATGGACTCCTCTAAGAAAATTAGTAATCCCTAAGTTGTGGTTGTTCATCACACCTGTAAATAATCTCCTACCCCAAATACATGTGATCTTCATAAGTTGGATCTTTGTTTAGGTTCAAGGTCAACAATTGCATTGTCAAGGCAATCATTTTCTCCATCATCTCAATCATAAATTCACTCATTCCATTGCTTCCATGACTCTCAAGTACCTACACATAATAAAAGTAATTCTAAAGATCAAATGTACTCAACAATTGTAATCACAGAATAAAGTAAACCAATTTAAAAATTTGTAACAATTAATATACAAAAAGATATGCAAAAGAAATTTTGATAAAAATATGTATAAATGGAATTAAAAATCAAAAGAAAAATGGATTAGAGTGTCTGGTTATAGCACTCATAGGTTTAGGGTTGCCAATTTCCCCACAACAACACCAAAGGTTGACATGTTGTATTTGCTCATTTTAAAAACAAGTGTATTTTTTAGAGTGGTAAAGGGATTGAACAAGTCCTAGAAGTTGAACTTAGGGAATTGGGGCAACGAGAAACTACTAATAACTAAAATAGATCAACTAAGCCTAATAAAAGATTTGATTTGGTGATAAAAAATTGATAACGAGAATTAAAAGTGCATAAATTTAAGTTGGAGAAAGACCAAATGGATGGATTCTATAGGGTACTAGTTTCACCATAGTGTCAACCTATACATACATTCTATTAGATCAATGCAAATATTTTTTTCTTCCTTAGATTAAGCATATGTAGCTTGTACTACCTATTCGATGTATAGTACACTATTTATTCTAGTTGTTGATCCACTTTTGTAGCATCAATATGAAAGACTAAACCATAAGAACTATTTCTAAACTATTAATTCACAATGGTTAGCCCACATTCACAACACAATTATTGACTATGGTGATAACACCTTTTGTAACTCTTAACCCTGCTTCTATAGTAGTTAACAATCCATTACAAACTTATGGTTATCAAGAATAAATAAGACAATTAAGCTTTTGTATATCAGAATCTACAGCAAAATGTTATATTGTATTGAATTGAAATATGAACATGCATAGAGTTAGCACCATACTATTCTTAGGTCCAAAAGAATGTGGGTTTATCCCCTCGTGCTCAAGAAATAATAAAAAAAAGGGATGAAGATGAATAAATCCATTGAAAGCTCCTATAAGGTTTCTCTAGAACTTCGTCTCCTCCTTCTTGGGCTCTAGTTCCTCCAAGGACTACGAATGGGACAAACTCTAGATAAGATGCCTCTTCTATGGAATGGGATGTGAGAAGTGGTAAAATGATATGTCTTGGATGAGATGCTCCAAATCACTACCCCTTTTGGTTTATATATGGAGAATCAGGGAAACACATGGCTATGGACCATTGGATGTGCTTGTCTTGATCAAGGCTATCCGATAAATGTCGATGCCACTGAATGAATTTGATACCGTTGACTTCTCCTCTGTATTGAACTTTAGGAGTCCAAATCTCAGAACCACCAACTTGGGTTGGTGGTATTTATGGTACTAAGGATATTTTTGACTCATCCTCTCCTTTCTTATCGGTCCTTCCTTTCTTGTTTCCAGTTCACATATCTATTTCACCGACATAAGTCAATCATACCAACTTTGTATTGTTTTGTCTTGGTTAGTCCCTACAATTTAAGCATCAATACAATAGGCAAATAATTAAATGAAGTGTCTTCAATATAAATACATACAAAATGTGAAATAATGATGTCTAAGGGTTATTTGGGAAATTTAGGCAAAATTTTCATGAAACATATGGATATGAGAGAAATCATCCTTAAATTGTGCCTTAAGCCCCATTTTTGGTAGAGAAATTATATGCATCAAGTTGGAATTTGTGGGGAAGATCATTTATTCACAAGATGCATGCCAGGAAATTGATAGAGAAAAAGGGCAAGATGTAGGAATTAGTGTGGTAAAGACAAGGCAATTAGTATCTAATGTTTTTGGTTGAATTTAGGGAAGAACTTCCACTTATGGGTGATCGATTCAAGGGTGAATTAGGTGTCAAGAGTGATAGTGCATCTTGGTTTCTAGATGAATCTATGAATTTTAATTTCTAGATTTCCATTCAGACGATTAGCTACAATACCAACAACTAGATAAGGAGGAAGAGAGTGAGAGGGGGGGTTATATGAGACATCATATTCTCTAGGGAAAGGGAGGATAAAACTCTATGTTGACTCAATTTCCCTTCAAGCTGCTTATATGGACGAAGGAGTGTCATTTATCCAACTGGTAGAGGTTGGAATGGTTAATCTAGGCCGATGAGGATGGTAAAAGAAAGCCTTTATCGTCCAACTGTGTAAGCTCCAAACGACTGATTGGACATTCTTGTGCATAAGGGATATCGACTGTCCATCGCTCGACCAGTGTCCCCTGGGTCTGCCAATTGAGTAGTTGAATGCGTGAGAGATTGTTCAGGCCTATTGATCGACTGCCTGGTCGAGTTGAGCATTACAAGGACTAAATAGTTTCTAGCAGGTTTTTGGTACCCATTCTAATTGGGAAACTGAAGTGACCAATTGGTCAACTAGAAGTACCATTGTGGATCCAATGCGTACTGGATAATTGAGCATCCATCTTGGTTAGCATGTCCAATAGGTGTGACGATTGAATGAAATTGGGGGGGATCCCTACTACAAGTTGGTGGGCCAAACCTCCTGTGATCTATCTCGAGCAAAGAATGACCCTCCCAAATAGCCAATCGGGTGAGCCATTTTCTTAATTGGGGGTTGGCAGAGTTCAAAGCAATTTGTAACATACCCAATTTGAGGTGAATTTTTATTTTAGTATCCACCTATTAATAAAATTTTATTTGGTACCTTTCTTCTGAACTTGAGAAACTTTAGTTTTTAAATTAATAACTTTTTTTTCTGTATATCCTTTTTCTTAAGGACCTATAAGAAAAATCACCACTATAAGACTAGAATCCTTACTCCATCCCAAGTTCTAATCCTCTATTATACTTATATGAGGAAAGGGAGATAGACATAAGCCTAACCCATTAATTGGAGTCAAGAGTATCATGGAGAGGAGTTAATACACTTAATGGGTACTTTAGATGTTAGTGGTGAATTAGTACACCTATAATTTTAAAAAATGCAAAATAAACATAATCAGATTCGTCTTGGTCCAATTTGGTAACCCATCAAATTTAGAGTAAAAAGGGTTCAAATACACCTTTAATTCGATCATACAAAATACAACCTATAGTGAGTGGGTTTATAAATATCATTTATCATCAAAATTTATCCAAAACCTAAGTTTTCACAGATTTCATGGATCATGCAGGCGGACGCATAACACACAATCTGACAACTCTTGATAGAACATATCTTGATCCAATGAATGAACGTTACCTTCTACCTCTGTTCGACTAAACTTAATGTTGCATTCACAACATATTCATGTGATCATAGCTCACCAGATACTTGACCAAATTGAATGATTTCTTCTTTGATGAGTTTGTCTTTCCAAGACACATCCAATGAGCCATTACTCACAAATGTTACTCACCTATACAAGAAATTCCTAACCCCACCAAGCTACCCCGAGGGTGTGACATATCCATATATAATTGGTTCTTCCCCTGGCCTCTCGCATGAAAACTAAAGATTGAGGAACAATCCTCAATGATGACCTCCATCCTTACCCTCACTCAATTTTGACTCAAAGCTTGTGAATCCCCCTATCAATGATGATCTGTCCCACTGGCCTTTGTACCTCCATGACTAGCTTCCAAGCTTCCTCCTAACAAATTGAATGAATGGTAAGAATATATTCACCTCATTTGTGATAATCCACACCTTCTTATGAATCTTGTTCTCTATTTTTAGGTCTAAATCTTTGATCTTGATTCCCTAACTTTGCTTCGTCATTACTAGAGTGCAGGTAGTGCTCCAATTTACTACCTAGTCTACCCAAACTACCAATTGGTGCGGTTTTATGTACTAAAACTATCTATCATCTTTCCTAAACCTACATTGGCCTATCAAACCAGTGTTTCATCAAACTTTATAGTGCTATGTGATGTGGTTCAAGACCAAGTTTGAGGAAGATGAAGGTTCCATGTTAGTGAAGGACCTTGGTGCCCTTGGTCCTATAATCACATCATTGTTTCCACATGGGTAATTTTGACAATCAAATGTTTTTCAAGAGTAACCGTTGTGTGATATTGTAATGAAGTCCAATGACCTCAACGCTCCCTCTCCAAACATAATATTGTCACACTCCATATGGGTATGAGTGTCAGTTGGCCCATTTTATTTAACGAGGAATATTCAATTTTGTAAAAATTGTAGAAAAACTATAGAGGTCAGAAAATACCAAAATAGTTTCTTTCGACATGAGAAGAATCTGCCTAATTTACTGGTATCATTAGTAGGGTAAATTTTTTTAGTTTTGTATTGGGTCATTTAAAGCTTCATGAATAGAAATACATATCTAATAAATACTTATAATGGAATTAGGTGTGGTAATATTAATTCTGAACTCTAGGTTGACATTGGAGGATTTAGACCAGAATAAAGGGTATGTGCAAATTCCTATTTACAATCGAGTATTAAAATTTACTTTAAATCTATTTACCATAATGAGGCATAATTAATCCTTTCTCCTTTATGCTATTCCTATATCCCATGAAATATTTCTCATCTTTTGCTTTTGAAATGTGGAACTTAATCATTGATGTAGGGCTTACTGCCTCTCTTATGAAATTTACATTTGTTGACTATATTTGAAAACATTTCATCTTTCTATACTAATTTCATGCTCCTTAGACTAATAATCTAACGTAGTGGTACTTATGTACAAACATACAATCTTTACATATATATTGGGAATCAGGGTTTTACTCCCCCTTCCCATGGGGGTTAGGGTCTTACTCCCCCTTGCCTTTTGGATATCAAGGTTTTACACCCCCTTATCCATGGAGTATTGGGTTTTTACTCCCCCTTGGTTCCTAGCTTGAGATCCTATGGTGTCTCAATGCTGTAATAGATTTATTTAGTCTAACATGCATGCGCACCTTCAATTATTACTGGGATTTATTTTGGCAAGGTACATGAAATGTTTATGTATTCTCATTTAAACTCTACTACCTCATTCTTTTGATTATTTCCTATTGAAATTATCCATTTAAAGTAAAAATTCACATTATTGTTAGCAACTTTTTTCTCTTTCATACAACCCTAATAATGTTCAATAATTTTAAGCACATACTCAATGTTATCGACACACACTTTCTTTTGCCTCTTTTCGCATCTAGGTGTTTCTCCACCACCCATGTCCTAGATCTGTAGGAGAGCTAGAATTTGTGGAGAAAGGCATTGGAGATCAAGATATAGGACAACCTAAGAAAATATAGAAGAACTTGCTGAGATGCCTAGGTGGACCTCCACTTTTACCTTGTTTGTTGATGGTTTTATTAGACCTTCAATTGTCCAGTATAGACACTGGTGTTTAAACTTTTACAATGCCTTGTAATAGCATTAGTTTCCATCCCCTACACACCTTTTTAAAATTGCTATTTATACCATATTTTTTTGGATATTACTATGCACTCCCTGACCATTGATGTGGTGATTACATTCAAGATTGCATGGTTTTATTTGAAAATAACAGTAAGGAGTGGTCCCATCAATGGGACCCACTCCATACATCATGGTATTAGAGCCTTAAGTAGACAACTAGCTATCTCAAGATAACCTAGGTTTTCTCATAAGTATGCCTATATTTCAAGAAAGGAAACCTCTTTGGTGATATGGGATCTGAATCCACCCAGGGAAACTCTTTGGGGTATACAACGCCTCCAAATCCATTATTTGGGATGCCAGACATGGATCCTCCTTTTCAAACTCCTGAAACACAAGTGAACTGTGAAACTATAGTTACTCTTGAGAAACCAATGTTCAATGTGACCCCAATGCATTTTCCATACCAGAATCTGGATTCACCCTCGAGCAAGAACTAGCATTCCTTCATCAGTTGGTCACCAACACTATGAGGGGAAGTATTAATATGAATCAAAATTTTGACTGACCCAAGGAATATTCTTTGATAGATTTCATTAAAATGCAATCGCCCTATTTCAAGGGAGAGGGAGAATTGTAAATGATTGATAAAGTCAATGATTAGGTCGTATCTCTAGAGCATACCTTTGAAGGTTTGGTTTTCCCTCCACATCAAAAGGTTAGGTTTGCTACCTATGTTTTGGGCAAACTTCCAAAGTTTGGGGAATGGGGTTACATGAACCCGAGACACTTCAGTCATGACTTGGGAAGATTTTTTTGTCCTTTTTAGAGAGAAGTATGTTTGCTCTGCTACTCTGAGGAAGAAAGAGGCTGGATTTTATAGTCTGAAACAAGGGACTCTAAGTATCTCAACTTAAGTCCAGAAGTTTCTATTGTTGGAGCATTATGCTATTGGACTCATGGAACCTTGTAGATGCACCCTTTTCTTGGAGGGCCTTAATTATCAAGTTGGGGGTGCTTTAGTGACACAAATTCTTCTAAACTTTTAAAAATGGTGGAAAAAGCCTTAGATGTGGATGCTTATCCTGGATATCAATCTTCAATGACCAGTCCAAATAAAAGAAAAGATACTAGGAGCGATCATGGGAACCCTAAGTGTAATTGATGTGTGTGTTTTCATTCTATTGGTAGATGTGATATTACCATCCCTGTAGTGTTGAGAGATTCCAAGAATGTCACATGTCATCATTGTGACCAAGTGGGGCACATTAGGCCTCAATTCCCTCAACTACAGTGGGGCCAAACTCTAAACCATCCATGTCCTCCACAACAATAGCCTCAACCCTATCCTTCTTAGCCTCCAAAGAACAACAAGGGACACCCCCTACTAAAAGGCATGCTAAGAGAGTCTTGCTATGGAGGCAGAAGAGACTAATAATGAAAACAGAGCCTTATTTGATACTAGTTCATCAAATACATTTATAGCATCTAAACTGGTAGCAATGCTTGAACTAGAATCTATGTATATGCATTTCATCTTGGATGTTGAAACACCTAGTGGTAAGTTCATCTCATCTTTCCTAAAAATCCCTCTCGTAGATTTACGTATATCTGAAAAGATATTTAGCACGGATTTTATCATCCTTGATATAGCCACTTTCAATGTCATACTTAAAATGGATTGGATGCAGAAATATGAAGTAGCCTTGTCATGTGAAGTCAATAAAGTAAGTCTTTTACATCCATGTGGGGAGAAATTATGAATAGAAGGAAGAAAATGAGATGAATGCCAATTCATTATCTCAACCCTTAAAACAAAGAAGCTCATTACTCATGGCTATAGAGCCTAAATTATGTTGATGGTTTTGAATCCTGTACCACCTACCTCAGAAGATATCATAGTAGCTTGAGAATTCCTTGATGTGTTTCCTGATGAATTACTCAAAGTCCCTCCCCCCCCCCCGAGAGGTTGAATTTTCTATCGACCTTGTATCAGACTCATCACCTATCTCAAAACCACCTTATCGTATGGCACCAACAGAACTAGCAGAACTCAAGAAACAATTGCAATAACTCTTGTACATGGTGTTTGTCTATCCTAGCATCTCACCTTGGCGAGCTCCAGTCTTGTTTGTAAAAGAGAAAATGGTTCCATGCAGATGTGTATGGACTATAGAATGTTGAATCAAGTAACCATCAAGAATCGATATCCTCTACCACATATTGATGATTTATTCAGCCAACTAAAGTTCACCACTGCCTTTTGTAAGATGGAGCTTCGAAGTGGTTACTATCAAATGCTTGTAAAAGATGAGAGTATACCCAAGACAACCTTTCATTCATGATACGAACATAACAAGTTTATGGTTATGCTATTTGGGTTGACCAATGATCCTATTGCATTTACAGACCTAATGAATAGAGTCTTTCAACCTTATCTTGATAGCTTTGTAGTTGTGTTCATCGATGATGTACTTATATATTTTGAATCAGTGGAACAACATCATAACCATCTTAGGTTGTCCTCCAATCTCTTTGAGAACATCATTTGTATTGAAAATTCTCAATATGTGAGTTTCTGGCTCATTAAGTCATCTTCTTGGGTCATGTAATCTCAGCTAGACACATCATAGTTGATCCAACAAATAATGAAGCAGTTACATTTTGGAAATCTCCAAAGAATTCTTCTGAGATTCACAACTTCTTGGGTTTCGTTGGGCACTATCAGAGATTTGTGAAAAATTTCTCTGAGTTAGCCCTCCCAATGACTAAATTAACTTGTAAAGATGCAAAGTTCATCTGGAACCCTGAATGTGCAAAAATATTCCTAGAGTTTAATATTTGCTTAACCTTAACACCAATCCTTGCCCAACTCGTTGAAGGTAAACCTTATGGGATTTTCACTGATGCCTCAAAGCAAGGATTAAGATGACCCCTTGTACAGGAAGGACAAGTGATGTCCTACACCTCATTCCAGTTGATACCAAATAAAGAAAGCTGGCCAACACATGATTTAGAGTTCTCTGCTATAGTTCATGCTCTAAAGATTTTGCATCATTGATGATATGGAGTTCAATTTGAAGTATTTTCTCACCACAAGAGTATAAGATATTTGATTACTCAAAGGATTTTGAATATATGTCAAATAAGATAGATGTAATACCTCAAGGATTAAGATTTTTCCATAACCTACCATCCTAGAAAGCCCAATGTTGTGGCCAACTCTCTGAGTAGGAAGAAGGATGCTATTTGTTCTTCCATTCGATGTTTCTTATGGAAAAGCCTTGAACAAGACTCAAGATGGAGATCAATAGTCTGAGAAGTTGATCCCACAAGGGAGAGGTTGCAAGTACAAATGGTGAGTCTGCCAGTTACTCCCTCTTGTATTTCTAAAGTCACTTTCGCTCAGCTGGAAAGTGTGGATCTTGAGGAAATAAAAGTCTAATCCAAAAACCATAGTCTGAATTCTCAATCGGGGTTGATGGCGCTATACATCTTTAAGACCGACTATGGATTCCTAAAGTTGGTGACCTTAGACATAGGATACTAAGTGAAGCTCATGGGGTTAAATATACAATCCGTCCTAGTACCACTAAAATGTACAAGGACCTTCAACGAGGATTCTAGTGGAAAAATATTAAAAGAGACATAACTACCTATGTAACGAAGTGTTTGACCTATCAACAAGTGAAGAAAGAACATCAAAGACCTGACGGTCATCTCCCTATACTTGAGATACCAGAATGGAAGTGCGAGAATGTTACCATGGATTTCACCACTGGATTTCCAAAAATAGGAAATGGTTGTTATGCAGTTTGGGTAGTTGTCAATCATCTAACTAAGTCTACCCATTTCTTACCATTCAAGAGTACTTACAAAGTTTTTGACATGGCACAGTTGTATGTAGACTGGGTCATTCATCTACATGTAATACACAAGGTGATTGTCTCTGATAGAGATCCAAAATTTACATCTCGTCTATGGAAATAAATACAAGACGAGATGGCCTCCGACCTACGCTTCAACACTGCTTACCACCCATAGATCGACGGTCAATCTGAACAAACAATAAAAATTCTATAAGACCTATTACATGCTTGCGTGGTGGATTGGGTAGGTACTTGGGATACATATCTCTCGCTAGCCTAATTTGTGTATAATAATAGCTATCGGGCCAGTATTGGCATGCCCTCTTTGAAACATTGTATGTCCAACCTTGTTGTTCCCCATTGCATTGGGATGATGTGGGAGAACACTTTTTGGTAAAACTGATGACATGGAAATGATGATGACAAAGTACACTTGATCAAGAAGCATATGAAGGATGCACAAGACCAACAAAAGATGTATGCTGACAAAAAGAGATCAAATGTGAGTGTGACAAAGTGGTTTTTCTGGCTTAATTCCGAGGATGAAATTTCTTTTAAGGTGTGTAGGATGTGATGGAGTGGACTTTTGGGAATCCTAAAATATCTAATGACACAAGTGAAGTCATGCATGTTGATTTGTTTTGAGAATCTCAAGTGTTTTAATAAAGTTGGAGTGTTGATTGAGGTTGATATAATGATTAAGATATCTGTTTTTAATGCCTTTTTGATGAATTTAACTGAGTGGTACAATAGATGAGTTTTGTCACCAAATTTGAATAGAAGGTAGCTCGAGAGATAGGGGAGCTATGGTTAAAATGTCGTGGCAATCAGAGGTTCCTAGAGAGAGATATCTAAATTTGAAATCGGTCAAATCATTAGTACATTATGTAAGTAGAGCCTAAGTTGTTAATCTTTTGAGCATCACGTGCCCCTTAGATTGAGCGGCCTGTGTGGAGACATCTTGTTCGTTCAGGGCTAATCTACTAACTGGGACCGTTCACTTATGTGAGCCACAGATTATGCTCAGGCTAGAAAGACACGGACCCTTAGATTTTGATTGAATGGTAATTTGGTCATCCTCTACCTCCGACATGTTGGGGTAGTGGGGTTGGGTGCGAGCTGCCTTCAACCCACATTGCCTAGCCCACTGACCATGTGCGAGGGCACAATTTCAACCGAGAAGTTAGAATCGGAGAAGTAGGAGAAACACACCAACCCCTCATAAGCGGAATTCAGTCAACAAGAGAGTGAGATATGAAGCCCCGACTCCATGGGTTCTCCACCACCACTTACAGGTGAAAGGCATAGGTAGGAGAAGGGAGAGGAAAGCATATTGTAGAGTTCTATGATAATAGAAACGAAGAGAGACGTCTGTTGGATGGAACCCACACACGATGACTGACTCCCATGGTCGTTTCCATGGTCGAGCAACCCAAGCTGTCTGGAGCTTGAAGATGAAGCTCGGAGGCTTGTGCATGGTTCTTCTCCCCAACGATGAGGGGTGTGGTCGAGTTTTTGGAGGCCCAACGAAGCTTTACAAAGCTTCAGATAAGCGTGAGGACGAGAAGAGGCCAGACGCCCCTTCTGCTCTGTCGCGGCAGACACCAGCGGCAGTGGCCTCCGTGATCTCTCGAGCAAGAGCTCCAGGAAGAAGGGAAAGTGGCCGGTGGTGTCGAGGAAGATAGTCCAAATCTTGGGGGAGTGTAAGTCTTTCATGAGGAGCTTTGGAGGATGATCGATCGCTCACCGGAGAGCTTCCTGCACGGCGGCGCTCGCGTGGAACAGTCCCGCTTGGGACTGATCGCGTGTGAGAAAGAAAGGAGAGGGTCGGCCCAATCCATTAGTAGTGAACCGGACCTAAATCCAGGCAGAACCGGTCCAGGTGCCCTTGAACCGGCCGACTCCACCAGCAAGCAGGAGCAAGGAGCCGCAACCCTAGAGGACACGTGGCGTCCTGCGATTGGCCGAATAAGGTAATATTCCCAGAAATATGCAGTTCTTCATAAAATCATAGTAATTAGCTCGAGCATCATAAAAATACATATAATATACCAAAATTCTCAGAAAAATGCATAGAACAAGATGGAAGCATAATATCCTACTTTTGATGTATTAATAACAGAGATATCATGTAAGATGTGAAATGCTCATATGATGGATAATAAATATCAAACGATGCCCTAAAATTATGAGAAAATACCTGTAAATCATATTTCATGTTTATAATGCATATGATGTCAGATATGGTCATGTTGATGCCCAGAATTATGTAATTGCTTTATATGGCTAATTAGTGCTAATAAGACTAAATAAAATGCAATAAATGCATGCATGCTCAATAAATGATGAGATTTACAAAAAACCCTCATATCTGTAATTGAAAGATAATATATGAATCTGAGATCAGTTATATACACGAAATTCATGTTACATGAAGATGAACCCTAAATACATGGGTTGTAACCCTAATATGTATAATGCATATAAGATACGATTAATGGACACACAAAAATATATGGAACCTAATGGTCAGATGATGAACTTTGATAATGAGATGTAATCTGGAATATAACATCAGTAAGATAAATCCAAGACAAGAATGCAAGTAATAGTGGAAATATCCTAATGAGTAAGCCAACCCTAAAATGAACATAATTAGGGTTGAGATGATGAGAACCTGATGGTGATATATGTGGTCTTGTCTTAATCAGGGTTGACCAGGATGTAGATGATATGAGGATATAGATTGTGATATCTCTTTGGAAGGTATGCCATTACCTCTTACTTGGCTTATTATACAATATGCTTGTGTTATATGGTAGTAAAGACTTGGCATATGGTATTGATTGAAATGATTGTTCTTGTATGATATGTTGCTCGATTTTCCATAGTTATGTCTATGAACACATGAAACATAAAATATCTATTCCATTATATGAAAGCATTAACTCTTTGGTAGTGTGCTTGGAAGTGACCTAACTCTTTGGTAGTGGTCACATTGTACATATGACCTAACTCTTTGGTAGTGGTCTGACCTAACTCTTTTGTAGTGGTCACCTTGTACAAATGATCTAACTCTTTGGTAGTGATCATAAAGGCCTTGATATATAATGGAAAATGTGCTTAAAATATGTGTTCTCTTTTGTTAATGAATATCCTTGTGCAAGTATATGTTTTTCTTATATTCTTCTGTTACTGCCAAGTATATTAGTTTTATCTTATTGCCAAGATATGATGAGAGGTATATAAAAAGACACGTAGGCGTACTCAGTACAATATTCATGAAATATTGTGCTGACGTGTACCGCATGTAACCTTTTGTTTAGGTTGTGGTTATGCTCTTGAAGATCCAGGATAGTTGAGAGTTGTGTGGTGAGTTGATGTACAGGTGGACCTGTTGTCTTAAGATCCTGTTGTTTAGCTGTAGCACATGTATATGTATAAGTTTGCTGTTCAATATGTAATATCAAATGTTGTAACAATTCATGTTGTAATTATATGTTGAATGGTGAACATGTGTTGTGGTTTTATTATTGTTCATGTGCATGTGCTACTGATTGTTTCCTTTTGACTTCCTCTGATTTTCTTCTTCTTAGCCTTGTGTGGGATGTTTAAATTGGGATTCTCACTGAGGTGAGGGTTTCAATTTAGACGTCACACATCAGATTAAGTTTTAGAAAATCCGGGGATGTCACAATGAGTTTCCTGGTAGGGGATTATGTGTTCCCAAAAGTTAAACTAATCCGATCAATTGCAAGATTCAAAGTGAAAGGAAATTTGAGACCAATATATGTGGGACCAATTGAATTCTTAGATAAGATTGGAGAGTGTGCCTATCATCTAAGCTTTCCTCCCACTTATGATAAAATTCATAATGTATTCCACATATCTATTCTAAAAAAGTATGTTAAGGATCTCTCACACGTGTTATCCATAGGATCAATAGAATTGCGAGAGGATCTATCATATGAAGAATGTCCTATGAAGATCTTAGATTCCAAAGTCAAACAACTCAAGAATAAAGACATCAAACTGGTGAAGGTACTCTAAAAGCATCATGGACTAGAAGAAACCACTTGGGAGCTGAGAGATGAGATGTGTGAACCCATCCTTCCCTTCAAACTTGAGATTCGGGGATGAAATAATTTTAAGGGGTGGTATGTTGTAACATACACAATTCTAGGTAAATTTATGTTTTAGTATCCACCTATCAATTAAACTTTATTCGGTACCTTTCTTCTGAACTTGAGAAACTTTAGGATATAAATTAACAATTTTTCTGTATATCCTTTTCCTTAAGGACCTATATAGGACTAGAATCCTTACCTAATCCTCTAGTATACACACATGAGGATAGTGAGATAAACATAAGCCTAACCCATTAATTGGAGTCAAGGGTATCATGGAGAGGGGTTAATACACTTAATTGGTACTTTAGGTGTTAATGGAAAATTAGAACACCTAACATTTTTCAAAATGCAAAATAAACATTAAAATTGGATTCCTCATGATCCAATTTTGTAACCTACCAAATTTGGAGTAAAAAAGGGTTCAAATACACATTTCATCCGATCATAGATAATATAACCTATAGTGAGTGGGTTTATAAATATCATTTATTATCACAATGTATCTGAAGCCTAAATATCTATTGATTTTGTAGATCATGTAAGAGAACGCATAACACGCGATCTAATGACTCCTTCTATGAGTGTATCTTGATCCCACGACTGAACATTACCTTCAACCCCCGTTAGTCTAGACTTAACACTGCATTCACAACAAATTCACATGACCATAACTCACTGGATACTTGAACAAATTGGATGATTTCTTTGTCGATGAGTTTTTCCTTCCAAGACACATCCAACGAGCCACTACACATGAACTTTACTCACCTATAAAAGAAACTCCTAACTCCCCAAGCTACCCCAAAGGCTTGACATTGCCATCTATAAATGGTTCTTCCCCTAGCCTCACCCATGACAACTAAAGATTGAGGAACAATCTTTGTGATGACTTCCATACTTTCCCTCACTCAATTGTGACATGGAACTTGTGAATCCTCATGTCGAAAATGATCTGCCCAGCCGGTCTTTGTACCACCATGACAAGCTTCCAAGCCTCCTCTAAACAAATTGACCCAATGCAAAGAATCACTTCACCTCAATTCTTATAATCCACATCTCTCGCGAGCCTTGTTCCCTATTTCTAAGGTTGAACCTTCAACTTCGATTGCATGACTTTGCTCCACCATTTCTAGAGTGCTGGTTGTGCTCCAGTTCACCACCTAGTCTTCCCAAACTACCAATTGGTGTTGTTTGATGTACTGAAACTATCTGTCATCTATGCTAAACCTGCATTGGCCTTTCAAACTGACATTTCATCAGACTTTACCACAATCTGTGTTGTGGTTCAAAATCACATTTGAGGAAGATGAAGGCACCATGTCTGGAATGAACCTTGGTGCCCTTGGTCCCATAATCACATCATTATTTCTGAATGGATAATTTTAGCATTCGAATGTTTTTCAAGTGTAACCACCACATGATATTGTAATGAAGTCCATTTACCTCACTGCCCCCTCTACAAACATAATACTATAACACTCCACATGGGAATGAGTGTCATTTGACACATTTTATTTAACATGAAATATTTGATTTTGGAAAAATTGTACAAAAACTACAGAGATCAGAAAAATATGAAAATAGGTGTTTTTGACTTGAGAAAAATCTTCATGATTTATTGGTATCATTCCCAGGGTCAAAATCTGAGTTTTTCAGTGGGTCATTTAAAGCTTCATGAATATAAATGCATATCTAATAAATACTTGTAATGGAATTAGGTTTGGGAAATATTGAGTCTAAACTCTAGGTTGACACTGGAGGATTTAGACCAGACTGAAAGGTATGTGCAAATCCCTATTCACAATTGAGCATTAAAATTTACTTTAAACCTATTTCCCATAATGAGGCATAATTAAACCGTTATCCTTCTTTATCCTACCATGCATCCCATGAAATATTTCTCTTCTTTTACTTCTAAATTGTGGAACTTAATCATTGATGTAGGGCTTATTGCCACTCTTGTGAGATTTACATTTTTTGACTATATTTGAAAACATTTCATCTTTCTATACTGATTGCATTCTCCTTAGACTTGTTATCTAACATAGTGGTACTTATCTACAACCATACAATCTTTACATATATATTGGGTATCAAGGTTTTACTCCTCCTTGTCCATGGAGTATCAGGGTCTTACTCCCCCTTGTCTTTTGGATATCAGGGTTTTACTCCCCCTTGTCTGTGGAGTATTAGGGTTTTAATCCCCCTTGCTTCCTTGCTCGAGATCCTATGGCATCTTAACGCTACAATAGATTTATTAGTCTAATTTCCATGTACACCTTCATTTATGATTGGGATTTATTTTAGTAAGATAATGATAATAATAATGTATTCTTCTTTAAACTCTACTACCTCATTCTTTTAATTATTTCCTATTGAAATTATCCATCTAATGCAAAGCTTCACATTATTGCTAGCAACCCTTTTCTCTTTCATACAACCATAATAATTCTCGATCATTTTAAGCACATACTCAAGGTTATTGACGTATACTTTCTTTTGCCTCTTTTCCCATCCAGGTGTTTCTCTACCACTCAGGACCTAGATCTGTTGGAGAGCCTGAATTTGTGGAGAAAGGTGTTAGAGATCAAGATATAGGAGAACCTAAGAAAATATAGAAGAACTTCCTGATATGCCTAGGTGGCCCTTCGCTTCTACCTTGTTTGTTGATGGTTTTATTAGACTTTCATTTGTGCAACATGGACCCTTGATGTTTAAAGTTTTATAATGATTTGTAATGTCATTAGTTTCCTTTCGCTGCAAACCTTTCTAACATTTCTATTTATACCATATTGTTTTGGATATTACTATTTATTCCCTTACTATTGATGTGGTGATTATTTCAGGATTGAATCCTTTTATTTTAAAATAATAGTAAGGAGTGTTCCCATCACTAGGATCCACTCCTTACACAATTGGAATTCAACCTACAAAGAATTGCAAAAAAATTCAAAAAATTGCAAACATGTTGGAAAATAGCCTCCAGATGAAGTAGTACATCACTCATGTGTCTGCCCATTCGATGTAGGTGGTACTACTCAAGAATTGAGTGCATTTTCTCCTTCGTTTCACATCTTCAGTACAAACCATCATTTCTAAGGAGAAAGAGATATGTCTCATCGGAATAGTAGTTCCTGATGTTGCGCATGAACTTCTTTTTGGAATGGCTTATGTACTCTAGGTTTAGGAATCTTGTAAAATATGGAAATTAAGGAATGTTAGAAAAATATTACAATATAAAGTCACTAGGGAAGGAATCATCAATTAATATTCTATAATTATCTAGAAAATGGATGTGAATGGTGATCATCCACCATGTTCTCACTCCCTTTCTTGTCACAAATTTATAAATCGAATTCTTGCACCAATAGAATTCACTAGATCAACCTGGGCTTGGCATCCTTCTTCATCATCAAGTAGCAAATGGTAGCATGGTTTGTGTAGATGATCACCTTTGAACTTAAAAGATGTGATCTGAATTTGTCAAAGGATTATACAATGGCTAATAGCTCCTTCTTGGTGGTGGCTTTATTCCTTTGTACTTTGCCTTAAGTCTTTGAGGCATAGTAAATGACATGATGCCTCTTGTTAATTAGTTGTCCCAAAACTACTACTATTGCATAATTGCTGGTGTCACACATGATTTCAGAAGGCTGAGACAAGTCTGGTGCTCAGATGATGGGCTTCAAGTGAGAGAAGCTTTTAAATTGGTGAAACTTTCCATGAATGTAGCATCAATGGAGAAGGTTACTTCCTCTAAAACAAGGCTTATCGTCAGCTTAGAAATCTTCAAGAAATCTTTGGTAAACCTATGATCACATGACCTAAGAAGGAAGAAAATTCTTTCACTGAATATGATGATGCATCTTGAAAATAACTTTAGTCTTTTCCTTATCTACTTATATTCTCCTATTTTTCATCATGTGACCAAGGATAAGGCCCCTCTTCCATGATAAGGCAATTTTTACAATTTAACACTAGATGTTCTTCTTCACACTTTGCTATTTCCAGAGACAGATGATCCAATCAAGAGCCTGAAGAATTGGTGTATATATAGAAATCAACATTGAACACATCCATCATAGTTTTTGTCAATCCTACAAAAATAGATGTCATGCATTGTTGAAATGTGGTTGGCCATTATTTAGCCCAAATGTCATCATTGGGAAGGTGAAGTGCCAAAAGCAAATATGAAAGTGGTCTTATCTTGGTCGTCATGGTGGATAGGAATATGATAGAAACTAGAGTATCCGTTTGAAGAGCAGAAGAATTCTTGATGTGCCAACTACTCAATGACTTAATGAAGGAATATGATAGGGAAGTGGTCTTTCCTTGTGGCCTTGTTGATCTTTTTATAGTCAATACACATCATCCAACCAATGAATGTACATGTGGGAACAAGATTGCTCTTCTCATTCTTGAAAACTTTGATCCCACCCTTCTCTCTGACAACCTACATTGGGCTTACATAAGGAGAATATAAAATGGGATAGATAATCCCAACTAAGACTAGTTTGATAACTTCTAAACAAACCTCCTCTTTCATGTTGGGATTCATTTTGTATCATGGGTCTCTAGATGACATGTAATCCCCAACACATGGATTTTATGCATGCATATATCATGATTGATATGTATCATATTGGTCATTTTGTATCCTAGAGCTGCCTTCCTTTCCTCAGCTCAATCATCAACCCATGTTCATGTTCTTGGGTGAGATCTAAATTGATGATTGCAGGGCAAACCTCTTACTCATCAAGAAAAACATATTTCAACCCCTTAGGTAGTCCCTTCTTCTTGGGTTCTTTCTGGGGCTCTACTATTTTTTAGTGACTAATATAAATTTAAACTATTTAAATTCAACATTTGGTTCCTCTTCATAGGTGTCCATGTGAAACTAACATCGAATAACCTATTTGTCATCTAAATCTAAACCATTTAGACTAGTGAGGGATTTTTGCAAGGGGTCTTCACACATGTCACTATGCTCTCTGAGATGAGTAACTTTATCAAAACAATAAAGCAAAAATATCTCTTTGTGGATTTTTGGCCCTTCCATATCATTAAACATCATAAAACTTAAAGTGTTTCTCTCCTCAATGTAAGTAGAATGATGCCCCACCTCTACATAAATCAAAATTCATTCTTTAGTTAGGGAAGTATGACAAAAATTAGAGGATATATAATATCCTCCTTGATGTCCATGCTCACAAAGTCACAAGCAACATAAGAATATTAGACAATCTAAGTGTAGCAGAGAAAATGTCTTCCGCTTCCACTATGGCAACCTCCAAGGTGACTGGCGGCGTGACCAAGATGATCGATGGCACATCCGTTATAGATATTGGGGGGAACAGAGAGTTTAAATCTGGTGATAATGAAGGAATACCCAGTCTCGCACCCTCACTAGAGCCTACTCTCCCCTTTCTAGAGCCTACTCCCCCCATTCCTAGATCACAACCTGGGATCCTCGTCTCAAAGGAGGTCAAGCTATGGTTGGATATGTTCAAGGCCAAGCCTCTGGAGAAATCTACAAATGTTCTTAACAAAACTAATATTTATTTGGTTGATGGAAAGCTTCGATATCCTAGATCTATAATGGAACAAAATGTGTCTAGATGGAGCAGAGCTGCTGCTGGATACATAGTGGGTCTTAAACCTCACTAGGAGACTCTAGTCAAGCATCTAGCTAAAATCTGGAATGTGAAGGGCTCCATAGAAGTGAGATCTAGAGTCAAAGGGTTCTTCTTAATTTCGTTCTCAGAAGATATTGATATGACTACCGCATTGGAGGGAGGCCCTTGGTTTGTTGTTGGAAAACCATTAATTCTGAGGAAATGGGAAAGAGGAGAACCTATGGAAAAGATGAAACTCGCTGAGATCCCTATTTGGGTGAAAATATTTGATTTTCCTCTTGAGCTTTGGGACACCGAGATTTTCAATTACATTGGGTTGTTCTTAGGAAAGCCTATATGCCCTAACAGATTAACTGCTGAATTTATCAGACTTGAATACGCTAGATTTCAAGTTCTAATTCCTATTGACTTCACTTTCCCAAAAGATTTATAGATTCAAAGTGAAGATGGGGAAATAGATACTATTACATTTGAATATGAATGGGAGTCGAGTCAATGTATTCATTGTGGAAACTTTGGCCATGAGTCCTCTCTATTCTCGGATGTTATATCTTCTACTCTGGATATCAAAGGCAAGAAAATCTGGGTTCCCAAAGTTAAACCTGCTACTGATGACCCTGAGATCTTCATCGATGTTATAGTTGGGATCTATACTACATTGGATGAGGTGCTCGATGATATGTCTAATTCAGCAACCCCTCCTCTTACTACTAAAAGGGGACCAAATGTGCAAAAACTTCAAACTATTGATAAGTGAGGTGGCAGTGTTTCAAATCCTATCACCCCTGATCAACCTCAATGGGAGATTCAAGGCAGGAAATATAAATCCCCTCCAAGAGTGCACCCAAAAATCATGAGCACTGTTAGAAATATCGAAGTCTCATCCAATCAATTTTCTCTTCTTGATAATTTGGTTGATGGAGACTCTCTACACCTGAAGGGTGGGCCTGGACCCAGATGTTACCCAAATGGATAATTTCTCTATTTTTGCTTGGAATGTGAGAGGTGCTTCTAATAAAATATCACATATTAAGAAGGAAATCGATAGACTCAAAGCCAATATTGTCATCATCTTGGAGTCCACAGTCCAGGATCCTAATTTACTTAGCTCAGTAAATTCTATGTGGAATGGTGATAGATTTATCTCCAACTGTGACCATTATTCTTATACTCACATTATCCTTCTTTGGAATGACTCAAAAATTTATATTAATAAGCTTCTTGATAGAGATCAATTCCTGCATTGTCTTATTTTTGTTGGTGATTCCTCTTTTCATGTTATTGCTATTTATGGGGCCAATGGAGATGCTGAGAGATCAGTTCTTTGGAATGACTTGATTTCTATCAACAATAGTCTTAAGACTCCATGGTGTATTTTAGGCGAATTCAATTCAGTGAGGCTCAATTGTGAGAAACTGGGAAAGCATCCCCCTCTTCTATAAGTATGGCTGATTTTAATCAATCTTTATATGATACATGTCTTCTTGAGCTTACCACCAAAGGATCATTTTTCGCTTGGAACAACAGAAGTAAGAAAGGGAACAACACTTTATCAAAAATTGATTGGGTTTTTTCCAACTTGGCTATGTTTGATGATTTCCGAAATGTTTGGAGTGAGCTTATTGACACTATCATCAATGATCATCATATTGTTGTTGTTCATCTCACTAAAGAAACTAAAAGGAAATCCCCATTCAGATTTATAAATAATTGGGCGAATGAGGACGATTTTCTTGATCTTGTCAATATGATATGGAGAAAGGTTAACCCTCCAGGTCCTCCTATGTATAAGCTCTATTGTAAAATTAATTCTCTTCGATGTGATTTAATTGAATGGAATAGGAAAAAAGTCAAAAAATATCTCTCCTCCGCTGATATTCTCGAAGCTAAATCTATTCTTCTACAAAATCATGTTGATAAAGACCCTAGCAATTCCTCACTTCAAGAAAAATGTAGCATCGCTAGAACCGGTGCTATTAAGGCCCAAGATGAAGAATAAAAAATTCTCAAACATAAGGCTAGAATACATTGGCTCAAGTTTGGCGACTGAAATTCTATTTTTTTATGCTTCTATTAGAACTCGAAGAGTTAGAAGTAGTATTCATTCTCTTCTTATTAATGGGAACATGGTCTATGATTCAGATTCTATCAATAGCCACATCCTCAATAATTTTGATAATCTGTTCAACTCTTCTAGCTCTTCTTATGTCTCATGGAATCCGGACTGGATTTTGCCCACTCTCTCGAAGGAAAAGGCTGACATTTTAAAGAAATGGGTAACAAGAAAGGTGGTGGAAGATGTTTTCTTGAATTTACATGATGACAAAGCCCCTGGTCCAGATGGGTACAACTCAGTATTTTTCAAAAAATGATGGTGCATTATTAGTGATGACGTTATCACTGTTGTTCTTAATTTTTTTGATAATGGGAAACTTCTCAAGCTGTGCAACAGAACCTTCATCACTCTCATCCCAAAAAATCCCAATGCTTCTAATGTGAAAGATTTTAGGCCTATCTCCTTATGCAATATTATCTACAAAGTCATCACGAAAATTCTTGCTAAAGAGTGCCTTAGATGTAGGGCTAGTCCCGGGAGCTAACTCAATGGATAAATCTACCTCCCTCTCTGGGGGAATCCCTGGTAGATCATCTGGAAACACATTTGCATACTCTTAGACAACCTCTATATCCTCTAAGGGTCGCACCTTCTTGTTCCTATTATGAATGATATTATTGATTTGAATCAAATGGCCTTTGTTAAAGGGAGATCTATCAGTGATGCCAATTTTTTAGCTAATGAAATGCTTAACTCTTTTCCTAATTCTCATGGCCCCAATCTTTTATGTGTCAAAGCTGATCTCTCTAAAGCTTTTGACTCTCTCTGATGGGACTACATTCTCTTTATCATGAGCAAGATGGGATTTCCTGGCTGTTGGCTTAATTGGATTGAAGAGTGCTTTTCCTCTGCCTCATTTCATATTCTTATAAACAACTCTCCTTCTAGCCCATTTTACTCTTCAAATGGGGTCAGACAAGGGGATCCCTTAGCCCCTTGCCTGTTTGTTTTTGCTATGCACGGGTTAACCTCTATCATTAACTCTACAGTTAGAAATGGTCAGCTTGACCTAATTTACATCTATGACAAAGATAAAGGTATCTCACATATTATCTTTGTTGATGATCTTCTCCTCTTCACCAAAGCAGATGAGAAAAATATTGCTGTGATTAATAACATTCTTAAGTCTTTCTCTGAAGTTTCTGGATGCAAGTTAAACAATGATAAAATCCAGCTCTTCGCTAGTGCCTCTTGCTTGGATAGTCTGAATGTTAGCAGCTCCCTTGGTATTCTTGTATCCCACCTTCCTGTCTGTTACTTAGGCCTCCCTCTCTTTATAGGGAGACTGACTAGAGTGATGTGCCTCCCTCTAATCGACAAAGGTAAAACTAAGCTTGACTCCTAGAAAGGAAAGCTTCTCTCTTATACAAATAGAGTGGAGTTGGTAATCTCTACACTCTCCTCATATCATATCTTTTGGTCTACAACCTTCCCCATACCAAAATCAGTTATTGATGATATTGAGAAAATTATGAGGGATTTCATTTGACACGATGATAGTGATAAGAAACACATCCATACTATCTCATGGAGTACAATCTACAAACCGAAATCTGAAAGAGGTCTTGGCATCTTCTCTATTAAAGATTGGTCCTCTGTTGGTCTTCTTAAAAACTTATGGGACTTAGCAAGTGATAAAAAACCACTTTGGGTTAAATGGCTTCATGAGAAATACTTCAAAAACTTCTCTTTATGGTTTGCAGTCGAAAGGAAGAACACCTCCTGGCTCTGGAAAAAGCTTCTCATTAAAAGATCTATTCTCCTTGAGCACATTGACTTTCATGTGGGTGATGACAACACTTTCCTTCTCTGGAGAGACCCCTGGCTTCCACACAGGAAAAAACTATTCGATCTGGTTGATAGGCAACTTATTTTCAGGTTTGGGAAAGGTCTCAATTGTAATGTCAGTAGTTGCATTTCAAACGGCTCATGGAGTATTAATTCTGGACATCCGTGGCTCTAACTCTATTATGGCTATCTTTATTCACTTGGATCCCCCAAAAGGTGGCAATGATTATATCTGTAACATCCTCAATTTCATAGCTATTGTAAGCCTTTAATGTGGGGTTTTCAGGTAAGTGTATGCTAAGGGACCTAATGAACCTAACCATGGCTAGGTATGTAATTAAGTTTACAAAATTTGTAATACAAGTCATCTGGTCAACCAATACACACATAATGGCTTAAATGTGTATGATTTTAGTCAGGTGTAGATGAATATTAATGAATAATTCATGTGAACAATAATGTGACGAATGCATAATATGATGACTTTAGTTACTGTTTTGAGCTCTAGGCCAACTTAGGTATCATTATTAAGGAAGTAAAGTAATGTCGACCTAATGTATCATATGAAAGATTTTGTTAAGGGAATATTGATTCATGTTTTAGTTCCATAACTGAGAATAGATAATGGATCTTTTGAAAGATCAAGGAATGGTCTAGGGGCCCTAAAACCTTATTCAATCCTTATTGGGCCAATTAGGTTTTAAAAATAGGTCCTTGGAATATAAATTTGGAAATCTAGTATTCTTACACATGATATGTACTTTTAATATTTTTAATAGATGAAGAACCAAAATATAAGATTGTAGAAGAAATTTTAGATAATTGTGGATTATCTAGTGATCTCGGTAATTAATTTGGTAATTATCTAAGTCTTATTTAGAAGGTAAATTTAAAGTCTTTATCTATTTGATTTTGACTAAATCTCTTATCCTAGGGAACATAGTCAAAGGATAGTGTTAATTATAAAATTTGGAACTAAATGGGATTAAGATATGATCTAGATAATTATTTCTAGAAATTGGACTTCTATCAAATAGAAAAAGAAAAATAAAATAAAAGGGGCGACCCGAGTCCACGTGGTCTGGAGGCCGCGACCCCTATTTACTGGGTCCGAATAGAGCACCCATGATAAGCGGTCGTCATCCAAGATCGGGTCAGAGTGGTGGTATAAAATCCCTTGATCTTTGATGCTTGGTGGCGGCCGAACCATATGCTAGGGTTTTGAAACAGATCAAAAGAGAACGAGAGAGAGGGGGCATGGAAGAGGACCACGATAGAGGTGACTCTAGGGTTCAGGTGGGGTGATTGTCTAGTGACCATCAAGGCATGATAGTATGGGCAGAGATGAAGAGCAGAAGCAATAGTGACAAGGGAAACCTCTGTCGGGTCTATCACCAACCTACAGCGTGATCTTTGTCATTTGAAGAACTGGGCGTGATGCCCTGTTCTTGCGGCAAAAATAGGGGAAAACACCCCCTTTCCATCGGGTGATGAAGACATGAGTCCCCGCTAGGATGAAGGGGATCGCCGATGCCCCTCAACTGTTGGATCACTTATCGACGGACAAGATTGATCCAAACATAGGTATTCTTCTAAAATTCATATCTTGAGATTGGAAACTCAAATTTTATCAAATAAGGTACCTATGAAAATCTCATGATGTTTAATATCCTATATAAATATAGTCAAAGGGTGTTATAGGTGTTTGATATTTATTTTACTTTGATTTCTAAAATATAAAATATTTCTATATTTCATCAACTAAAAATAGCAACTGACTTTAGAAATTTTTGAATAATTTACAGTAATGTTATTTTGGTGTGCCTAAGATTCAAAAACATGATCTTTCTTATTTGATATTTCTACTTCAGTTTTGATGCCAAACCTAATAAGGGCATTTTGGGTATTTCACCCATGATCCAATTATGAAATGACCAAAAATTTTAATACATGATATTACTATATTGTATGATTACTTTTCTAGAGATTTGATGGAGTTTCTTGTGTTATTATATTAGTATTGAGTATTAAACCTGAGTGGTCATTATGTAGAATAATATATGACTCTCTTAACACAATAAGTGATATATGTATGCCTAATTAGGTCTGATATTAGTAATATAATGATATTCTACTTTGATTTACTAATTGAGTCAGTAAGTTTAGAATATGTGCCTATGTTTGAGAATTATTCTCATTGTATAAAGTATATATGTTCATATTAGTGCATAAGATGATTTATGTTGAGTGTAAAGATTATAGTAACTATATAATAAGAGTTTATTTTAATTTCAATGCCAAGAGTTTATGGTGATCATAGATTAAAGTTATGTTTAAGAACCCTAAGTTGGTATATATAGTTAGGAAGACGGGATTTGAGATTTAGAAATAGAAAGAGGGAACATCGGCTTGGACTGATAAAAATATGATGATATCCATGTTATTAAAGTTATGGAACTTGGAATCGAGACTTCCTTATCGATACCATATGTACAAGAGGTAAGTGGTTCATGCCCATGAGTATTCATATTTTAAGTCACCATGTTTATAAGTACATTAAATAAGACTTTCCTGATTTATGTGGTTCAATGTTAGAAGATTTTAATGTTAAGCTATGTGAATAAGATTTTCCTCATGGTTCTATGATTATGTAAATTATTATGCCCAAAATCCCAAATGGAGATATGTTGCCCACAATGTTTGTGATTCATGGGCCATGTCCATGAGTAAAATAATGAATCATGTTCCAACACAATTTCTTAGAAATGATATAAATTATTGAATAAGATTTCAATATAAGATAAGCAAGTAATATAGTCATAGTTAGTTAATGATTTGGGATAACTTTTTATCAAGATTTCAAGTTCAAGTATGTTGTTAGGATTTATCATATACATAGATATAGCCATGTATTAAGATTTCAATTAGAATCATGTTTTCTTATATATAGAGATCCAAGAACTAAGTAGTTAATCAGATTCTAAAAAATGAGTAATATCTTTAAGTTAAGCACAAGGTGAGAATACAAGTTTTGAACATATTAAGACATGATCTAATTTTCAAGATAAATGTACTGTTGGGATTAGAATGTGTTGTTAATTGACTTATGATGATAATATGAATTATGATGCATTAAGTTATGATTGTGTTTCCAGATAAGATTATATAAGATTGATATTTTAAGGTTTAAGTTGTAAGGTGTGGTCTCATACATAAATATTAAAATTCAGGATAAGATCATATTTAATAAGATCGTATAAAGGTTATATCATCTTGTCGGAATTCATGTTTTTAGATACTTTGTACTTAACTACTTTCATAAACTTGACTTAAGGTACTTTGTATGCTTAGTCTTCCTATATGTAATTCAAATCCTTTTTCCTAAGACTCTAGACTCAGTTGTCATATAATTATTATCAATGAGGTCATTCTAATAAATCAGAGTTTCAAATTAAGATGTATCTAGATAACAAAGACATCAGATATAGATTCATACCTAGACTACTCATTGTGTGAGTAGCCAGATACTAATTAAAGATAAACAACAAGGGTTTTAGACCCAATCTCAATTATGAAGTAATTGAGATCCATATTCACTTTCAATTGTAGATTCAATATATCACTTAAGAATAAAAGATTCAGATTTGGATTCAAATTTAGAATTCAGTACATGCTCAATACTCAATAATCAGTTTCAGAGAAGTTTAGTTATCAATATCCAGCTTCAATTTAGATTATGAATTAGGTAAGTTTAGAATTAAGATAAATAAGTCGAAACCTTCACATAAGACATTATATGATAAGTCCTCACTCAATAATCCCGGGACGATTTAGAGGCATCTGTTTCCAATTTAGAGGAGTGTTTACTCCAATTCATAGGTACTTTGGTACCAAGCAGGGTGTAGTTACGCCAATTCAAAGACACATCAGTGTCATTCAGAGGCATGTAGTGCCAATTCAGGGAACTTTGGTACCAATTCAGGGCATAGATACGCCAATTCAGGAGGACTTATTGTAAATGGTGTCCATAATCAGATAAAAATTGTAAGTAAAAGATACATTAGGCTAGATCATGCCCATAATCTCATCCATAAGTGTGATGAGAGGGAATTAGATAAGATAAATATGACCCATGCACTGTAGTGCAGATCTTGAGATCCATGTACTAGGGTACATGTCTCCATAGAAAGATAAGGTTGAGAGATAAGAATTTAGACTAAATAATAAGGGATAATGTGTTATAGATTTTACTCACAGTTTGATGTTAGTTTCATGTTTATAAAATCCACTTTTAGTTCTTTAGCAATGTTTATTTTCACATACTCATGCCACTTACTCTAACGACTGTGTTTCCCAATGCATGGTTGGGGACGCGATGTCCGTAGGATTTGGAGCAGCTGAGGATCAAAGGAACAAGTAAAGGTCTAGGAGATTTTTAAGCTTGCCTAGTGGGATGCCATCTACCAAGACGGTCTAGAGCTTAGACATCTCTTTTTATGCATAGTCTTATTACCAGTGTATATTAGATGAGTTATAGTTTTTCCTTTTATCAAGGACTATGTATGAATCAGTTTTACTCAATGCAAGGTGTTTCATTTGCTTTAACTACAATGATTATCATGTTTGCAACACTCCCAGATGAAGAAAAAAAATATAGCTTTCGTTCATGTATTATAAAAATCTGGGTGTTACAATATCTCTTTCAGAAATAGACCCCATTTCTGTCTTAGAGATGGTTGGTCTATAGTGAGAACCCCTTCCCCTCCAGTGATATGGGGCTCTTGGATCTGGGCTAACCCCATTCGCAGGAGATGTTCTATTATTCTTTGGAATTTTTTTCTCAATAGATTATAACTACTGAAGTCCTGAGAAGATTCGACTTTCACTTCATGTCTAGATGCCCCCTATGTGAAAATAACAAAGAATCCAGAGACCATATCTTTTTTAATGCTCTTTTTTGCAGCTATTTGGTCCCAATTTCTGAATGAGTATGGTCACACCATCTCTTATATTTATGACCTGTTGGATTTGAGGAAATCATCTCATGTTATGATAATCTTGATTATCTATCATATTTGGTTTGAAAGGAACATAATGATTTTTCATAACTTCCATCAGAGGCCCAACCAGATTTGGAAGTCTGCTTTAGATAATCTAATCTCTTATATAAATAACTAGTTCCTTTTCTGCTTTGCACAATTTCTTTTATTCCCCTTTCTTTGTACTCTTACTACACTATGTAGTAAGACTTTTCTCATTTTTGAAATGAAAAAGAATCGTGCTGGGTTCACCAAAAAAAATCTTAGCCAACCTTGACTAGAACATCCTCTATGATTCCCATAGGCTTCATCATGGGGGAATCTTCTAGCTAAATAAGCATGGTTGGAGGCAGTATCTCGGTGAATTCCAATCTTTGGCATAAGATGTATGGAATTATTGAGAAACTGGCACCCAGATCTGCTAGTCCCTTTATGTAAGTGTTGTCTTTAAGGTATTAGCTGACCCCAAGGGAATCATGATCCATCTACATATTGGGAATTTTTTGAGGATGATATCTGAAGTTGTCCTTCATAGATTCACAATTTCATACTCCTCAGTGGTATACTTCCTGGTCTAGATAGTCTTTAAATACTTTGACCAAGTTAAAATCTCAAAAATGGAATCCAAGAAAGGAATGACCACATGAAGCTTCTTCATAACTCCCTTGAAACTCAGGAACATGTCATCCAACTTTTTTTGCACTAAATGTGCTTGATATGGGGTCTCAGATTGTAAATCAGCATTTCATGTTCAACAACAACAACCTGTGGTTTCTCAACAACATTTACCTTCCCTATATCAGTATCAATAGTTGTGTCACGTGCATTCTCCTTCTCAACCATCATTGTGTCATCATCGTCAAGATCAATAACAATGGTGTTTGGTTGACTAGTTGGGGAGGTGCGTACACATTGCCTAAACATGTGTAAATGACCTTAAAATACTTTTGGTGCTCATGATTGTTTACACATTTCTTAGAAAAGGTACCTATTTGGGGATGCAAGGAAGTGAAAACCTAGGTCAACTGTGAGTCAATGGAAATCTGTTAGGCCTATGGATTGGAAACATCATTTGTTGGCCAACTATAATGAATGCCAAGATTGGATGATCTCCTCTATGGCATGGAACTTATCATTTTTAGAACTAAGATTTCTTGGATGTGCATTGTGACACTCGGTTTCGATTCCAAAATTGTTCCTTGATTGTAGCCATAGTTTAAAAAATTACCCTTGAAGTTGCCTTGGTTCCTAGAATTTGTTTCTGATTATAATAGAACCCCAGAGGACCGCGATCTTGACTATTCACCTGAGGTAGTTTCTATTGTGATGTATTCTATTATCATGTTAGATTAACGTATTAGAATATGAGATGGTTTCTAGTCTGTTTGGGTTTTAATAGTCGTGGTCAATAATGTTGTGGATGGAATTTAAATCACCCCTCTACCCTTCTTAATCTTCTATTTGGGCATTGTTCACCAAGACATTGTTTTGACAACTAACAGTGGGATTTCCATGGCATTCAAATGCTTCATAATATAGAAATAAAGACTTAACTTACTACTGCATATGCTATTTTGCCCTCTTCTCTCGTAGGCATTTTAAGAATATTTAAGACCATCCTTCATAAAGGATAGTTTCTTCAGAGATTTAACTATGGATTTGAGTTCAGAATTGTCCTCTAACTTAGCCAACTCTTGACACCTCCTTTTCCTATGCTAGAACATGATTGGTTTGTAGATACTCTCTTGACAACTTCTCTCGTTGCTAAAGTTTTGGAACATAAAGTTTCCCCTAGATGGGGAATGTAAAAACTACTTGGTGTCATGTCAACACCACTGTAGAAAGTCTCTATCAGTTGAACCTATGTGATTCCATGATATTAGAATCAAAGAAGAATCTCTTTGAATCTTTCCTAAGTCTCAACAAGGGACTCACCTAGGACCATGGAAAACTACATGATAAGGTTTTTGATTTGATAGAAGAGAGATGGTGGGTAGTAATTTTATAGAAACTTTGCTTGGAGACCTTTTTTGTGTTGTGATATTGTCACTTCCAATGGGATTGTATAAACTTCTCTCCTTATCCATCAATGAATACTCAAACAACTGATGTTTGATGATATCTTTAAACACTACATGTTTCTTGTTCAATACATAAAGATCCACATAACACTTCAAGTAGTACTGTTAATCATCATCCCGATTATCAGAATAATGCTGCTTTGTAGCAAGGTGACCCAGTACGATCAAATCTTGAAGTGGGTGGCAGTGATAGATAGAGAAATCACCAGATGTTGTATCTTAGTAGATTTAGGGACTGAAAAGTATCTAAGTTGCTTTTTCCATCTAGCTTCAAGGGGAAAAACCTCTCTTGCCCTATTCTCTTTAGCTACAACTTCTTTTGTTTCCTATACAAGAGCCTCTTTCTAGACTACTAGATCCAAATTCACCTAACGATCGATCTTCCTCATCCATCCTATTCTGCTATGCTGGCTTCAGGTGGTAGAAAGTCCAGTCAATCTTTGGATCAAATTTGGGAGGTGTGGATTCAATGCTTTGGGAGCATCACATGCATCTCTAGAACCTAAAAAAGATATAGTAAGGATAAATTTGAGGAAGAAAAATTTGAGTATATTTGAGTGAATATTAGTTGGAAAAGAAAATACAAATTGTGTAACACAATGGGGTTTGTATGATATTTAGTTGTCCCCAAAAAATGTACCAAAACTTGATTTGCATTTTATTGTATGAACCAATTCCTGAAGGTAGTGGCCTCAAGTTTTAATCCTTTTTCACAATGGAAAATCATTAACCCACAAGCAAACAATCAATCAAAATATAGCAAAAGGTCAAACCCAATAACCAACTAATTTAAGAATTTTTTTACAAACAATTTGTTGTAGATGATATATAAAATTGATTGTTGAGGGATATTATAACTAATTGTGGATATGAAAGTTGTAATGCAAAGGAAATAATCAAAATGGGGCCCGGTAACAATATATAAAAGACATTGGGACATACAAACTTCACCACCATCAGTTACATACTCATCCTAACTGTTACAACTCAGTAATTGCAAATAGTTAGATTAGAACCAAGTGAATGCATATGCTTTCAAAAAAGAAATTGCATTGGGATCAAATTCTCATGAGCTGGAGGTCTCATTACTCATGGATCATAACCCAATCGTCTATTGTTGAATTTGGAATCCTTTGTGTTCATTCTAGGATCTAGCCCTAATTATCATGGTCTCTATGCTTAGGATTATGCCAATCATGCTAATTGTATGATCATGTTAACGAGAAAGCTGATAAATGAATGAAGAACAATCTAATGATATGAGAATATTGAGTTTGGTAATAGTTAAGACAAGGTTGGGTGATGGTGATACTCCCCATACCCCAAGGATAGATTCTACTTGATCATATTCATATCAAAAGCACAAATACAAGATAGGAGAGAAGAAAGTATGCCACTAGAGAAGAGGAAGTGAGGTCTCTAACTATAGTTATCTGATCCATAGCAACATGTCTGACAATCTTTGCAAAGAGCATCTTGTTCCTTCTTCTTCTTTGGATCTTTGCACCAACATGTGGCAAGGAACTAAGTGTGGAATATGCCCTGGTCATTACATCACATCCTCTTTTATTAAAATGGATATTCTCCTCCCAAATTGGTGTGGTGGCTATGGTTCTTGTGCCCCGTCTATCATGCCAGTCACCTAACTAGGGAGGTTGGTCATTTGATCAGTCCTTAAGTGGTGTGTCCGATGGACTTTTGGTTTCCATACTAGTAGGCGGGTCATGTGACTTTCTATTAATGAGACTTTTAAAGAGGGATTGGATCAACCGACCTGTAAAGTGGTTTGGACAACTAAAAAGGCACCCAAATTTTGGTCAGTACTGACATCTCATTTCCAAACGGTTGATTAGTGAAGTAGATTATTTGAATGGAATCTTCTCATGGGTATAGTATTGTAGGTGGTTTGGCCGACGGACAAGATGTGTCAATCAACTGGAGGGCCTCCCCAAATGTTGTTGCTACTGACTTGGGGAATATTGAATTCCATTCATTCGATCAAGAAAGTGTGTCGAACCAAGGAAATGTCATGAGTAGTGTTGTTGGTCTCTGACTTCAAATATAAATTGAAAGTGAATTCTAATCGTCTTACTGGTGAAGTGGTTCGGCTGATTGGCTTATTTTTGGGAGGCGCCTTAAACTAGTCAAGTTGATAAACTTATCTGGGGAACCATTCTCTCGATCGACTTGTCTAATTTTGTGATGGCTTTGTATTTATTGATATCCAATTCCTTATGAACTTGAGACATGAATTTAAGAAAGGACACTACCCCGAATTGGAGTTGTGTGGTGCTTTTCCCTGTATAAGAGAAAAAATCTTATAAAAGTCCTGCTATGTTAAGATTAAAAAAAAAAACAAAAGAACTAATCAAAATAACAAGCAATAACTAGTTGAATTGAGCAAACTAATCAAGAAAATGCAATGAAATTGTAATGAACATGCATTCACCAGGGCCACTAGCATACCGTGACAATTTTGGATACAAGTTGACAACATTCTAGCAAAGAAGTTATAGATTAGCAACACACAGTTTCACATGAACAACATTAGTTACAACTACTAAGAACACAACTGACATGCCATATAGGTCACCCTACAAGCCGTGTGCACACAACCAACTCTATCTATAACCACCCATTTCTATGTATATGACTCTAAACTATCTTGATATGGTTACTATAAGTCATTTAGGAGTCTAACATGACTAGAGAAGAGACAGAAGAAGGGATAGGCGATCAAGGATTACCAGAAGTCCAGAGGAGGTTTCTTGAAAGAAAATATTCACCATTTCCTTCTTCTTCTTCTTCTTGAGTTGTAGTAGAGATTCTCACCATCCTTTCACCCAACTTCGATATGAAGGTTCTTGGGGAATATGAAGTGACCAAGGATGAAGACTTGACTCCTGAGATGGATTCTAGGTCCATTCTCCTTCTTAACTTAGTAACTGGAGTGTGTTTCTTACTTATATGATGTCAGCTCTTTCCACTTATTGTATCTAATATCTCCATTCATGGATGAGTAAAACCTTCTTTCCTGGGCATGAGGGAGTAACTATCATTTATGTCATGTTAAATAATATATTTATTACTTTAAGCTAGTTTAATCACTTTCGATGGTGCATTGGTGTTGAGTTTTACATATAGGCTCGACTGTCCATCTTGTGTGTGTATTTTATGCTTCTTGTGTATGCTGAGAGGGTATGCATGAAGTAAGGAATGTCTTCATAGCCTCATTATCTAGGTGACAAAAGTGATGAGATAATTTTGGAGATCTCATGGTTTTTGGTGGTTTTGATATGTGTATATGCATGATAGTGCAAGGTAGAGTTAGAACCATTCTACACCACTAAAAGGGATGGAGAGCTTGAACCTCCTCTAAGATTATACTTTCTAGTTTGGATTTATTGAAGCTTCATGATGTGATGTGGAAGTGAAACCCTATCTCCAAGGATTACTATCAAAGTTGAATCCTTAATTCAAGTGATCCCTATTTTTCTTCATTTCTTTCTTTATTGCCAACTTAATTTGAAAGGAAACTACTTCTCTCTTTGATAATGAAATCTAGATTATTGAACACCACAAGTCTTCCACCTAATAGTCAATGCTCCTCGGGGATACAATGTTTTTCTGGTAACTAGGAACCCTTCCTCAGAGTTGGCCACTTCATGACCCATCTATTAAGGTTAACCTAGGGTCCCCTACCCTTATGTAAGATGGGGGACCCGATTCAATCACATTATTGGCATGCTGACAGACGAGCTAAATCATTTTTGAGGTGTTTTTTAAGAGTCAAACCTGAAACCCTGCTTACAGAATTTCCAAGTAACACCACTTGAGATATCCCTCACTGGCTCTAGAATTCAATTGACTAGTTGAATCCGTATATTGTAGGGGAAAAGGAGTCAAGACACAAATATAAATATTAGAACTCGTTGAAAATGGACCATCACTCAAATTTGTAGCTTGTCTTTGACTCGTCATGTTTTCAAACCAATGTTGTTCAAATTAATAACTTTCAAAATACTAACCTATTAGTTTTTCAAGTTATTACTATCATAAAATTGAAACAAATTCTCAAAAACCTTACATGTTTGTTTTTTTGGCTAGAAACAAAGAGGTGTAATGTTAGCAAGATTGTGATCTCTTTTTAATAGTACATACATGAATATTATATTGGTCTATATAATAGTTTGAATTAGAATATACACACACTTTCTGTTAAAAAGTTAACATTTCTATCTATAGGTACATAGGTATATATATATATATATATATATATATATATATATATATATATATATATATATATATATATATATATATATATATATATATATATATATATATATATATATATATATATATGCTATAACTAAAACACTCGTTGTCATACACATATTTAGAAAATATACAAGTCAACTATTTAAGAATAGACACTTCTTGATTTATTTTGAGATACTGGTTTGGCTCAAATTTGTGGTTACTATTGCACAAGCGATGAAATAAGATTTTATGTGTCGAGTACATACATACATACATACATACATACATACATATATATATACATACATACATACATATATATACATACATATATATATATATATATATAATGTATCTTGTGTGTTTTTGAAAGAACAAGACTCACGTAGTGCAAGAATGGATCACGTTTTGATGTGCTAAAATGACAAGGGAATCATTTTGTTGTCTTGTGGCTTGTAAAAGTGGGGCATGGAAATCATCACATTATGTTTTTTTCTAATGTTGATAAGCTTATTAACCAAGAAATAGTCCCAACATGAGTAGCTAGAAATAGATTACTGACTTCTTGAATGGATCCAAATATATAGCTCGATCATGTAAAGCAACCTGATTTATGTACAATTTTGGAGGCACATTTTGCTGAGAAGGCCTTTTTTAGGGTAACTTGTCAAATACCAATGATTAGTTAATTGAATTATAGTAAATGAAGTGATCATAGCCATGTTTAGAACATTGTTTCATCATCATCATAAGTCACCCTAAGGATAAAAAAGTACAAGATATTATTTTGTAGTTTTATGATGGAAGCTTAATATTGGTACTTGTGATTTACACTTATTCAAAATACTCAATACACATTAGGAAATAAAAAATGTATATACTATATTTTATCTATTTTTTAGTGTCATGCTTGTGGCTACAACATTATATATAAAATAAGTGAATTACATGGACAATGGAAATATCATGGAAAAAGGTGTGCCTTTCTATACATGGGTGCACACATTCTAGATTGATGTCATGTTGTTGTTGTCACCATAATTATGTACAGAGTTGGTAACAATCATCTTGATTTTGGGAAATGTGTGTGCTTTCATGGAACATGCACTTCACGTCTAGATTTTTGTCTCTGAGAAACACTCATATAACCTCTATCAAGAGCCACATGGAATAATATATTTATACACTCAATCATTAATAATAGGAAGAGCTTATACTAAGTTCAAGGTTGATAGAACTCTCATTTTCCATGGGTGTGTTGCTGCAGTTGTTGGAGGTCGAAGCAGGAATTCTAGATTCTCTAGCTCCACTGAAGTTGTCAGCACTAGATCCCACCTCACTACTTTCTTGTTCATGGTGTTGTGCCACACTTGTGGTAGGCCACAAAGTGAGTTCTCTAAAGTCTTGGTGATGATGTACATTGCTCTGATACTTTGAAGGATTGATTGGGGAAGTAGTTTCCTTTTGAACCATTCTATTGTGCAGTGTCTGTTGAAGTAGATGTATTGGTTGTAGGGTATTGTTGGTGAAACTGGCATTAGTTCTTGATGTATCCGTATGATTCATTGTAATCGAACTAGATGTCCAATTACCTCGCAACTCTTCTTCTATCTGGGATGTCCTGCATTTTTTATATAAAGTACCATAAAGATAAATAATCATTTAAACAATTAAACTACATGCCTAAAAGCAGCAATTCCAATGGATCAAAATAATCACATGCTTGACCTCTTTTCTCCAAATAAAAAGATTCACTACCTTTATTAGTTGCCTTAGGAGTATGCTACAGGTATACACGTGTCTCACACATTATTATAAATATTCAAAATTATAACAAATTTTGAAATATTTTATCAGTACCGGTAGTGAACATATATTTCTAGCTATGATCTTATAGTCTAAATCAGTGGCAAAGCTTTATCAGTCTTTAAAATCAATAAGTGTATGCAAAACTACCAAAGAACTACTGATAAACTATAATGATATTTATAAGGGTGAGGTAGTAGCTTGGGTGGTATAGACATGAGCTCCCCAAAGAAAGAATCTAGATTCAAAACTTAGATTGTGAGTACCGAAAACAAATTATCTCATCATGCAAGATGACCCACTATGTGATTTGAATGCCCCCTCCGGTGGGCGGGTAGTCGGGGGTGAGGGGCTGGTGGTTTACACTGTTGGGGTGAGTCACTAAAGTGCCTCCTCCACAGAGGTGGTCCCAACATAACCCAAAATAATTAATACTTTTTATTGGTTATCATGTAATTGATTATATATTAGTATAACAAACCATTGTTTATTATCCATACATTTTCCACTACATTTTATACTTTCCACTAATTCTTAATAGATGTGTATTAGTCAATTCATTGTAGTCCTTATAGATTAAAATACATTGATTAGAAGCAAAAATTCATTTTCTTTTTGTCAATATCTTCAGATTATATAATTTGGTCAATATTTAAATTATTCTCATGGCCATCAATAAGACCTTCTACTAAAATTATTTACTCAAAACTTATTTTTCTAGACACACCTATGGGTGTTAGTAGGACCAAAATTCTACTTATTTTACAAGATTTCTACTACAATTTTAATATACAATGAATTAACTGTATAAACACTAAAAATACTAATGATAAATTTCTAGAGCTATTTTTATGATTGTATTATATCATAAAAGCAAGGTCACAAACGTTACTCAAGCTATAAAAATGATAATCGTTGATTCTTTACATATTATTATATATTTTTCTCCTATACATATTTATAAATATAAAATATCTAAAGAAGCTAGTGAAATCATGTAACATAATTACACAATTTAATGTGATAGATTTGAAATTCATAAATGAAAATGCATATATGCTAGTGAGAATGCACGTAAATTACAACCAAATCAATATATGTTTTCTTTTATCAACAAATGGGGTTGGTATAATTCTTTGCAAACAAAGTAGGTTCTTGATCATGACATAATTAATCAATTTTGAATGAATCTTCATTGTCCAATAGTTAGTAGACTATTCATCACTATCACGATGAGAATTGACGGCTAAACAATTTGATTGTGTGCATAACAAAGGAATTGAAGGAGGACTTACATTGCCTGAGAACTATAGTTGTCATAGTTGACCCAAGACAACAAAGGTGCATAACCATTTTGAGCTTTGCTATAAGGTCGAGATCGCTTATGTCTTCCACATTTGGGTAAAAATGAGCCCTCAAATCCAAACTCTTGGCCGTTAGTGGTTCGATACATCTGCAAAAAAAAAGGTTATTTAACATATGCACTCCATCATCTATGACATTCATCTACGAAATGCTAGAATTTTACATAAACTTGATAGAAACTAATGTACATAAAATAACATTATAAATAGCGTCCACACACTAAAAAAATTAGGTGTAATCCCAGAGATTTGTGTTTCGACATTGTGCATTGGGAAAACTAAAAGCTATACATTAGACTTTGCACCATATCAAGCTTTTTGAAAAAGTATTTATACAAATTTCTCAACAGTTAGACCTTATTAAAGTTATAATTTGTTGAATGACTATTTAACAAAAGATAATACATAAAAAAGACAACTACCATGTGATTCAATGATAGAAAGTTGATCTATTACATATACCATTTATTAACTAAACAATAATAGTAGTTTTTAGTGTTCAGATACACCATATATCACATGAAATGGGAGTAAATGCATGAAGATTATGAACTCATTCATGTAGTCATAAATGGGAATATGTATAATTCGAAGTAGACAATAATATATGAAAAACAAGGTAGTTTGAATTCCTTAGTACTCACAATGGTCAAATACTTTTAAAATGCATCAATTTATTTATTTCATGTAAGGAAATAGAATAGGCAAGTTGGTGTTATTTTTACCGTACAAAATCAAAGATGACGCAAAAAAAATCAAAGAAGAATAACCTGTTAGCCTCTTCATTTAGGTTTATATTCTTACAACATAGTATATGAATAATATTCATACGGCGTTTCCGCATACTGCGGAAGCTAGAGCCAGAAGAACTCTCCAATACACTAGTGATAAATCAGCGCATGGGATGAACGAAGGAGGCGCGTCTCCACAATTTCCATATCAAAATATCACAAGTGAGTCGGTGACCTTCATTTACAAATTTAGAACCAACAACTTAAGTTATTCATGTTTTTGTAAGGAACCTGTGCAATACGATATATTATACCTGCAGGTGGCTTTTTACATGCGATACGCTCAATTCCTTCACGTTCATTAGCTGCAAGATTCGCTTAGGTGTAGCTTCTGCGAGAAAGAGCAACATAATTTCGAGTTAAAGTCATGAACAATTAACATTTTAGATACTTGTGTACGCATAACTATGTGTGGTAGTGGTAAGAAGCTACATATTCGTAAACTTCTATATCCATCACATGTCTTTCAATAAGGAACAAAAAAAGAAGAAGAAAGTAACACAAAACCGTGGCGTACGTGCCTGCTCCTCCTCCACCGACCTACTCCTCTCCCAGGTCTGTAATATGGATTCAAATTCGCAAACCTTTTCGTCCACCCAGATCATGCGACTAGCTATTAGTAGACCAGTTATCTACATAATCTACCAATTACGGATCATTCTGACTGTCAAGCTTAGAGATTCCCGTGTACACGATTGATAATGTATAGGCAATAGTTTTTTTTTGAAGTCACTGTATAGGCAATAGATTATATCAATAATTATCAGCTAACCATATATACGCGTATGCAGGCATATATGTTTACGTACTCCTACGAGGTTATATATACCAACATGCAGATCATCGAAGTGATTAAATCTCGAGGATTAGCTTCATGGCATGCCGTGTGTTCAATGGAATTGCATCTGTTCTCGATGGTAACATACATGTAATTACGTACTGCGTCTGGTTTGATGGGGATTGAATTCGCTTGTGCTGGAATTGCTTCTGTGAAACTGAAGATTTATGAATTATGCATCACAGCTTGTTACCACTTTTCCTGTTCTTGAGGATGTTTGATATTTAGTGAAGGGAAAGAAGAAAGCAATTGATTCGCAAACGTAAATACACTGAAAGCAAGATCGATAAAAGGTAACTTGAAGGTCGCAAGAAACGGTGTAAAATCAACTAATAGGAGCAAATTGACAAGGTGCATGCTGAGTTCCACTTCATCTGGGTATAGATCTTGATCTTTACATATATGCTAGATCGTCTGCTGGTGGGATGTGATTCAGTTATTTCTCCTTTGTCCCTTCCGTTGTGGGAGCCAGTTTCCAATTCCTCTTAATAAACGAGGATCTTTGTAAAAGACAGTTCGTTCCCAATAAGTTCAGATATATTTGGGACACCTACTATATACCCATCAGTGAAATTTCGTCGTATGCTTTTCAGTTTAAAAATATATGATCTATAGATGCTAGTATTAGGTATAGAAATTTTGTTCGAACACTGTTCCAAACATTGTTTCAGGCAGCTAGCTCTGCTATCTGATAAAACTTTCAGAACAGGTTTCAGGCCGTTAAATTTTCGACTCGCACTGCTTTTCTTATGACGAGGTGAGAGGACATGTTTGGGTGTAGGGTTGCAGGCTGTCCTGGATCACCGGACAATAGTAATCGAGCCGATAAGGGATATAAACCATGCAGAATTAAAGAACAAACCCAGCAAGAACTTACTGTGGCGGCCTCCCAAGCAATTAACAGCGTCAATGAAACGGCGGTGAAGTTCCTCCGTCCACCGCATCCGTGGAGCTTCCGATCTGTTGTAGTGCCTAACTCCTCTCTTCTGATTAGGATCCCTCATGCTCATGCTTAAGGCACGATACAGCAGTCCAGACGTCCTTGCTGAAGCTGCACGCAGGTCTAGAGCTCTAGAGATATAGTTAGCAGATTCTTGCAAGCTGAGGTAGTTTGAGGCGTACAGATTCTTCAATGGTCATGTCCTACCAAAGCTTATATAGAAGCCATATAATATAAGTTAGAGGAATGTGTTGGTGTGGGGAAGGGGAAGGGGAAGACATGGTGATAGAGATGCATGACATCAATCAAATTCTCACTTTATTTTTCCTCTCTAGAGCCGGTGTGTGAACACAGGGTGGTGTGGAATTCTTGACGGGATCCAGTCAAAATACTCGTTCATTCATTCATCGCTTGATGTTCAGTGATTCCTTCCGGCAGTACAGCAGGCAGGCACCCCTCCCCTATCTTTCTCGAAGATAAATAAATTCAAATAATCTACTTTGCCAACACTGTTCAAAGTCAAGCGATAGCCCCTCCTGAATTGCCTTGTTGTGGGCGCTATCCTACGAAATATGTGTGATTTAGGTTCCAAATACCAAGAGCAAACGGACGAACATGTCCACGTCGCTTGTGCAGAAGGAATGTAACTTAACCCAATAGTGCACCACCGTTAGACGTATCCATGTGATGCATAAAGGTGTGCAAGGAATTTCCTCGCAATTATTTTCTTTTGTGATTGGGATGTGTTTCAATTAGGGGGAAAAGCGGCGCATTGTCTAGACATCAAGAATTTTTTGTGGCCGTCCAATAAGAAAGCTTCTTGGTACCATATTCTAAGGTGGGCCCACGCATGCGACAACTAAAGAGCAAAATAAATGTGCTCAATTACAAATGAAAATTGGTATATGATGAAGCGACCATGGAGCAAAGTTTATCCCAACCAAAGGCGACAAGAAAAAGGGAATTAAACGCAAAATAGCATATCTAACATAATTTTTTAAATTTAATAAATTATATTTTCCTCAAAATGGAAGTCAACGTGCATAATAAAAGTTGACACACATTAACGTAAAATCAACGTGATTAGGGGAAAAAGTAATCGTCAAAGATAATTGTTTAGACCTGAATAATATCTGCTAAATATGAAAACATGTTCTTACATCAACATTAAGATAACTCCAAATCTCACGGGATTTCCAATAGTTGATTTGTTATCGATTGTACTTCTACAAGAAAAGAAATCCCTATTCACAACAAATATCACACATTAATTGTAGTTCAATAGTATCAAGAAGTAAGATTAATCCTCATTTACCTAGACATAGCCTCATTTTTCTTATTAATAAAGCCGTGATACACATATATTGTCTACCATCAATGTACAAGATGCCCAAATACATTCCAATCTAAGGATCTATCCCGCATTAACAAAAAGTTGTGCATGGTTTTCCTTCGACTCCGTTCAAATTGGATAAAAATATGTTTTCCATTTGTGTCATGCACATTTGATAACTAAGGAAACACATATGGATACTAGTCTAATAGAAGACACCAAGATGCTTAGACATTCAGTTTGTTAGTGAGAGGTCCTAGGATCGAGCCCAGGCTACGGGATGAATAGAATGGCCAATTTTAAAAAAAAAATGAATACTAGTCATATCTAACCCTATAATTGAATTTCTAATTGAGCCTCAATTCCATTTAAGCAATTAAGGAACCTATTATCAAGATTTTCACAATTTACTAAATACGAGTAATTAGATATGGATAGTAGTCTTGGATTGCAAAAACTTGGTCACATCTAATAAAATACTATTCTTCCATTTGTATGGTTGAATATCATGAATAGTTTACCGTGTAATATACTATATATTTATGTGTGGACTTCATACACACTAACTATTTATTAGAAACATTCATAATATAAAATAAAAAATAGGAGTAACAAAATTGAACTCACATCCTTATTACTACTAACATTACTACAAAAAATAGTTTTTACAACAGTTCATTTTTCTATTTTACAACGGGTATCAACTGTTATATTAGATCACGTGGTCTTATGGGGGGATTCTTTATACAACATGTGTTGTGAATGTTGTAATATATGTATTTTATACAATAGTTAATACATGTTGTAGTTCATTGAACACACCTGTTGTAATAGGGGTGTTATATATAACATGTTGAGACAAAAGGAAAATACATCTAGACACAAGGTTTCAAACTTGAGACCACTTGAAAGTGAGGATCATCTCAAACCGCTGAACCAGTTTCATTTTATGCAACACATATATTCTTTGTTGTACATATATAACAAATGACATGTAAACCTGTTGTGTAATTGTGATCTATTACAACGGATAACTATTACAATAGGTGAAAGCCTGTTGTGTAATTATAGTATACTACAATGGATTGCAGTATGTTGTGTAATGATGGTCTATTATAACTGGTTAACCTATGTGACTATTACAACGGGTAGAGCATGTTGTGCAATTATGATCGTTTACAACGGGTTAGAGTATGTTGTGTAATGATGGTCTATTACAACGGGTTAACATACATGACTATTACAATGGGTTAGAGCATGTTGTGTAATTATGATCTTTTACAACGGTTTAGAGTATGTTGTGTAATGATGATCTATTACAACAAGTTAGCATACGTGATTATTACAACGAGTTAGAGCATGTTATGTAATTATGGTCTTTTACAACGGGTTTGAGTATGGTGTGATATTACAATCTATTATAACAATTTAGCACCTGTCGTAGTATCACATATACTACAACAAGTTTGGCCCATTGTATATAACTTGTGTTGTATAAAATATATAATTCACAACACACAAATAGACTTGTTGTAAAAGATATGCTAACTACAACACAACCAATAGAACTGTTGTGTTTTTCCCGTTGTAAAAAACATTTTCTGTAGTAGTGTAATGCCAATATTTTTTTTAGATTCAATTGTTATAGGTTGGATTGATGAAGGACGTAGACCTTGATTACTGCGTAGCTCTGCTTGTTGCATTATACATGTTGCAGTTGATTGTGATCTTAGCAAGATATTAGCTTATTATGCATGCCCATAGACTCAATATAGTTACACATAAAACGCAAAATAGCTCTCAAAATACCGTTTTAGTTATAATTTGAGTTTAAGTTATCTATAAACGGACAAGGTCAGCCCTGTACGATACTAATTTGACTGAATTTATTTTTTGATTGAGCATGGCATTTCGTAAGTAAATCAGCAAACTATTAAATGCCATTAAACAACTGTCACGTAAGTTGACAGCATTCCTTTTCTGTCAGACTAAGAATGAACAAGCAATTCATCACATCTGACTCACTTCGTGCCCTGCCTGTGTGGTTGCTGCGTTTGGGACGCGTACACAGATGGCACAGGCGAGCGAAATTCAACATTTATGACTTTGTGGGTTAGGGGGACCAATAGAGCACATGGCAAAGCAAAAGCGGCCGTAGCAGAACCAGAGCTTGCGACCTGTTAATTTTTAAATGATCATGAATCTCTCGTTTTCCAAAATTGACGGTGCCTACCTCTTGGATGCATCCCATCGGAACAGTGGTATACCAAACTTTAAAAGCTGCCATAAAAGGCAAGCGCTATACAACAATTTCGCAACTGTGATCAGGATTAGGCTTGATGGATGGATAAACATTCGTTAACCCGTCGTATATATATTAGCAGTTAGGAATTCGTATGTGCGAAGGACAGATTGACTTTAAACTTCTTTGTTACATACAGATAAATAAGATGTATAAGATTTCCCATTATCTGCTAATGGGTTGATAACAAACAAACAAACAATCGAACAAGATTGTGCAATGAGTTGGCATTGCAATTGGTTTGAACTGCAGTATGTGCAGAGTTGAGTCTCGGCTACGGGCATGGGATAAAAGGAATGTCATTTCTTTATAATCAATGTGGGTGCAGTATAATGTGGAAAGAATGAATATTTGATAATTGTTAGCAAGAGAGAGGAGAGTCCCATTGTCCACTATTTCACGCATACGCTTATTCGTAGGAAACATAAATTTCGTATTTTATTGTGTAATCTATTGTATATAAGAAAATGAAGTAATATTTCGTATAATGTTTCCTCTTATATAGTATACCCATGATGTTATTATACTTTCAATTCCTACCAAAACCAAACGGATGATTTTATATCACTGTTCAATCAGTATTCATCACTATAGCGCACTCCCCAACTATTAACTAGCACACACTAATTGCTCGAATGTTTCTCTACACCTGTAACATCCGGATGTGGATGCATGTGATGTCACCTATTTAATTACTACCCGTATACTTTTATTCCTTTCTTGTATACGGCTCCCACTTGGAGGGGGCCCGGTGTCATGCCATCATTTGTCGAAACTGCGGTAGATAGCACACAAAAGGGTACACTAACACCTACTTTTCTGAAGAAAAATTTTGACAAAAAATGCAGCTGTGAGCTGCACGTGGGAGACAACGGTCAACTCCAATGGTCGAATGTCAGACTTAGCATCAATAGGACATTTGGAAAGATGATTTGCTACGTGGACACGTTATGAAACTTAAAATAAAACCTAAGTCATTGTCCGCAACAAAACAAACGGTATTTTAAATAAAATAATATATTTTTATTTATTATACTCTTTGTTTTATGGCGGTTTCGAGTTCTAGAATAGTGTCTAAATAACATTATTCTTTAAAAAATGGATGTTGATGCCGTCAAAAGATTCTCCTAAACAGAAAAAACACCTTTAGATTGGTTTTGAAGGAACATCAGGCCATCTCCATGCCCCTTCCACACAAATTATGTACCACACCCTATATTTCTTCGTTTAATCATAAAATTTTCTTCTCTTTTTCCTTCCTTGCCTTCAAAAAGTGAATAAATCTAGCATTAACACTACCACAGATATGACATGTTGCGTCGGGTTCTTTTTCAAGGAAAATGACGGTATTATATATAGTGTCGGTTCTAAGTAGGCAACCTCCGTGCTCCGTGGATTGACCAGCTGAGAAAATATTAATTATACTTTCTTTTTTTTGTTGGTCGCTCATCAGAGAAACCAACACTATGTACCATTATGTGAAAATAGAATTTTGCGTAATGTTTTTGAGAGCATTTTATTTGCCTCCAAAATATCTACATCGTCAGTTCTTACATACATAACCGACGGGATAAAAAGGTAGACATGTCATCTCTCCCATGGGAAACCATTGGAGTTTCTTGTTAGTTTTTTTCACAACGTTCGACGAGGAATATGTTCACGCCATGTGTCCCGTGAAGATTTTTCCACTTCCAATTGATGTTTATCGTTAGTTATTCTTAGAAAAACTGACAGAGTATGTGTAGATGGGTTGTAAGATTATGCATCGGTTTGGTTGGGGCAACCGTCGAGAAAAATATTGTTTATGCCGGCAGTTGTTCGTCTCTGACCGACAATCTAAATCCTAGGTTGTCGGTTATTCTAATAACCGACAAGATATGTCTTACTTAACCCCGTGAGAAATCATTTCTCCCTCTCCCCCTATCCACGTTTCCTATAAATCAATTAGTATTGCTCCGACCATTGGCTATTGCTCTCCACTGTCATAGTTGTTCGCTGTCGGAGCTTCTTCCGTTGGTTCCTCCATTGCTCCTTCCTCCTCCTATAGCCGGTGTTGTCGTTGCCACTTCTCCAACCTCCTTACTGTTGTTGCTCCTCCTTCACTGCTGCTTCTTCCTCCTTCACTGCTGCTTCTTCCTCCTTCGCTGCTGTTTCTTCCTCCTTCAACATGAGCACTTAGCCGCCACCATTGTTGCTCGCAACACATGTGGCCTCTCCTCCAAGGCCAGTAGGTGCGCCAGCCTTCTCCAACGCCAACCTCCTCCAATGCCAACCTCCTCCAATGCCAGGCTATTCCAACACATGTGGCCTCTCTCCCTTTTGCCTTTCTCATTCCCTTGTTCTCCATCTCTCTTTCCCCTTTCCTCCTTCCCCTGCCCTATGATTTCTTCTCAACTGAGAAGAAATTGGGAAGGACAAGAATGGAGATTGATATAAATTTTGTCAAAATTGTTAAATTATGATGAAATCAAATTAATGGAGATTTCATTTTGTTGTGGCATATTAAGTAACAAAATTGTGATAAATTAATGGACATTGAGATGAATTATTACATGCCCATTACGATTATTTGGCTTCGTTATGATTATTACGTGCTCATAATGAAAAGTATAACTTGGATGAGGACATAATCAAATTCTAGGTTATTGATTTATCTAGTACGTGGCCGTCTCCTTAGTATTTTCCTCTCTCGATTTGTTCTTAGTTGTAGTGAGATAGAACATGATGCCTCTCAATGGATAAAATCCTCTTAGGTCATGAGTGGGACTCAGACTGTCATTAAGTCTTAGCCTTCAGATCTATTTTTATCTTTAATATTATCTGATCGTGCAAAGTTGGTACCACCAACCATATTTGGTGACACTGAGTTGTTGGCTGACTCGAAACCCTAATAAGTGTTGGCACTACTGACTAGTATGTAGGAAGCACCAAGTTGATCACTACGAGTTCTGATTTGTTCTAGATGTAAACGTGGGTTCCACTTACTAGGGTGTCAGTGGCACCAAAATTGTAAAGTCTAGTTCCTATGCTTTCTATGTGTCTTGAGTCGGTAGCACTGACTCTATCTTTTGGTAGAATCAAAAATCATCTCAGTAGCACTAAGCAAAATCTCAGTAGCACCGAGATATGAAAAATTCCCTATTGGATGCGCCTAGTGTCGGTACCACTGACTTTTCTGTCAGTAGTACCAAGTTGTACTGAAAGTTCTCAATTATTCTTGAAATGAGGAAAATCCAACATAAGTTCAAATAAAAATGGCTAATTAATCATAATTTGATAGAAATATTTATAATTTGATTTAAAAGTGTTTTACAGGCTAATAATGATGAACAATGCATAAATAATATCAAAATGAGCAAATATAAAATAAATACATAAAAAATAGCCAATGAAAAAGAACTAAATCTAGCTCTTCACAATGTCAAATCATGGCGCTCGTCAGATCACCATTTTAGTGACTTTAGGTCAAAGGACCAGAATACTTATCTCATTTGAGAACTGATTATGACTATCATATGAACGTCCATGAATCACTCTCAAGTTGGGTCTATCTAGTACACTTGTTCTCTAATAAGTACCTATGTGTTTGACTTGGTATCGAATAGCCATGACCCATGCGATATGGTCATCAGTCACCATCCATACCGATCTCACAATTATCATTAATGCCCAATTCACAATAACACTAGACTACATATATTTAAAAATACTATTTTTGAATCCATTATGATGTCATGTTCAAGTCACATACTTGAAGTTTCATGACATCGAACCAATCATTCAAAGTACATTAATTATATACATTAATGTCACAATAATTAAATGTGCATCAATGAATTATAGTTGCATTTATTTATCAAATCAAGAGTAGAAAATATCCCTGTTTCTATCATCTAATGATTTGATTCTAATGCATATACACCAATAGAAAATACAATTAAGAATTTTGTGCACACTGTTATATCAACATGTTCAGGACAACTATATTAGCATATTCTATGATCATGATAGGTTGGATCTTGAAATTCTAAAAAGAGTGATTTGATGTTTAGATAATGCATTAGTAGTGATTAGAACCATTTTTATCATAAAAAACACTAACTAGTTACTTAAATATGAGATCCAAAAAATATTTTGAGAAGTTTAATCATGCAAACAATTATCTAGATCTATCAGTTAGATAAGAAGCTAGGAAATTTACTAGAACTTAGCATCCCAACATGGAAGACATTCTTTTCTATAGGAAGGACCCTACTAAAAAGAATTGGGCCGTAATGAATTGAAACATTTTGTATTAGATTGAGAAAATTTTAAGGGGTGAGGTTGAATGTTGGATATGTGGGGTATCTGTAGGTATTTTGGACTATTCGTTGGGGGGGTTGAGAGAAGAGAGTTTCTCTTTAAACACAACTTTCTTGAAATGATTATGAAAAGAGATAGAGTTCACTTCATGGGGTCTGATAAAAGCAAAACAACATTATGTCTTTGCAACAAATTTGGAAGCCTTATATTTGCTAGGTGTTTTCCTTCTTTTCTAGCTTGTGCTGCATGATCTAATTACATTTTGCTAAAAAGGTTCAGTTGGAATCAAAATGCCAATGTTGTAACAGTTTGAGGACACTGATCACTTATTCTTCAAAGGTCTCATTTCTGAACTAGTTTAGGAATATTTCTATAGGAGTTTTGAACATATACCATGTCATGAAAATTGCATAAACGTTATCTATAATCACATGATCTTGTCCTCTCCAATTGGTTGCTTTGTTTTAAAGAAAGATGGCAGTTGTAGAATATGGGATTACTCCATATAGAACTTTTGCCATATCAAATGCATATGTCTCAGAAGTCACTTAGTTTTGGATTGATTTTTTTTAATATTGAACTTTTTTGTGGAATTTTTTTCCAGTTAAAAAATTGAATAAGATTTATGTAAACTGAAAAACTAAATCTTGATGACCAAGTATTCTATTTTCCTTTTTTGATCTGATTCTGAGAGCTAATAGGTGATTTAATTCAAGTGAAGTTGGGTTTCCAATTTGAATTTGGAATTTGATATGACACTAACTTTTGATAATGAAAATTATCTACAATGAAGTTTGAATTAAATTAAACTTATAATTAGGATTTCTATTTGTGTTATATAAGGCTTAATCTTGGGTGCATCTAGATCATATCTTGTGGGACAATGGATTTTTATAACATGACAATGCTTTGGATCATGCTAATGTCATGAATTTGGCTTTTGACTTAAATTATTTTGCTAATACATAGGCTGCTCCCTCTAAATTCCAACATGCTTTGGTATGCATCCTTTTTTGCAAAATTGTTGAGGTTATAGAAGTTAAGTTTGACTTGATTATTAGATAGAAACAATTCTTAGTTGTATGCAAAATGATAGTGTTCATAATTTGCTTCTTTCTATGTCTATTAATGGTCTAGTCTTGCATATGTGACAAGTGGAGTATCATACTATCTGCACATAGCATCATATGCATACTCTAATGTAATTTGATGAGGTATGTCCTATTTGGTTAAAAGTGTGGAGCAAGTTGATCATTATAAGAACTCTTAAGTTCTAACTACATGCATGACATTGGTAGATATTGTTTGTATGACATATTAAAACACATGGAACATTTATTAAGAAAAAGATATATGTGAACTTTTTGATTGATTCACAGAAAGGGAGATGACATTCATGCCATATGTTGTCTTGATTTATGGATTGATGGGAAGCATGTGCATGTGGATTTATAGAGGTTTTTTCATTAGTAGGCTCGAGGAATGAGGCTTTGCCTATGGGGCATACGCCATCAAAGCTACCTCAGTTAAAGTGATTAAGAATGAGAAAACATGCATCAACAATCAACACATTTTTGTAACTTTTTAGTTTCATATTTTGGATTCTTAGAACCAAACATTGTAGTGATTCTCAAGATGGTTCATAGGGTTATACACAGTAACATTGAGACGCCCAAGTCTATAGATGATTGTTTTAGATGATTGTTTTGCCAGAGAGGACTAGCATGTGAGCTCGTTACCCGTCTGCCTTCCGTCCCGTTGTAGATCTGAAGTTACTTTCGATTGTAAGAAAACTCAAAAGATCGAGTTGAATATTTTATTCACAGAGAATTCTATTTGGTAATTCATGTATAGAGTCTTACATGCTTGCAGAAAGTTGATCAATTAACGTCTGAACCGCAGCCTACTCCTGAGAAAGGAAGTCTTTACCCATGAACCCTCGACAAGTAAGAAATTGGCAATGAATCGGTTTGAGGGATGAAAAAGTTTAAAGAAAATGTGGAAATATGAAATTATATTCCATCATTAAGCAGAGAGCTAACTTAATCTCTGAACAACGATTAAGTGACAAAAAATGAGGTATCAACATTCTGCTATGATGAAATTACATTAAAGATGTCTATACAATAATGTGGATGATAACTAGATCTGACAACCACCCATTGCAGAAATAGTAAATACTGACCAAGGTGAAAGTAAACGCCTGATTAGTCGTTCTCCATGTAATTCTGGTAGAAACCACGAAGGGCCTCGAGTATGCTAACTTCATGCCGCGAGGAGATGACAGCATAAAATCATTACTCTTATTCCTACTCCATTTACCCGAGTGTTGCGGTAATTTGCTACTTGCTGGGAAATAAAAAAGGACGGCTAGGTCATTAGAAACTCTTCTTGACTATCTCCAGAAAATCACGACTGATTTTTTGTCGAGACTATCCTTGGCAGATGAGAACTTGACTTCCAAAACAGTCTTCAGAATCGGTGTTAAATTGTCTGAGATCGTTATGTTTGACAGACCAATACTTGCTTGGCTGAATGGATGCCTTAGGTTAGACGTCGCTTCCGAAAACAACTCAGTCCTTTCCGTTTTGAATTTTGGTTCACGGACAGGTAATAGATGATAGCTATCCTGTTTGGCAGACTTTTCGTCTTGATCGCTTGGTGTTGGCCTACAGAATGTTGAATCTATGTCCTTATACAATTAAATACAAAAGTAGCAACCTACTTGTGTTTCGTATTCTACCTGTCTCTATCTAGAATGTTTGGACGGCGCAATCATCCAACTGGAGAATTTGCATAATCGTGGCTGATTTATGTAGTTTGAAGATGAACAAGCGTAACTGCTTTCGATTCGGATCCGTAAGCTTACAAGGTTGACTCTGTTACAATACTGTTAAGTTAACATCAACGAGTTTGAATTCAAACCTACGTCTTTTGCGTTAGATCAGTTTCTACGCAAAATCAATTATCTTACGTGTAAGAAACACAGAAAACATTAATATGGGGAAGTTCTAAAACATATTTTTTCCGTCTGCAGGAGTTCTTGGTAAATGTCATCATGAATACATTTTCTGCATGGTTGTCCCTATTTCTCTTATCTTGAATTAGCCAAATTATCTTGTACTATACAATAAAGACGTGACAGCATATGGCAATGACCCCCCTTTGACACATGTCTTTTATGAGGAGAGATCAAAAGACTTTTGTGTACTCGAAAAATCACAAATAGGATTCACCTACCAGACTCACCAAAATGATGACGGGCGAAAACCAATTGTGGCAGTAGTCAAATATTTGTGCAGTTTGAAAAAACTGGGCGAGGCAATTTCTATAAACTCGATGGGATGTTTTTCTCCGCAACTAGGAGTTGACAATTTATAATCGGAACCACGAGGATAACGTTTAGCCGCAACTTTTTCTGAGCCTTCCTCCCATCATATTTTATACTTTAATATGTATAAGGGACAAACAGAAAGCACGTTCTGTAAAGCACGTGTCGTAAAATATATGACACAAAAATATTATAATATTATATACAATAATTCCATATCAAACAATGGAGCTAGGATATGTTATTGGGAACTTGTTAGACTTTTATTTATCTATATTTCAGGTCCGCACGATGTTTATATATATATATATATATATATATATATATATATATATATATATATATATATATATAGAGAGAGAGAGAGAGTCAGACTAGAATACACTCGATGGTATCCGGAGCGGAATACACTCAAATAGTTTTTCATGATGCAATATTTTTTTGTAAATCTAATTCGTTGATCTTCTTAAACATCTCGTGAACAACTCATTCGCAAAATTTGAGCACATTTAGATATGTATAGCTCATGTTATGAAGACCGCAAAAATTATGCATTTCAAATTAGTTTCACACGTCAATTTTATTGCCCTTAGATGAGTGACTTACACTCATCTAAATGGGCTCAAAATTTGTATGTAGCCTAGTTATAGTACGACGGTGAAGATAAACGGTTTACATTTTGCAAAAAATAGTCTTGATATGCAAACACACTTGAGTATATTCGTGTGATCCGTACACTCGAGTGTTTTCTAGCCTGACTCTCTCTCTCTCTCTCTCTCTCTCTCTCTCTCTCTATATATATATATATATATATATATATATATATATATATAGGAAAATGATCTATTGCGGCCTGCGGTCTGCGGACTGCGTTGTTTCCGTGTTTTCTCACGCGCCTCGCATCCCGGTATCCCGTGACTCTGTTGTTTGTTGTTTGCGTCGTAGCAATTAGCCACCTATTTTCGGTATCGGCCACCGTCTTTAGGCCCGCAAAAGATGATATCCACATCCGTATTAGTGGAACAAGTCTGAGTAGTTCTGGATGATGAGTTCCTACGCTCGTCCATAGCCTGTGATTGACGGTTCCTTTCCCAAACAATCATCGTCATCATCCTCCCTTAAAAACATGAAAAATACCTTTCACTTTAAGGATACGTGATGAAACCTGAACAAAACCAGTAACAATTATAGTCATCGTCCCTAAATTAAGCACTTCTTCTATGTAGTCCAAGGTGTGGAGTGTTTTGTGCCAGTGCTCATCGTTCTAGCCCTCCCTCTTCTTCACATGCTTAGCTGTTGTCAGTAGCTTTCCCGCAGGCAAGATCTTAACTCTATAGATATATAAGCTGACTCAAAAACTAAGTAATTCACGGTAACGACGTTCCTTGCCGATCAGTAAGAAATTTTGTAAGCATATATAGATGTCACTCCTGAAATTCTCAAACTGACTGTTCTCCAATTAAACGAATAAACGATTGGCTATGTCGTCGACGTGCCGGAAGGACGTACCACACTGGCATACAAGGAGTGGGGGGCAATGGATGGATTACAAACATGAACTCCGGATCTAGATTTGTTCACAGCGTGCGTGGTCACATCCATTTGTTCACCTCCCATTCTGTACTCGACTGGCTGATCGACTGACTGTGCCCGATCCAGTAGATCGCTAGCTGTAGCGTGTTCCCCGGCGTATAAAGAGACGATGGTCGATTGGCCGGCTTTGCTACAACGCAAACAGCAAACAACACAGTCACGGGATACCGGGAAGCGAGGCGCTTGAGAAAACACAGAAACAATGCAGTCCGCAGACCGCAGGCCGCAATAGATCATTGCCCTATATATATATATATATATATATATATATATATATATATATATATATATATATATATATATATATATATATATATATATATATATATATATATATATGGCGTTCATTCATTGCCCGCGCGGGTAATCTGGATTTTCGCTACCTGACAGCCAAAAAAGTAACTCTCCTGGCCAAAAAAATAACTCCGCTGTCAAAAAAGTAACTACGGTGATAAGAAAGTAACTACACGAATAAAAGAGTAACTCTGTACAAAATATACATCAGATATATATAAGGACGAGTTTTTTGATATTGGTGGGGAAAATGATATTATTTTTAGATGAATTTTTTTTGGGGAGCTAGACAAAATGGCCCTCTGCAATTGTGATTTTTTTTTTTGAAAAAAGGTGGTCGGAAGGGTGGGCGGGTAGCTACCCGCGCGGGCAATAAAGATGGGCCCATATATATATATATATATATATATATATATATATGGCCGTTCATTCGTTACACGTGCTGGTAGCCAGATTTTTGCTACCCGCTGGACTAACTCGGGGTTAAAACAGTAACTATATGGTACACTGGAGTAACTCTTCTAAATCAAAAGAGTAACTATATGATATATAGAGTAACTCTGAGAGTAAAAGAGTAACTGCGCAGAAAATATACAGTCAGTAAATATATAGACGGGTTTTTTGATTTGGGGGGGAATGATATTATTTTTGGATCAATTTTTTTGGGAGCTAGATAAATTTTCCTCTACAATTGTGAAAAAAACATTAGGAAGTGTGCGCGGGTATTAAAGATGAGCCATATATATATATATATATATATATATATATATATATATATATATATATATATATATATGAGATTAAGAGAGAAAGATTTCTTCCCCGCTCTCCCATGTCCGTGGCGGAGGCTGAACATCTTGCAGGGTGGTAAATCAAGGTGGCAACTGAGATTCAAACCGGAGTCCTTTCATGAGGAGAAATCGTACTTGACCACTTGCGCCACTTCTTGTCAGCATATATATATATATATATATATATATATATATATATATATATATATATATATATATATGAGATTAAGAAAGAAAGAGAGAGGGAGAGTCATGCTGGAATACAATCGAGTGTATTCTCTCTCTATATATATGTATGTATCTATGTATATACTTTTTTACATTAATGCCACATAGTAAACAATATCGACCAAAAGATGACTACATTGAGAAGGATTAAGAAGACGTATGATGCGAATTGGGACTTTTGATTCCAATTATGTAATATATCAATAAGAAATTTGACAAGGTTACAAATAACCTTGGTTGGAATTTTTTACTTTATAATTACTCAAATGTATTGTTGGCATCTCTATTTTGGTCTACCTAAATTGAGATTATACACACTCCTGAATTCATGCACGTTGATCAATTTCAAAATATGGTAAAAATCAACCAAGCGGTAACAAATTAAATCATGATACTGAAAATGTTTAAAGCAGAACATATGTAGTTGTGAACTGCGAATGTAATTATAGGTTCCTAAGCCGTGAAATGTTGCACTATATTGAGATAATCCACTAAGGACCAATTGAATCCATGAGATGCATCTCGAGGGTTGTCATGATATAACGAGACATCTCTATGCAACATACCATAAATTCAATAGATTGGGGGCCTTCTGATAGAACTAATATCAAACATCAGAAATGACTTTAAATCACAATGGTTGATCATTGGCCCATGATCCATCAAAGCAGTTATCCATGTCTCTTCATTAAATATGGCCACTTTCACAAACACAGATATGGATTCTCACAAGTTGAAATTTTTCATCCAAAATGAACATATAACTAATATATATTTCATAATAAAATACCATGCTTGAACATCAAGATTAGAGAAATGCATGAATCAAATCTAGTGATCCCAAAATCTAAATTCACCACAAGAAACCAAAATTGGCCAATCAATAAACCTCAACTACACTACAAAACTTAAAGTAAAGAGGGAACCTTTCCATAGGACACCCTTTTACATTAATTTCATTGTTCCTCTTTTGCAAGGTACATCAATGGTAACTCTAGTTTGCCCATCTATGATGTACCTACTTTCCCCCAATTTTATTATGAAATATTTTTTTTATCCTATGTTTGTTAAGAGAATAGCTCGAAGAGTCAAGTGAGTCCATAATAGCACACCCACACCTAGGTATTTTAAATAAATTTGATCATTAATAACTTTGACCGAGTCTTGTAATGGATATATAAAATATGAATGCATAAATTGTTTCCACTTAGAGTGCACGTGTATATTTTTGGCTGATTTTTAAAATCAAGTGAGAGATTAGGTCCCATTATGTTATAACCCTAACCATCCTTCCCTACATCTATAAAAATTGTCCCTCAAAAATCATTTAGAGAGGTTGGAAGACCAAGGGAGATCTCAACACCTAAAAACCCCTACGTACCCCAATATCAACTTAACCAATACAACCCTAGAAATCCTAATACAAAATCTAAGGTTAGAGTCATGCAATGTCGCCTAGTGTAAGTGACAAACTCAACATCTTCTGTTGGTGGAAAGTGAAGGAGGACATCCTTCTTTTGTCTATGTGGCGTCCAAATAAGGTAAATGAAATTCTTTCACAATGCAAAGCCTTCCTCTTTAGGAAGGCAATACTAGTTTCTAATTGCTTTGAATGCCCAACATCTTTTGCACACATTAGCCAATGTTTTACTTGGATCTCAAGTCATAGATGTTACTTATCTTGTCTTTCTTATAGAGATTTATATGGACTTTTGTGTTCTCCCTCATGAACAGGGTTGTGACTTCATCGAAATTTTTTTCTTATATTGCTCGAATCTGCCACGATATTAAGAGAAGCATAAGGATTAGTGAAACAATTGTTTCTAGATTTGCTAAAACTATGCCTAGTGCCACTTTTAAACCTTATGAATTGAAGTTTATATACATGATTATGATTATTAAGAAAAAAATACTAATAATGATATTGATCTTTTAACATAAAATGTTGAAGTATTGCACACATCCTTCTCCTACTTAACTTTGTTTCTTAGGTATTGTTTTTACTTGAAGGGTTATTACGAATCTGTTGACAAACATAAAGGTTCACTTGATTGATTAAAAGAAGGGCTTCTTAACATTTGCTTTTAGACTCAAAATAGGTTGGTTGTGACAAATAGAGCAATGAAGTTTTGTCAGAAGTATTATGAAAAACACTAAATTGTAGAAACAACTTTCTAAATTTTCCATTTATGTGTTGTAAAAAATGAAGGGTCTTTTCTCAAAAATCTATCTAGTTTCATAGACTCATAGATAAAAATGTATGTTCTAAATGTGATTTTTAATTATTTGTGAAAGGTTATCACTTATTATGAATTATCAATAGATAGTAGTTGTTTCAAAACTAAATGTTGGATGTGTAGTGTGTTCTAATATGTTTTTGGACTTGCGTATTTGAAATTATAAATTGTATTAGATTATTAGTTGGAAGCAAAAATAACATTTTGTGAGCGACATATGAGAGTTATTTTTTCATTCAAAATCGAACTTAAACTAATATGATGATAGGTCGAACTCTGGAATTTAGTTGGGAGATGATAATTGAGTTGTTGAGACTTAAAGTATATTGTGGACCAAATTCTTAGTTTGAATGTACGTCATTAGATTTTTTGATAGATTTTTATCTAATGTTTATATAATGATATATATTTGTTTTTTGGTCAAGGGAATCCATAATCTAATCAATTTATATCTCAGTCAAAGTATAAGTTTGTCTGTCAATAACTCTTGAAAGAACAAATGAGCAATTGATGTCTTTTGACCCAACCCAATGACTATATGACATTTAGAAACTCCCTTAGTCTGACCCTCACCTATTCCTATAATTAGGATCCATATAAATCTATTCGAATAACACTTGACCCATTAATTACTGAGAATTTTTAGAATTATCTTTGTGACTTCGACTTTCTACAATGCTTTAGTTTGATCTTCTCCTAAACTAGTAACTTTGTGAGTCTCCCCATCAACATCCTTATGCATTGACTTATAAGTCAATCCCCCTTTCCATTTCATTTCTTTGTGAGATTGTTCTATAGATTGTTTAAGTTAATGAAACAAAAACATGCTAGAAAATGAGAAAAAATACTCAGGTGTTGGTGAATTTTGATGCCAGTTAAAGAAGATTGGTGATAGTCTCTGACTAACTAAAAGAAAATGAGATTGATAAAGTCCCATCATCCAGTGCAAATGAAACAACTTGATGTTCTTGTATATTCATTCTAAAAGAGGAAATTATTTGATCTTTTCATTATTTACTGCCTTAAATTCATATATTATAGTACCATATTAAAGTGAATAAATATTATTTCCCAAATATAGGTGGTCAGAAATTGAATTAGCTTTGCATTTAGGGTTTCTTTGTGAAGTATGTACCACTCTTAATCATGTGTTTATAATGGTTGCCATCCTTGTTCATTTACCTTCTTGATTTATTTATCCAAAAAATATCTAATAGAATATATCTTTTCTTAAGTTTTTTATATTGTCAAAGAGTGTCTATTTATATATCCTCTAGGCCCTTCTTTCATCTAGATACCATATCAATAATGGATTCTAGGTACTCTTAGGGGAGCTTGAAGAATGGATGGAACTATTAGAAGAATGATGAACTTGGAAGGGATCCATCACACTAAGCATCTAGCCTTTAAATGGAAAAAATATCTATAGTAAGAGAAGGTGAAATTTCTCTTCTAAGTAAATTATCCATGATATTTTGAAAATAGTTTAGATATCATATATTTTACGAATGAAATTGGTCGAAGAATTGGATATAGAAACTACAAAAGTTACTACAATAATTGCTAAAAAATATGAATTTTATGTTCATAACATTATCTTTTTAAATCAATTGGATGTCATCTTGTAATATTATTTTGTTAAAGCTATTTGTTACCCATGATGAAGCTAGACAAGTGAAAAAATGAAGATCAACATGCTTATTCATAAACTTGAATTATTTCAAATGAAGAAAAATCAACCCATCACTCAAATATATTCAAGATTGTATGTCTTGATTAAAAAAATAACTTCCTATGGGATAAAATTTTTATGAAAATGGGAAGTAGAAAACGTACTTGTATAACTCACTCCAAAGTATGAGACTAAGGTGATAATGATTAAAGATTATAGTGACTTAACTGAACTACTAGTGTAGGAATTTATTCAGTATTTATTCGTATGAAGCAAAGTTAAAGAACATATCTAATTAAGAAGAATAACAGTTAAATAAGAAGAGGTTGGATTTAAAAACTTCACGCTCATCATGATAACTCATACAATGAAGATTCCAACTATATGAAAGGCAAGGGAATTTTAAGAAAATTTTCTAGCAATTGTTGTCTGCCTTCCCCTGTCAAACCTATGAACGCCCAAGAAAGAGACAAATAATGGATGAGTGTTCTATAGTTAAGAAGGAGAATACATTCTTTAAATGAAATTATAAAAGGAGAGACGATATAATAAAGCTAAAAATTAGAACATGACTCAACTACAAAAATATATCAAGTGGGGAAGAAGACTTTAACGTGAAAAATATGATAGTCCTATATTTCACTAGCATGTGGAAAGAAAACTGATTAGCATCACCATCCAAATATTTAGATAAATCAATAATGAATATGAAAATGTATATTATATATCAATTTTGGCTTTTCTTGCTACATGAAAAAAACAAGTAAATAGAATTCAATCAGTCAAATTTTCTTGATCTTGTAAAAAAAGAATTGATACATATGATTTCTTATGCTAGATATAAATTATTGGGAGATAGTTTAAATGAGGAAATTGAAGACCTTTATTTCAGATATAATGACCTCAAGAATAAAGAAACCCAATGGGATCTTATACCTGCCTATAATCCATAAATTGATGTTGTCGAGGTCCATAAAGATTTTGAAAATTGATGTAGATATTTTATCACATAGAAATTCTTTGAGAAATTAATTCAAGATTTTATGTAGCCTAATGTGCAATAATAACCATGTACTATTACAATCCACTTTTATGATAGAAACTTGATGAAAACCCTTTTAAGAATCTTGTTATTAAACCTAGTTTGTATCAGCATCAATATAAACAAAGTTGATGTATGATTGACTATTCTATTGGGAAGGGTTTAAATAAAAATGGAAAGAGTGTAATGAACATGTGGGAAACATTGAGGAGGATTCAATTTCTCAACCACCTCCCATAGTCACGTTGTTTCATGCATCTATCACTCATATAACCATTAGATTGGAGCCAAGGGATTTTTATATCCTTTGAGTATGAAATTCACAAGGATATATTTCATCATAGGATTGAGGTCTTCTAACCTATAGATCTTTAATTTAACACCTCGAAGAACACCCTTCCACGATCATATCTATATTTCAACAACAATAAAGTAATATTATAATCCTAGGTTTGAATGTGTCTACATATAGAACTATAATAATCATACAAGACTGGTAGATAGCATATAGATCATGCATTAAATAGTTAAAAATCAATCCAAAACTTCATATGAATAGAAATTCATAAAATTATATCAAAAACTACAAGTAGCAAGGCTAATCCTTTCACCCTAATGAGTAAACTACTCACTCATGTTAGAGTTGAATCACAAGAGTAGAAAGGAGAAGAAGAAGTTATTGACATTAGGATGATGGGATCACCATCCATGATTTCCAGCAATTCCGAAAAAAATCTAGTGACAAAGACAATATGCTGTGGCATGAGGGCTGACATCATGCTTAACTTATTCTCCATCTTTCAAGGCTTCATTATGTCAAAGTGGGGTGGACCTTGGTTCATTAGGTTAGATTTTGTTAAATACTTGTGGTGTCAGGACACTAATTGATAATTTAAGTTGACCAGTGGCACATTTTAATTGTGTTCTAGAAAAAATCCAACCGATCTATTGGATGTCTAGTAAGTTGACTAGTTGTTGGAGGTTGTAATGCCTGGATCCCGGATCTTTAGTTCACAAATGGGTTGGGCAATTGGTTGGGTTTTTCTTTTTCTAATTTCTCATCACCGAATTATGAACATAGATGACTCAGATTTGCAAATCAGTAGGTTGTCTACTAATAAGCCTTTAGGAGAAGTTTTATTCTAGTCGACTTGTCAAGCAAACTAATTGACTTGGATAACCTTTAGGAGCTTACACTCTGATACCCAACTGGAAGACTAGTTGATGAATCAGGCAGTGGTATAAACATATGAGTTACTATGATTTCTCCCCTATAGTGAACCGGTCTAATGAAATAGATAGTTGATCGATTGATGTGTCTTCTACTTGATCTTTCGAGAATATGACTTGATCAACTTGGCAATCGAGTGGCATTGTGATGAACTAGATTTTGGCTTAATTTTGAGGATAAAATTTCTTTTAAGGTGTGTAGGATGTGATAGAGTGCTCTTTTGAAATCCTTAAATCTCCAATAACATATTGGAATTCATATGTTGTGTTATCTTAAGAAGTTTCAAGTACTTTGGTAAAGTGTAGGTGTTGATTAATGTTGATATCAAAATTAATGTCCCTAAATTTATGCATTTTGAGGTATTTAATTGACAAGTCAAATAGTTGGGTTTTGGCATCAAATTTGAGTATGATGTAGGTTGAGTGATGATAGAGCTGTGGTTAAAATTTGGTGGCAATTGGATATTCCTAGAAGAAGTCATGTAGGGTTGAATATGATGAAATAATGCATATATTGATGTCTTAATTACCAAAGTTCAGATTATTTATCCTAAGCTTTGTGATATAATGTAGTGTCACACAGATCTAGTTCAGGATATATTGTGGATTGGTGATGTGGGTTTATCCCAACCCTAGGATGTGGTAGATCAGACGACATAAAGCTCTTCTCCTACCTGCATTCACAACACAGAATGTAACATCCCTGACCTGGGTTATGCCTTAACCCTAGGAATTTTTATTAAGAAAGTTAATTAGATACTTAATTTTATCTTGTGAAAAGTAATTAAGGCTCAAAAGGAACTTATATTTCAATTTTGGTCCTGTTTGAATAATGTTGAAGCAATGTTTGCTTATTTTGGACTAATGTGCAAATTACCCAAGTTGAGGGGTTAACTTACAAATGCTACTTGATAAATGTTCCTCAAGAAATGGCTTGTGAAAGCCTGAGTACCAAGAAAGAACTGATAAAGCAATGCTTGTGCATTAAAAACCTAGTTTTGGTGTAATGTGCAATTTACCCAAAACCAGGGTTCAATATGCAAATTAACACTTCAATAAGGTCCCTAATATTTTTGGCATCATTTAGAGAAAATAAAATGACAGGGGCACCTCATTTGAATTAATTTGGAGGAGAGTGAATCTTGATATTAAAATAATTAAGATTTAAGTATAAATGGAACTTTAATTCAATTTAATGAAAAAAGAAATATATAAATTGGATTACCCTTCAACCAAAATTGTGTTAGTTGAAAATAAACTAGTGTGGACGTCCTTGTGCCTTGCAAAGGCAATGGAAATATCCTAAGGAGGTGAAGAACCCACTCACCTTATTATAAGGAAAAGAAATATCTGCTCACTTATGGATATTAGTATAATATGTTTAAGGTGCATAATTTCATTTCCATTAATTCATGGATAATGGAAGGGAATTTGGAGATAAGGAAGATAGCTTTTCATGCAAGGATTTGAGGAGAAATAGGTGGCACTAATTTTGGAAATAAATGATTTTTATATGGCATTTTCTCTCTCATTGATTTTCTTATAAAAACACCCTTTACAAGCCAAATCAAAGACTTTTTCGGAATCCACTTCTTTTCCTTGCTTGTAAACGACCAAAGGAAATTTGGAGGATCAGGAGTACGACCCCCAACATGTTGGTAAGCTTCTTGACCTTCTTTCACCTTGAATCCATGGTGAAAATCGAAAAATCAATGCATGAATTCTTCTTATCTCGATCCCCTCTTCAAATCTAACCATTCCTTTTCACTCAAAGCTTGAGGATGAGCCTTGGGATAGTGAAAGGAGTTTCATCCACCATTTTTGACGTGAGATTGAAGCTTTGGAGCTCAATTGGAGGCAGGTTATATAACTTGAACCCCTTTACATTGTTATTCAACTATCAATCTTGCAATTTTATTGATTCCATCATCTTCTTGATTAATTTTTTGTTGAAATTGGTAATTCCATGAAATCAGATGTACTAAGATCTATAGGGACGAAGGTAGATGATGATGTCATCATATTGGACTCATGTCCCAAAGAAATTGTATTCCATTCGGTTTCAACAAACTTGCTCATTCGGTTTCAACAAAACCGTTTGAAAGCAAACGGTTTCATCAAACCGTTTGAAACTAAACGGTTTCAAACCGTTTGGGAGAGTTGACCATGGTTGACCGTTTGGAAAATATGATGCCAACATTTTTGGTTAATGACCCATAAAATTTGATTGATTAATTCCAAAGGGTTCATCAGTTGAAGATTAATTAATTAGCAAACCCTAATCGGGTTAAATGCTGAAATTCAATTTGGTTAATTTAGATTTTTGGGTGTTTGAGCCCAAACGGTCTCTAGACCGTTTGGAGGTCACCCAAGACCATTTGGAGGTCTAGGGTTAAGTATGGTTGAGCAATGGAGGGGCCAGAGATACCAAATTGAAATGCAATCAAGTGTTGATTTGATGATCAATCCAATGATCTAAAGCCTAATGGAATTTTACAAAATACAAGGATAGGATGGGGCAAATGGTCTCAAGACCATTTGGAGGACATACAAACGACCTCAAGACCGTTTTGGGTCAGGTCATATCAAAAATTTGATGATGATTCATTAGTTGCAATGGAATCAATTCCACAATGTTGATCATTGATGGCTACTCGATTCAAAGCCCTAATTGAAGGTTTCTTGAGTAGCATTTCTAGATAAATTGGGTTCAAAACCCTAATTGATGGTCTAATTGAAGGTTGATCCAATATTTCAAGTAAAAAAGAAATCAAGGCTTCAATTGATAATCGGTTCATCCATTGAAATCATGAACTGTGTAAGTATTGAAAGGACTTTTTGGTCCATTCATTTTTGAGAAGGTTTGGACCAAATGGTCTTATGACCGTTTGAGTCCAAATGGTCTCAAGACTGTTTGGGTCCAAACGGTTTCAAGACCTTTTGATATCAAAAGGTCCCAAACCGTTTGAAGACCCAAGACCATTCGGTTTCAAAACTGTTTGGTGATGAAACCCCAAAATCGAATGAAGGTCAAATGAGATTCAATCATTTGGAAATTGAAGGTAATGATTGTGCCATTGATCCCATGATTGATAACAATGATAATCAATGATAGGTATAAAGGTTTAATCCCTAAAGTACCTAGATGATTAGTACCTTTAAAGGGATAAACCCTAATTGCTTATAATAGCAATAACTTAGTACACTATGTTAATCATAGTTGTATATACTTGATTGTATGATTGATTTAACTAAATTAAGTGGAGAGAATGATAGAATAAAATTCTAACTTGAGTATGATTCATGTGGTTATTAAGGGTATGATCCTTAGTAAAGAGATCATAAAACCCTAATCATGAGCATAAAACCTTGATTATGGATACTTGAATAGGAATCCTAATCGGGATGAGTAGTAAACCCTAATGGTGGTTAATTAAAGTGGAAACCCTAATTGAGAATGATTCCATGTGAAACCCTAATTGAGGATGATTCCATGTGAAACCCTAATTGATGATGATTCCATGTGAAACCATAATTGAGGATGATTCCATGTGAAACCCTAAATGAGGATGATTCCATGTGAAACCCTAGTTGAGGGTGGTGCCATGGGAAATCCTAATCTAGGGCAATGCCATGTGAAACCCTGAATTAGAATAATGTTATCTGGAACCTTGATGTAATGATGTGATGTGAAATTTAAATCTCGGGTGGTGCCATGTAATGAGATATGAAAACCTAATGAGGGTATAATGGCCAATACACTAAAGTAGAGTGTGGATGACACAATCAAGTAAGATGAGAATGTTACACCATGAAGGGTGAAATTGATAAACCATATGAATGTTAATATTGATACTTTAATATGTATGGGTATAACACTACAAAAAATTTGGCTTTTGTTGAAGAACATTTGTGAGGAACCAAAAATCGTGAATAATGATGTCCATTTGTGAGGGCTCATCCTTCAAATATGGGACCAAATCCCTCAACCGTGTTCTTGACATCGTTAGGCATTTTATGTGAACATTGGTCCCTCACAAATACATTTCTTACGAATCACCCCCTCAAAAACTCCATGCTAAATGTTCCCTCCATCTCATAATCCTTCCCTCCATTCTAAAACACTAATTCGTCTATCAAAATTCATGAAAAAAATCACCCAGTCCCGGCGGGCGCTCCTTTCCCCCTCATTTCCTCCGCACTCCTCCACTGAACCCTCCCCCTCCCGATTCTCTCATCGGTTCCTCTTCACTCCTCCACTGAACCCTCCCCCTCTCGATTCTCTCATCGGTTCCTCCGCATTGGGTCATCCTTGACGCCAATCGCCCTACTCGGTTGCTGCCGTTCATCCTTCGCATTGGGCTCATCCTTCATAACTCCTTACCGCCGTTGACGGTTGCTTCCCTCCGCCATTGACGGTTGCTGCCCTCTGCATTGGTCGTTGCTGCTACGCAGTCACCGTGCTTGATTGCCTCTGATCGCCCTGCTCGGCCATTGGTCATTTCTGCTACGCAGCTTGCTTCTTCAGCCACTGGAATCCTCTCTAGGTTCGTATCTTTTTCTCTTTTTCTCATTTGGGAGAGCACTAGCCCCCACTTCGACCCCTGATAGCCAAGATTGGTTCTTCCTCCAATGGGCTTCCAGTTCATACCTCATGTGTCCACCTCATCTCCCCCCAATGTGATCTGCATAGGATTAGCTGGGTTTACTTAGTAAAAATACTAACCATCTAGTATTCATATGAGTTATATCCCCCTCCCCTAAGGGTTAACGTTCACACGTATAAGAAACATATCACAATGTTGAAAAACTTTGACTATCCTCAGTTGCATGGAGATGGTCATACAACAGTAATAGAGACTAGTCAGGGGCGTGTTCAATATTTGGAAGCAAGGAAATATCTCCTTGGGAGTAGCTACCATAACTAAATGGAAGGGAATCAAAGTTGTGATGTACATAAATTCCTAGGCTATGCATCTATAGTATAGCATCCTCATAATGATTTTCTATCATACAACTTTGTGTTTTGTCAATAAGAAAAGAATGATTTACTGATGTGATTGAGTAGATATAGTATTTGATTGAATATTGTCTTTCTCAAATATGTACAATATCTATTAATTGTACAAACTCGAATTTATGTATAATACCTACCATGTAATCCAAGTCATACTTGATCAAATATTACTCATATATAATTGTTGAGGCTCAAGCTTGGTTCAAAGCAATACACATGTGTGCATGTATGTTTAATTTTGCTACTTTGTTCTATTCTATATGAACAAGTGTTCTCATGACACACATATATATGGGTCAGAGCCAAAGTAGTTGATAATGAATGTATTAATAATATTCCTAGTTTCTTTGAAGACAGTATGAAGGAAATAAGCAATACCTCCTTTAAATCTATTATATGTATCCTTTACTATATCTGGTGGTATAGAAATAAGGTGATTTTTGAGGAATGGTTAGTCAATGTGAGTGTGCTATAGTCTATGATCCATAATGAGATAAAAGTGCTTCTTTACTAAACGAGCCTTGTGTTCTTTTTTCTGGAATTTCTATGCTTGTGCTTATTTTCTAAAGATGAAGAAGGGTTCCATTTGATGTTACTGGTTTATTGATGTAGTGGTGATCAAGATGGTTGTATGTGTTCTACAATGTTGGAGTTTCCATACTAACTTAAAAGTGCTTCTTTTATAAGGGGGTTCCGTCTCCCTTTTTTGGAGTTTCCTACTTGTCCTTATGTTCAGAAGATGAAGTAGAGCTTCTATCTGGTGTTTTTTAGTCTATTGATCCAGTGATGATCAAGATGGTTGCTTGTAAACTGTTGTGCTGAAATGACATTTCTTTTGAAGAGCAGTTCTAGAGGTGACCAAAGCATCATTCTGATTAAAAACCCTTACATTTAAACCCATTCCTATAAACACATTTCTTATTGGGTGAAAATTGTAGATTACTTTGGTGGCTGCATTAACTTGCTTCTCAAGTGAGGCAAAGCTTGGGGAGTTACATTCTTCTCTTCTAACTCAACATTGTTGGCTTTTCTTTTCCCATAGTCAGTTTTCTTAGGAAAGATCTTGTCAAACATGTATGATGGAATCACCAACATGGGATTATATTTTTATCTTCCTCCATGCCAACATGGTTTAGATAGTTGACTCTCATGGAAATAATATTGTCATGGGGGTTCACTTGATTTTTCATGTATTTTCATTCTCATGTGGACACTCTATAGAGTATCAACAAGAGTTCTAGGATTCTTTTGTGGATACTTCACACATTTCATCTAAGTCTCATCCATCTTTTGAATGGGAAGTGGTTAACCTTGTTACCCCTCCCAACTCTGTTGAGAAAAATAACTTAGAACCTTCCTTTGAGTTTCTAAAATGTAATAAGAAGAATACGTCCAGAGGTAGAGGGAGAAAGGGGTCAACTGAGGATAACAATGCTACTTTATCCAATAAGTTTGATAACTTAGCAATTGTTTATCCAATAAATTTGGGTAGTTATAGTGGATTTCTCATCACACTAGTCATGGTATTGGGAGAGTTTTTGTTTTGTGGAATGGTATCTAATGCTCTGTTGAAAAGCTTTTTTAATATGATAAATTAATACATACTAGAATCACTACTGGGGATAAAAGATTTCTTCTCACTGCTATTTATGGTCACTTGTACGAGTGTTGTTCTGTTTTCTCACTGTGTTGTTTTTTAATGTTTTGTTTTTGGTACTAAGTATAATATAGCCTGGTGTTTTTGCATTTTGCAGAGGCACACTAAGTCATTGTCAACATTTCGGAAGTCTAGGCAGAAGCCTCAAGAAAGAATGGGTGTTCTTAGTAATGTGGGTTCCTCCTTGTTCCCTTAATTGTTAAAACAACATTTGTATATATGTCTTTTTTCCTTTACCCCCTCCATCTAAAATAATACCCTTTCTGTAACATGTGGTTGTGATGCAGGCCCTAAAAGCCAATAACTATAGTAATGATCCTCTGCGAAGTGCAGCTCTGTACTTGGAGATTAATTAAAGGCCGACTTCCCAGGGCTCCCATGGGATACATCCATTCTTGATATAATAGTTGGCACTTTGGAGATCTTTGGCATGGATGGAGGATGCTTAGCTGTGGTGAACTTCTCTACAGGCTTATTTAGGATCTCATTTGCTGTGGAAACATGAAGGGCGTTGTAAGTAAAATCTTTTAATGTATTTCGTTTAAATTAGTTAAATGAAATACATAAAAAAAATTTACTGACAACGCACTTAATGTTTCCACAGCGAATGAGATCCTGAATAAGCCTGCAGAGAAGTTCACCACAACTGATCATCTTCCATCCATGCCAAAGATCTCATAAGAGCCAACTATTATATTTGGAATGGATGTGTCCCATGGGAGCCCTGTGCAGTCGGCCTTTAATTAATCTCCAGGTACAGAGCTGCAGTTAGCAGAGGATCATTACCATAGTTATTGGCTTTTAGGGCCTACATCACAACCACATGTTAAAGAAAGGGTATTTTAGATGGAGGGGGTAAATGAAAAAAGACAAATATAAAAATGTTGTTTTAACAATAAAGGGAACAATGAGGAACCCACATTACTAAGACAAATATACAAATGTTGTTTTAACAAATGTTGTTTTCAAAGACTCCTTTTGTTGAATGCATGTCTGAAGCTTTCCATGGGCATGACAGACATTCTATTGATGCTAAGTGTGCACAAAGATGGTATGCTACTAACTTATAATGATACATATCATACAAGTGAACCAGAAGTTGCCATCATTATTTCTGGCCATGCTTTAGTGCTTCTATGCCCATCATTTGATTTTTAAAGATACCAAACTTATTTACATATCATTTCAGTTTCCATTGGAGACTAGAACTTTGTAATTCTACTATGTCCGCCAATCAAAATTTCTGGTCCTCTTCCTTTTCACTTCCTACTTCTGTCTGTGATGAAGTGGAAATAACTATTATAAATTTCTTGTGGGGATAGTGTGAAGGCAAGAATGATATCCATCTTATTAAGTGGGATGATGTAACCAAGGTAAAGGATGAAGGTCGTATGTCTATAAAAAAAGTCAAAGACGTTTTTAAGGTTGCTATGATCTTAAATATCTGGATAGTAGCTTCAAAGAAAGGTAGTCTATGGATCAAATTGATCCATGAGAAATACCTTCTTAAGGATTCTATCTAAAATATTTATATCTATGGTCAACTTTCTTGGTATTTAATTCAGATGATCATACATCTGAATTTAAAATCCTATTACGAAAGATTGCTAGAAACGACATCTCAGTGATGAACAACCTAAAAAAAGATGGTTTTTCTATACTTCTATATGTTTGCAGTGTAGAAGTTCTAATGAATTTATCATTCATTTATTCTTTAATTGCCATATAGCTGATTTCATAAGGGTAAGGCTATTGAGTGTAAACTCACTGATAGGATTCCCCTGTCATGAAGATTGGACTCATGATATAAAATATTTAAGGTATAATATCTTGTCTAAGATTAGGTTGTTGTTGCCTAAGGGAGATGATGGGTCTACTTTCTGAATCCTTTTGGTGATCTTGTGATATGAAGTGATGTCTTGATGATCTATTTTCTTGAAGATTTTGTGATTGGATTGTCTCTTGGCCCTGTTATATAGTCTCTCTATTTGGGATGGATGGGTACCTATGCTACTGCAGTTCTTGAAGGATTTTTCTTGTTCTTTTGAAGCTCAACTCTGGGGATGCATATGAAGAATGTTTAGTGATCAACAAAAGTTTCTTCTGCCTCTTTTTTTGCTTCTTGTATATTGATAGACTTCATGTATGTCTTCTCCCTTCCCTCCCCTTTTCTCTTTTTCCTTTTCATGTTGTATATTCGACCCCCTTTTGCTGCAATTGTTGCAAAAAAATCAGTCCTTTTATACTACTGTTTCTTTGATTTTTTTTCTATTTCCTCTTGTGTCTCCTATTCTAGCTTCTTTTCTTTTTTTTTTTGCAATTTCTCCTTCATTTCCTGTTCCTTCTATGGCATCTAAATTTTTGTTACTTCTATGTCCCCTCTTATTGCTATTTCCTTGTTACTCATATCAGAAATTTAGATTCTTACTCAAACCTAGACTACTAGTACCACTTCTATTTGCAAGTTTTCTTATACGTTTTCTTACTTATTCTTTCTCCTACATGACTACATCTCAAACAGCTGTTGCTGTTTGCATGTATTTGTTAAAGCTTCCTGATCTCTTCTTATATTTTCCTAACAGCTGTTTCCTAACATCTCAAATAGCTGTGCTTAACTTATTATATATTTTCCTTCATGTAGATGGATTTTCTAATAGATCAGAGTTTGATGTATATTGGGAACAGAGTGTGAAGTGATGTATTCAAGGCAGGGTTACGAAAGTTCATTGAGTTTTCTCTTATCCATCAGAGACCAACTAGACAGGGGAAATTAATATGTCCTTGCAAGGTATGTTTGAACAGATACCTTAAAACAGAGGAGGAGGTATTCTCACATGTACTACAAAAAGGATTTGTGCATAGCTATGATGTTTGGACGTTTCATGGGGAGGTGATTGGTAATAGCAAATCCTATTGTGGCACCAAACATGCCTAGCACCAACAATATGCATCAGATGCTGGAGGATTTGTTTGGTATGGGCGACACAACAAATGACCACTCTACTGAAGCTACAGAGGAACCTGCAAATGTAGATGCACAAAGATTTTACAAGCTACTAAAAGAGGCGGATCAACCACTCTATAGAGGTTGCGCAAGTCATTCTAAGCTATCGTATTTGGTTGCCTTGCTATTTCTGAAGGAGGAATCTGGATGGTCCAATGATTCTTTCACAAAGTTGTTACAGTTGATTATTTCAGGATTTCCAGAAAAAAATTGTCTATTCCCGGAGACTTACTATGAAGCAAATGTGATCATGAAGGATTTACGACTTGATCATTCTACTATAGACATATGTAAAAATAATTGCATGCTTTTTCGCAAAGATGCAGCTTCAAAAGAAAATTGTGATACTTGTGGTGCTTCAAGATGGAATGAAAAGCAATACAAAACAAAGGGAAAGAAGGTAGCTGCTAAGTTCATGTATCACTTCCCTTTGATACCTCAGTTAGAGAGGCTCTATATGTCTTCATCTATTGCTAAAGATATGATTTGGCCATCAGAAGTAAAAGGCAAGGATGGTCGTATTCATCATCCTTCAGACACACCAGAATGGTTGTCTATTGATGCCATGTATCCAGACTTTGCTGCTGAACCACGCAATATTAGATTGGCATTAGAAACATATGGATTTAATGCATTTGGCATTATTTGTGCATCACATAGAATCTGGCATGTGTTGGTGACACCTCTCAATCTTCTGCCTTGGCTTCTTATGAAAGAACAATTTATTATGATGTCCCTATTAATCCCAAGTCCACATATGGTTGGCAATGACCGTGATGTATACTTGGAGCCATTAATTGAGGAGTTGCAACTACTTTGGGAGCTTGGAGTCAAAGTTTATGATGCATATAGCAAAAGGAACTTCACCATGCGGGCAATGATTTTATGGACCATTAATGATTTCCCAGCATATGGTGACTTATCTGGTGGGAGCACTAAAGGTAAGAAAGATTTGGGATGTCCTTGTTGTAATGTGGAGATTGTATCAAAATGGTTACAATATGGGAAAAAGAAATGCTATGGTTTCCATCGACATTTTCTTCCAATGAATCATCCATATAGACGTGATAGGAAAAATTTTGATGGTGAAAAAGATTTTCGACTTACACCTAAGCCACTATCTGGAGAAGATATACTGAGGCAATTTGATGGATATGAAAATATCACATTTGGAAAAAAGAATAAGCGCAAGAGGCTTGGAGATCAAATTCAACCATTACCTCCTGGTTGGAATAAGATAAGCATCTTTTTTCAGCTACCTTATTGGAAGTATTTATCTGTTAGACACAATCTGGATGTGATGCACATAGAAAAGAATGTGTGCGAGAATATTTTAAACACATTATTGGGTGATTCTAAGAAAAGTAAAGACAACTTACAAGCCCATCAAGATATGAAGAAAATGCGCATTCGAAGAGATTTATGGACAGTAGATGCAGGTGACCGCTATTACTTGCCTCCAGCATCTTACACCATGACTAATGCGTAGAAAGATAAGTTCCTGTCTGTGTTAGAAAAGTTGAAAGTTCCTGATGGCTATTCTTCTAACATATCTAGGTGTGTTAGCAAATCTGATAGAAAACTTGTTGGGCTGAAAAGTCATGATTGCCATGTTCTTATGCATCAACTTCTACATGTTTCCTTGAGACATTGCATAAGCTTAGATGTGTACAAGCCTATTGCTAATTTGTGCTCATTTTTCAACAAGCTTTGCTCTAACATTATTGATGTGGAGGAATTCAAAGAATTGGAACAAGAAATTGATGTCACTCTTTGCCAGTTGGAGAGAATCTTCCATCCTTCTTTCTTCACCATCATGATGCATTTTCCCATTCATTTAGCTTATGAAGCCAGGCAAGCCGGATCTGTCCGAACTAGGTGGATGTACCCAATAGAGAGATACTTGAAGAAATTGAAGAAGTATGTAAGAAACAAAGCTAAACCGGCTGGTTGTATTGCTAGTGGCTATTTAGCTGAAGAAAGTTTGACATTTTGTGCTAGGCACTTGCATAATTTTGAGACAAAACTGAACCGCACTTCTCATAATGTTGATGGATTTCCAATTAGAGTTGGAGTGTCAACAAATTTCGACATCCACACTTTGGAACAAGCCCATCGTTATGTCCTTTTCAAAAAAGAGGAATTGGATGTTTACAGAAGGTAAGATTTAATTACGTCCTAAAATTCTTGCTGATATTTGTATATTTGTTGTACATTAATTTAGACACTTCTTATAAAGCAGTGAACACATGTGTATTCTTCAAGATATGGAACCCAACATTGCCCCACGGACCCTAGAAACAAAACATGCAAAGGAGTTTTCTAAGTGGTTGAAAGAGCATGTAAGTCTCAAACATAAATATTGTTGTCACTCTTAATGTTCAAGTTAGTGTATATTACATTAATGTTTTACTTTTTACGAAGGTAATGCAAATGCGAGAGATTAGGACGAACAATATTAGCGATGGTTCGAGATGGTTATCCCAAGGCCCTTTTGCTGAGGGAATGTCTTATGAAGGATTTTCGGTCAATGGATATCGTTTCCGTTCAATGCACATTGAAAGTACATGTATTACACAAAATAGTGGAGTGTATTTGTGTGCTGACACGGTTGGGTTTTGTGGAGAAAACATGCGCGGAGGAAGCAACTAAATCCACGCAACCCGTAACAGGATCTCTTCGATAACAGCGTATTCGGAAACAGGTTTGCGGGATATACCTTATCGCGGAGCAAGTCCGGCGATGTCCCGCTGCACGACGGTGCAACGCTGCTTGTCAAACACAGACGGATCTTCTCTCCCGTTCGTTGTCGCAGGTTGATCCGGCGATGCTCCTTTACGGTGGTGACGTACGTTGCTCGCAGCACGTACAGGTGGTCGTCGACGTCCTCCGAATGCAGGCATCAAGGCGTCTGCGTCTCTACTTCGTCTACGCGGATGGACGGAACTCCACGTCGCGCTTCTCAAGCCGACGGGAAGAAGCGTGTCTCTACGGTGGTGTGCTAGCGGCGTGTTGCTCTCCTTTCTCTCCTAAGGACGGCGACGGCTAGGTTTACGTACGTGAGCGTAAACGGAAAAACCTCTCTCTATCTTATATAGATATGGGCCGTCGATCCTCCTTTAAATAGGATACGAAGGGAAGTAGGGTTTCCTAAACCCATCAGTAAATAGAAACGTTGCATTAATTAAAACGCTCGTGGATTAATTAAAATATTCTAGAATTCATTAATTAACCAAATAATCACATTAATTGATTAATTAATATCCGACTCCATACAATCGCTTGGGATGGCTCTACGGGCATACATATACCAACAGACTCCCACTTGCACTCAGAGCCAGTCACTCTAATATTATTCTAATCCATTACATAAACATTTTAGTAATCAATGTGATTCGGAGCAATTCCAATCAAATCCACAATTATACTCCTATTCCAATACATCCTATGCGTGTGACCCGGTAGGCTCCAAATTACGTTGGCAGTGATATCCATAATCATATTATGATTTCACAAACAATGATTGGTATCTAGCAAGACTTCATTGCTACCCAAGTAATTGGAGAAGTTGGAGAACAACTTAACCTATCATTCATGATTGGTGTTATAGTGATTGTATAGTTCCTTTGTCGCTGATATCCGGATTGAACTCGAGTCATGGAAATGTTATCCTTTTCAACGTTCAATCCATGTTCCTTGAACTAGAGCAGACTATCTGAGATATATGTAAGCTCAATATCACATATTGACTCACATCAGCATGGCCATGCATTTCTCAGTCTCGCTTATTAAGTGGCTGGAATATCAAACTCCAGTAGGAAGGAAAAATTCCATTTACATCACTCACAGTCATCCCCATGTGTCACAGTGCACCCAAGCACCATCTTTATAGCAATCCTTATTCAGGACCACGGTGGATGATGTCAAAGTACACCGAACGACATGTTATAAGTGTAGTGACTTCAGGTCTAAGAACCACAATCACCACCATCATTATGAGATGTGACTCTAACTACCAATCATGGTATCCATGTGTCACTCTCAAGGTGGGTCTGTCCGATACACTGTTCTCTAACAAGTATCTATGTATTTGGTTTGATATCTCCATATCATGGATAATGAGACTCTTCCATCAACCAACATACATTCTAATCTTATGTGTTATTGATGTCTATGGATATTTCCACAATAACAACCGATTAGGGACAAAAAAAGAATACATACTCTTAGCATACATATGATCTCACTGTTCAGGTCATCAACCCAAAGACATATGTCATTGAGTATATTATTCTATAGACATCTATAAGTTTTATGGTCATCTCACAATATAAAACACAAACATATAGATTGGAAACTTGCCTTTATTGATATGATCAATGTAGTATTACAAATTGTTTACATAGTATCCCATTACAATCATCGAATGATAGTCTCTATGGGCATACATACCAACAGATTCCCACTTACACTTATACCCAATCACTCATGAATCTCAATCCAAGTGATCGAACATGTCTGTCATGTTTCCGCTGTGAAAGTGCTTTTGTGAGCGGGTCAACCACATTGCTTTCTGTAGGTACTCTGCAAATCTTCACATCTCCTTGTTGTACGATCTCTCGTATGAGATGGAACCACCGTAGAATATGTTTGGAACGTTGGTGCGATCTTGGTTCTTTAGCTTGTGCAATTCCTCCATTGTTGTCGCAAAACAACTCAATTGCATCACCAGCGCTTGGAACCACTCCAAGCTCAGAAATGAACTTCTTGATCCACACAGCTTCCTTTGCAGCATTAGATGCGGGAATATATTCAGCCTCTGTTGTAGAATCCGCAACCATCTCTTGCTTTGAACTCTTCCAGCTTACAGCTCCATTGTTCAGGCAAAACACAAATCCAGATTGCGATCTGTAGTCATCTTTGTCAGTTTGGAAGCTAGCATCGGTGTAACCCTTTACCACGAGCTCTTCCTGACCACCGTATACCAAGAATTGATCCTTAGTCCTTCTCAAGTACTTTAGGATATTCTTTACGGCTGTCCAGTGACATTCACCTGGATCTGACTGATATCGGCTCGTCATGCTCAAAGCATACGACACATCAGGACGAGTACATAACATTGCGTACATGATAGATCCAATTGTTGATGCATATGGAATCTTACTCATGCGTGCCCGTTCATCACATGAACTAGGACACTGGGATTTAGAGATTGTAACCCCATGGGACATGGGCAAGTTACCTCTCTTAGAACCCTCCATGCTAAACCTCTTTAGCACCTTGTCAATGTATGTGCTCTGGCTTAGGCCTAGAAGCCTTCTAGATCTATCTCTATAGATCTTAATCCCAAGTATATAGGATGCTTTGCCTAAATCCTTCATAGAGAAAGTCTTCCCTAGCCAACCTTTTACTATCTGAAGAGTAGGGATGTCATTTCCCATCAATAGTATGTCATCCACATACAATATGAGAAATACGAATGTGCTCCCACTAACCCTTTTGTAAACACAAGGTTCATCTTCATTTTGACTAAAGCCAAACTTTTTGACTACTTTATCAAAACGTAGATTCCAGCTCCGAGATGCTTGCTTCAATCCATAGATTGACCTTTGTAGCTTACAGACTTTATTCGCTTCCTTTGGATCGATAAAACCCTCAGGTTGTGTCATGTACACATCCTCGAGTAAATTCCCATTAAGGAATGTTGTTTTAACATCCATCTGCCAAATCTCATAGTCATGATAAGCTGCAATGGCAAGCATGATTCTGATGGATTTAACCATGGCAAATGGTGAGAAGGTCTTGTCATAATCAACACCTTGAATTTGAAAGAATCCTTTAGCAACCAATCTACCTTTATAGGTTTGAACATTTCCATCCATGTCAGTCTTCTTCTTGAAGACCCACTTGCACCCTATGGGTCTTACCCCTTCGGGTGGATCCACCAAGGTCCATACCTTGTTGGTGTACATGGATTCCATCTCAAATCTCATGGCTTCGAGCCATTTCTCAGATTCTGGTCCCTTAGTAGATTCTAGATAGGAAGTTGGCTCATCTGCTATGCCCAATTCGTCACTATCTTGAGTCATGAGAAATCCAAATCTCTCAGGCTCAAGTCGTGTCCTACTAGACCTACGAGGTTCCTGTGTTACATTTGGAACTTGAAATTCCACAACAGCTTGTGAGTCTTCATGTTCCTTATGTACCTCCTCATGTTCTCTGCTTTCTTCTTGGTCTCGAACTTCTTCGAGCTCTACATTCCTCCCACTAATTCCTTTGGAAATAAATTCCTTTTCAAGAAATATAGCAGTCCTAGCAACAAACACTTTGTTGTCAGTTGGTGTGTAGAAGTAGTATCCCCGAGTTTCCTTGGGGTATCCAACAAAATAGCATTTTTCCGATTTGGGTCCAAGCTTTTCAGGAAATTGTTTCCTAACATAAGCTTCACATCCCCAAATCTTTAACATAGACAAATTGGGACGATTCCCATTCCATATCTCATATGGTGTCTTTTGAACCGATTTGGAAGGTACACGGTTAAGTGTAAACACTGCAGTTTCTAGAGCATATCCCCAGAACGATATTGGAAGTTCGGCTGAACTCATCATTGATCGTACCATGTCTAATAATGTACGATTCCTTCTTTCTGACACACCATTATGTTGTGGTGTACCAGGTGGAGTCCATTGTGATACAATACCACAGTCTCTCAGAAGGTCCTCAAACTCTTGGCTTAAGTATTCGCCACCTCGATCTGAACGGAGTGCTTTAATACTCTTACCAAGTTGCTTCTCTACTTCATTCATGAAAGTCTTGAACATTTCAAGAGTTTCTGACTTGTGTTTCATAAGATATACATAGCCATACCTACTGAGGTCATCAGTGAAGGTAATGAAGTATTGATAGCCTCCTCTAGCATTTGATCTAAAAGGTCCACATACATCAGTATGTATGAGCCCTAGCAGATCACTGGCTCTCTCACTGTGTCCAGTGAAAGGAGTTTTGGTCATCTTCCCTAATAAACATGCCTCACATGTCTCTAATGATTCAAAATCAAAAGAGTCTAGATAACCATCCTTATGGAGTCTAGATATGCGCTTCTCGTTTATGTGCCCAAGACGACAATGCCATAAGAATGTTTTGTTTGAGTTGTCAAGTTTTAACCTTTTAGTATTTACGTTATATATGCTAGTCTCAAGTTCTAACAAGTAGATACCATAAGACATAGGGGCATTGCCATAAAAGATCTCATCTTTAGATATAGAAATAATTCCATTCTTAATGTGAAATTCAAATCCACTCTTGTCCATACAAGATACAGAAATAATATTTCTATTAATGGCAGGTACATAATAGCAATTCTCTAATTCTATTACAAGGCCCGTAGGCAAAGATAAACTAATAATTCCAACTGCGGTGGCAGCAACTCTTGCTCCATTAGCAACCCGCAGCTCGACTTGGCCCTTTCGTAAAGGCTTACTTCTTATCAGATCCTGCATATTAGAACATATGTGAGATCCACATCCGGTATCCAGTACCCATGATGAAGAAGTATTTAAGTTTATCTCAATAACGTAAATACCTGAAGTGGAGATCTCTATCCCCTGCTTCTTATTCCTCAGTTCCTCCAGGTAGAGAGGACAGTTTCTTTTCCAATGTCCATGCTGGTGACAATGGTGACAACTGCCTTCTTTGGAGATCCCACCTTTAGCTTTGAGCGCGGATGACTTTGGCTTCTTCCCGACTTTAGAACTTTTCTTATCCTTGCCTTTGCCTTTTGACTTTCCCTTTGTCTTGCTGATCATCATCACAGACTTGGGCTTGTCTTTCTTCATTTGTGCTTCAGCTGTCCTCAACATGCCCAACAATTCTGACAACGACTTGTCAAAATTGTTCATGTTGTTGTTCATGACAAAATGATTATATGACTCAGGCAACGATTGTAAAATCACATCAGTGGCCAACTCTTAACCTAGAGGAAATCCCAGCTTGGATAGGCTTTCCACGTACCCAATCAAGGTGAGTATATGGGTGCCAACTGAGTCTCCCTCTTTCATCTTGCTTTTGAACAAAGCCTTTGAGACATCATATCTCTCCTGTCTTGCTTGATGTTGATACATGTTCTTGAGATGTGTTACCATCTCCATGACATTCATGTTCTCATGTTGCTCTTGCAACTCATAGTTCATTGAGCACAACATTGGGCACTTGACATCCACGGCATCATCAAGGTGCTTCTTGTAAGCATCCTTTTCAGCCTTGGGCGCATTTACGACGGGCTCTTCTGGCTCTGGTGTTTCAAGGACATAGAGCTTACGCTCATGTGTGAGAACAATTCTCAACGTCCTAAACCAGTTTTGAAAGTTGGTTCCGGTAAGTTTGTCCTTCTCAAGGACCGATCGCAACGAGAAAGTGTGGGTGTTGGTTGCCATTTGATTGCTACAAAAGAAAATTTTGCATTTAGTCCAAAACATTTTGACTTGTAAAGATTTGATAAACGAGATTAATTAGGCAATTAATTACGCTCCCACTATTTTATTCAAATTGATAGCCCTCACTATCAACTCGGAAGATTGCAACGCACAACCTTCTAGTGAGCCAAGACCCAAAATAAATGGATCAATGCCCAGCCAACGCCAGCGTCAAAGACCAAATACTAAGGTAGGCAACTTTTGCCAATTGCATCATATGCAACTCTTGGATAGATGATCATGTACAACTCCTTGCCATGATGCATCTGTGTGCCTCTAGGTACTTGATCCTATCAAGGTTCCGTAGTCAAGTCCAACCCATAAGCCAACACGATGAGTGTGCACCCTGCGGAGGCAGACCCACACACCCACCATCACACTTCCACGAGATAGATAGTGTACCACGCGGAGGCGTGCCCACACATAATCGATCAAGCTTTTCATGTGTGTTGCTTTATGGAAGGCAACTAAAACTTAATATTATTAATTGAGGGGTTTTATTAATACATATACATATCCAAACACCACATACTTATAGTACGTATCATATACTACTATATCCACAACCACAAACGATAGACATGCAATCACAAACACAAATACATCGGTTATGGCCATACTATTGTAATCCTTTGGAGCAACAAAGGATTACGGTCCACCTATGGTCTTATGCATCTCATGCAACACCTGTGAATCAACCTGTAAGCATGTAATGATCAACATTACAATGAACAACTTCATGGATGCTTCGTGAGGTTGGTTCTTCAAGTTGCTTCTTGGAATGGTATCTTCTTGTTGCTTCTCCATGGACGCTCCTTGGAGTTGGATCTTCAGTTTGCTTCTTGGAATTAGATCTTCATGGTGCTTCTCCATGGACACTCCTTGGAGTTGGATCTTCAAGTGGCCTCCTTACATCAAGTTTACAAAGACTAAAACTAATCCTATCTCTATTACATCATATGAGTACAAACATAAAAGGAAAGAATTAATTACACTTTGAAGTAAGAGATGAGGCTCGTCATGCAAGCCGAATACTTTATACAAAGGATCCATATGTAACCATTATACATCCATAGAATTCACAAACAAACATATCCACAAGATCGACATCCACATTCATTCACAACATTCACAAAAGGGGATACTTGGCCATAACCGTGTATGCATTCACCACATAAAACATATTTTAAAGGCGACGTGTATGCTATCATAGGTATATCTACATATACGTATATACATATTTAAAATTGTTGTACTTTTAATGCGGGACATTCCCCATTAAATAATTTTTGACTCCCACACAGATAATGCGGGGTACACAGGGGCAGCGCCCCTGTGCGGGGATCCCGCTGTCCGGACAGCAGGCGGGGGTCGAGAGGAGGCCGCCCCTCGCGGGGTCTCAGGGGCAGAGCCCCTGAAAGGTCTACGGAATTTCACTTCCGTGCACTTAGGAAAATCTATATTTTCCATAGTCGACCCCGTCCAAAACGTCAAAAACAGTAGCCTGCGGCGTATGTGGAATTAGGTTTAGATTTGCACATTAACATGTTTAATTCGCATCGTATGCAACTTAAAAATAGTATACAGTGATTCGATCATATCGAAACTAATCCAAATACGCCGTAGATCGACGTTGCTCTGATACCACTATTGGGTTTTGTGGAGAAAACATGCGCGGCGGAAGCAACTAAATCCACACAACCCGTAACAAGATCTCGTTGATAACAGCGTATTCGGAAACAGGTTTGCGGGATATACCTTATCGCGGAGCAAGTCCGGTGATGTCCCGCTGCACGACGGTGCAACGCTGCTTGTCAAACACGGACGGATCTTCTCTCCCGTTCGTTGTCGTAGGTTGATCCGGCGATGCTCCTTTGCGGATGTGACGTACGTTGCTCGCAGCACGTATAGGTGGTCGTCGACGTCCTCCGAACGCAGGCGTCAAGGCGTCTGTGTCTCTACTCCGTCCACACGGATGGACGGAACTCCACGTCGTGCTTCTCAAGCCGGCGGGAAGGAGTGTGTCTCTGCGGCGGCGTGCTAGCGGCGCGTTGCTCTCCTTTCTCTCCTAAGGACGACGACGGCTAGGTTTACGTACGTGAGCGTAAACGGAAAAACCTCTCTCTATCTTATATAGATATGGGCCGTCGATCATCCTTTAAATAGGATACAAAGGGAAGTAGGGTTTCCTAAACCCATCAGTAAACAGAAACGTTGCGTTAATTAAAACACTCGTGGATTAATTAAAATATTCCGGAATTCATTAATTAACCAAATAATCACATTAATTGATTAATTAATATCCGACTCCATGCAATCGCTTGGGATGGCTCTATGGGCATACATATACCAACAGACACTTCAAGTTATTCAAGTGGTAGAGATCGAAATCCTATAAATGCTGAAGTCACGTACTATGGCTACTGAGAGGAGGTTATTGAGCTAACTTATGGTCCAGGAATCAAAGTTTCGTTGTTCAGATGTTCTTGGTATGATGAAAACACTTCTAATGGGTTGCGAATTGATGAATATGGGTTCACACAAATCAACACTTCAAGGATAAAAAAAAAGGAGGAACCATTTATCCTGGCTTCTCAAGCATTGCAATGCTTTTATGTGAAGGATCCTAATGCTGATGATTGGTGCACAGTGCTAAAGCATCCTCCTAAAGATTATTCTGAAGTACCTCTTATTGAGAATTGTTTGACTAGTTTACAATCTGAAGCTATTGATGGTGGTGTTACTAGTGATGTGTCTTGGACGAGGAGTGACACCGAGGGATCTTTTGTTGATAGAACTAAAACAAAGAATGATGGGGCTAATGTTTAGTTCATTAATCTGTCTGTTTTCATCACATGTAACTAGTGATGTGTCTTGGATGAGGAGTGACACTGAGGGATATTTTGTTTGAAAGTCTAGAATAATTTACTTGGGGAATATGTTCTATTGCATTTTTTGGCAAACTGTTACTATATGGCATTTTCTTTGCAATTTATTTAGTCTTGTTTCATATACCATCAAGTAGGACATCATTATTCTTTTTTGGGATATGAAACCAAGGTACTCTACAAGTTATATGTTTTTCAAATGCTGAATATTCATATATTGGTGTCTCATATTCTCTACAATTTATTTGTTTTTCAAATGTAGCTACTACTTTTGTTACTGACATTTCTGCACTAATAATCTTTTTTTTTCTTGTCAGTTGAAGGATGGCAGGAAGAAGAATCACTAGATCTAGTTGTAACAACACACAGGAGTTGCAACCTATTGCTGTCCCTCCATCCACAATTGTAGAAAATTGTGAGGATGAACCTAATCTACTGTCCAACAATATTGAAAAATGATGTAACAGCTGAAGAAAATGTTGAAAATGAACAGGAGAATAGGAAGTATGGATGTGGGCCTACAAGTGAGCAAAGCCTACTTCCTAAGCAAGGGCAGCCACGTCACAAGGTCCAATGGGATTATGAAGGAAATGCTATTGGGGAGAATGGTGCCAAATTGAATCGTTATTGTCATATGCTAGCAAGGAAACCACACATATGGCATCTAGACTTGAAGTGGAACGAACAACCAGAACAAGCTTTTGCAGATAGAAAATCAATTATTGAGGTAATCTTTTTCATAAAAAGACCAACAAATTGTATGATTGTTATATCTAAAGTAATATTTTCTATATTTTTGTAGAAATACTTCGATTTAGGCAGTCACCCTAATGCATGGAATCACATTGATGAACACATTAGCAAAGGGATATCAGTGTGGAGGGTACGTGTAAAGAAAGATTACTATGAAAAGTACAAGATTGAACCAAAATTGATGATGAAGAAAGTTGAGAAAAATGCTTCCATAGATATGGACCAGTTTAAAAATCATATTAAAGAATGGGGAACCGAGAAGTCTAAGGTACAATGGTTTCATATAACTTGCATGTATACCTATCTACTTTTTTGAATTATATGTTTCTTATGGTTTAGAAAATTTTCGAGATCAACAAGGCAAACAGAGCAAAAAAAGTGATGGATCATACCACGGGATCAAAGCCATGGAGTTGTTATCGGGCAGAAATGGTATTAATAATGGACACTTGTCTTTCTTAGTAGGAGTTGAACATATAACATGGACAGTTATTATGTTATCTATCATGTGTAGGTCAGTGAAGATCAACTCATTGTGCCTCTTAACAAATTTTTGGAAAAAGTTTACGAAAAAAGCCCACAAGTGGTTAGAAAATGGATATTTGCTTTCCTATGATGTCTACAAAGCTACATATGCTTAGATATCTCAATTTAAGCTTTCCTTTTATGATGCTTTCTAATTACATCTTAAAATCTCTGATATCGTGGAAAACCAAGTAGCAAACCAAGAAGAAATAGATACCAGAAGTGTTGATAATCTAACACGTGCTGCTTATTTGCAAGTTTTAAATCCTTCCAAAAAGGCTAGGATCCGAGGTGTTGGAATCGGGCACAAAGAGATAGGACATAGGGGAAAAGCTGCCCGTATAAGATATGAAATGCTTCTTGAGGAAAGCAATGCAAAGGATGTATGTTGGATTATAACTAAACTTGAACTATTAGTTACAACTAGTTTATTAGATCGATGTTTGTAATTTGTTTTCTATTTCAGGATAAACTTAAGGAACTTGAAGAAACAGTAAATGGATTGAAGAACTCCGTCTCCCAATTAATGACTTGGTATAATCAATCACAGGTAACTCAGATTCACTTGTCTATGTCAATGTAATATATAATTTTTTTTGACATTGTTGATGTATTTGTTATAGGATGGCGGTATTAATGTTGATTGTGCAACTGAATACCCCAATCAGAATACTACATGTGTCTTACACATGCAAAGTGGCACAAATAGGTCAGATGTGGGTTCTTTTCACATACAAGACAATACAAGTAATGGTGCAGATGTAGGCATGTTTCCCAGGCAAAATAATTCAAGCGGGGATGGCTTAGGAAGACTTTCTAGACAAATCAATTCAAGCAATTCAAGGGAGACTGGAGTAGGCATGCTTTCCATACAAGGCAATTCAAGGGAGAATGGAGTAGGCAGGCTTTCCATACAAGGCAATTCAAGGGAGAATGGAGTAGGCAGGCTTTCCATACAAGGCAATGGACATCCACTAAGATTTCTGCCACAGGTACCTCATAACATCTATATATTATTTTCAATATTCATACACATAAGAATATTAACATGTACACTTTATTAAAGGCTGCAATTGAAAGTTGGTGCCCTTCTTCTAGTAATAATCGACAAAGTCATCCTCAAATGTAGAACACACCAAGCACATCTTCATCGGTGTCTTTCACACCAAGAACTCATCGTTTAAATCAGGTATTCAATACATGCTTGATTAAACTTCTAGTGATCTGAATGACATGATTTTAAAAAAATTGAAGGCTTTACATTTTTCATGTGTTTAAGATATATTCAGTATTGTATATGTTTTTCCTACATGTGACATATTTGAATTTGTCACAAGACATCCAGAGTTTTAGATTACAGTTTGTATTTTTTAAGTTTTTAGTTGTTTTGTGTGAATGGACTTTATAGAGTTCAAATTTTATGTTTATGTTTTTATAGAGTTCTGTTGTACAATTCATGTTTACAACCAGTGTTGGTTATGTCGTTTCCAATTAGTAGGGTATTAATACTTGAATTTTTCACTGACTTAAATCTACATTAGTAGGGTATTAACATAACCAGTGTTGGTTATGTTGTTTTCTATCTCGCATGAGTTCAAGCATCAATTTGTGTAGCAACTGGATTGTAGCAAAGTGCTTTCTTCAGCTCGTTTGATTCAGATGAAAATGGGAGAATATTACTACTTTCAAATGACATACTAGTAGCTAGGATGACTTCAGTTTGGAATTTCACGAATATCCTTACTACTAAATCTTAAGCCATTCTATCATATTGATCTTTCTTTGGCTTGCGAAAAGTAGCTCAAAAAAAGATATTCTGATGGATTTTTAAAATGATTTCTAAAACGTAGGAATGTTGATAATGCTATCTACAAGCTGCATGTTTCATTACTATTAAAATGATTTAGGTATATTCTGGCAGGTCAACCAATTTTCAGTGTAATAGATCATTGTGATCTTCTTGATCAATATGTTGACTTGCTAAACGAGTTCAAGAATGACATATTCTGAGGGATATTTAGATGAGCTCTAAATCTTAGGTGTGTTGATTATGTTATCTACAAGCTGCATCATTCTTTACAATTAGAATGGTATAGGGACATTCATCTCCAGACCTTTTAGTTACATACTATTTTTCTGTTGGATGACATGTTTTTCACTAGAAACGACCAACAATAATTTATTAATTCAATTTTATCTGGCACTAGGTTTATTCAATGATCATGAAAGGTTTTATTTTTTCTTACGATGGCTGGTTCTATTCTGTTTTTATGCTGTCTTGAAGCTGATGTTGACCTCTTTCCTAGTTGTTTGTTGCTGGTTCAGATCTGGGCTGGAATGGTAGGGATCTATAGTTGGTTCTTGTTTCTTTTGTTCCTTTGGTTTCTGGCTGCCTGGCGTTGGTGGCTGTGCTCTCTTTGCTTTGTGTTGTGTAGTCTTGAGTGCTGCTGGTTGTTGATGGCTGGGGCAGGGTAGGTGCTGCCATTGTGATTCTTTCGAAGTGTTGATGATGTGCAGTATATGTTGGTCGGCTTGTTCTGTTGTTTTGTGCCTGAGTTGTTGGCTTTACTGTGTTGGTCGAGTCCTTTGATGGTGGCTGATGTGTTGGTTGATCCTCTGTGCTCCCCTCTTACTTTTATAGAGATGGTCGAGTCTGGTTGTGTGGTCCGGTATCCTACTGAGGCAGTTGTTCACTTACATTTATCTCTACTTCGCACTCACTCTGATTCCTTTTGGTATTTATATTGATAGGGTAGAATTACTTTTAATGATGGATTTCGACGGACAATGCACCTTGGAGTAGACCAAAACTGAAATATAAGGGTAAGTTGTTTGTTGTACTATTATTTATGTATAAACTTTAAATTATATTCATATAATGATTTGTCATTTTTAGGAGAAGAATATTCAAGTACCTAACCGTATGAGGCATGGCATTGATGAAGAGCAACACACCATTTGAAGGAATATGGAGACATTATAGATCTCAAGAGTTTCTAGCATGATATGTTCATTGTCATCAATCTCAAAATTTTGAACCATATGTACTCTTTATTTATATCAACGTTGAGCACGCAATGTATGGATAATATTTTGCTTCAATAACAAAATTTGGTTTGAGGTGATTTAACATTTTTATGTGTCATTTTGGTGTTGAATCTTCTTATGATGTCATGTGAATTAGTATAAAAATTTTGCTTGAGGTTATGTATACAAAGTTTTCATTTAAAATTTGATATTCACTATAGTAACAATTAATTATCATTTAATAAATCATTCAATAATCAATAACAAAATCATTTACAGTAGTCCCTCATAAATATATGGATGAAGGTCCAGATTGACCATCAAAATTGCATTGATGACGACCACATAGCCCCTCAAAAATAATATTAATGAAGGCATTATCCTTCAAAAATATATTCTCCAGGACCATCAAGTCCCTCAATAATGTATTTATGAGAACTAAATAGTCCCTCAAAAATGTATTTATGAAGGCTAAATAGTCCCTCAAAAATGTATTTATGAAGGCTAAATAGTCCCTCAATATAAAATTCTTGAGGGTCAGTTGGTCCGTGACAATTGTATTTGTGAGGGCCACTGGTATTTTTCACGTGAGTTCTCTTCACAGACCATTTGTGAGGGCCAGACCCACAACCGTCCCTATTTCTGAGGGCCTATAGAGAGGGGTTTGTGACAAGACTCTCCCGTGAATAATGGCCCAATTTTTAGTAGTGTAAGTGACAAGGTGATGACTAGACCTTTATACATCCAACTCTATACATGTGATTAACTTGACATACATGTATCAACCCTATACACCTTACAAAGATGAGGACAGGACACTCTTAGGAGTGATGTATGCAACACTAAATAATGGTGTGGATAGTATTTTGTGAGTTGAGATACCTAAAGTGGTTGATAATGATATCAACGATGCCTAACCATTAGACAAGTCCATATCATTAAAGATAGATGGACAAATCTAGTGTGTGACCTATGCACTATATGATAAAGGTGATAGGTGAGTGGTTAAAAGTATTAAGAGGGAAATACCTTAATACAAGATAAGTTGGTAAATCCAAGTTAGTTAGAAGTGATGAGAAAAGTGATACATCAAGACATGATAGGTATCACATTCAGCACTTCAGGATTGATACACCTTGATACACTTTGAATCCAATTTAGTTGGATAAGAAACACATGAAATGTGTTATATAAACTGATACAATAAAATGTAAGGAGTTTGATACATTTTGATAAGTACATGCTAACATACCTTGAGAAAGGGGTTAAGTCAAACTAATAAGTATTATGTAATCATACCCTCGCAAGAATAAGAAATAAACTCATACCTTGCATTGATGACATTTAATGATATGCGATGGAAGAAATAAGCATATGTAATGCTTGTGATATTAAAAGAGGATCTTAGAGTAGTGAAGCAATTAATTAGGGTTGGATTCATAGAATGAACATAATCCCTAATTAATGTGTAATGGGAAATCCTAACCCTAATTTGGGTAATAGGATGAAAAACCATATTTGATGGTAAACCCTAATCCTGGTAAGGAAATAGTGGTGTTACTATTGTATTGTATGCTGTGATATGTTTTTGTTGCTTACTAAGAAGTAACAAGATAGGCATTGGCCTGGTGTACCATTATATCATACTTTACCCAATGAGAAGTAACAAAATGTATTGTGGCATTGTAAGCCATGTGATCAAGTTGTTGCCTAGTAAAAGGTGACAAGACAAATAATGGGTCTTGTGAGCCATGAGTAATGCTTGTGTAACATGTATTATCTATACCTGGGTCTGAGGACCTAGAGGTAATAGTTACCTAATAAGTGGTAACAATGCATGTTCAGTGATGAACTTAGGGTCTAAATACCCAAATTCTATAAGCATGGTAATAATGTGGTGGAGGGATGAAAATTCCTGGTATTTAAATGAGGGACTGAGATCCCAATGTCTTATAAAGACTGAGAAGTGATTGATGAAATAGTACATGGTTCTTTGTAGCATTTTTCATAATATGTTATGTTTGAGAACTTGATTGATGCTAAAAAAATATGATAATGTACCTAATTAATCAAGTAAAATCATATCATGTAGAGCCCTGACCATAGATCCATCAGTGTCAGAATTGTTGAATGGTGAAACGGGTGCTCCGTGGCAAAACCCGTAACACATATTTTGAATATGCGGGGGTAAATGGGTGAAAATATCCTTACGTCCTGGTGAATAGATTGATGGAAGGTAAACATTAAACCTCTCAATCCTTCATGTGACAGGATGGATGTATCACAAATCTTCCGATGGTTGGGATGGATGTATCACTAATCTCCCAATGATATTCAATGTCGGGTCGATGGAGATAAACATTAAATCTCTCGATTGCCGATGAGAGTGCAGTTGACTCTGTAACTCTATAGCGAAGTTGCCAGTATACCCAGGAAAGCTATCTAGTAGAGACACAAGATGTCCTGCATGTTGTCTCGTACTGACCAAGATGTGGGAGGTCTTGGAAGTTGGCTCTTCCATTGACCTATGTATGGTACCAATTTTGACTTCGCAGTGGTCAGTTGGAGTATGAGCGGTATACCTCATTTCCTCAGGGCATAAGTGTGATTGTAAAATGTAATCAGCAGTATAGCATGTTTGCTTAGTGATTGAATATGGAAATTCATTGGCTGATGTTACATTTCTTTTATGCATCTTTAGTTGATAGATGTGAATTATGTCTCCTTACATTCCTTGCAAGGTGGATAGATGATTTACAACTCTACCATGAGTATATGCAATGTTCTCCTTAGGAAAGGAGATTACTTGATTCTGTTCGTACAACAATTTATCTGCTGTTAAATGTATAAGATTCCTCCGCTCAATTTTAATTTAATAAACTGCAATAATGATGTTTCTGGCTGAGAGTTATATCTCTCGCTGGGGAAATTTACAATTGTCTCACCCCCGTGGGAACTAACATTTTTAGGTGGACGCAGACGAAGAGTCAGAAATCCCATAGAAGATAAAGAACATCAGCAACATCAGGGACAATAGTAATATCTCGGGTGGAGATATTGTCTGTTGAGTCTTGTAGTTAAGAGTCCTATGTGTCGTCTCTATACTCTCACATCCTAGTAGTCAGTAGTTTGTGATTTTATAATTGATATGAGGTTTTGTCTTGATGCCTCGAGTTTTAAGTTGCCTATGTACAGATTTAATAGAGCAAATGTTGTATGTAATTCTCGAGAAGAGATGGTACATGACATGCACATTATGAACCAGGTTGTAATTGAAATACAATGGTTCTTGTTGAAGGAGTTTTCCTATGTTTGGATCTCTTTGTAAAAGGTTTTAATTTTTAGTGATTTTTCAGTAATTCCGCTACAAATGATTCGCTTCCGCTTAAATAAATCTTGTTTTGTAAGTTGGATGTGACAAATAAAGTGGTATTACAACTCTAGGTTCGCTGAGTCTACAGAGACATAGGGCTAAGGTAGTAGAGTCCATTCTAGTGTCTTCCAGTGTATCTTATAGTGTCTTCTGCTCATATAGGGGAAGAAGAACTTGAAGATGACTGTGTCACATGAGGAGTTTGCTGCAGAAAGTAGTGATGTTGTACCAAGAGGGGATGCAGGGGATCAAAGCAGAGAATAACATACACCTGCACATCCCCAATTTGACCTAGCCATGATAGAGAGCCCAACCTTTCCTGCTCTGTTTCAGAAATTTAGGACAACTATGATGCACATAGTAGATCATGCATTAGCATTGCAACCTAGACTACTAGTCCCCAATGACAATGTTCTGAATATCAACAAGACTTGTAACCAACATCAATAGGTTGAAGCAATGGGAAATGATGAAGTGTTGAACTCCAATAGGTTTCCTGCTCAACGTCAGCCTGTTGGAGCAATGAATAATGATGAAAGGGATAGGATACAATCTGAAATTAGGACCTTCCATAGGTGTAGGAAGCCTGGACATATCAAACCTAATTGTCTAGAAAACGAATATAAAGGAAGAGTTGAGAAAAGGCCTATCCAAATCCAAGAACAGATCCATGGTAATTCTAAAAATAAGAAGTTTTTGATACCATCAGTACAACCAGGGCCTAGTGCACCAAGACAATGGCTATCCAAAAAGGGTAAATAACCTTCTAGACCACATCTAGAGCTTAGAACGTGTTACCGATGTGGACAGGTAGGACATCTGGTAAGAGATTGTTCAGCCAGAAATGTTATGGTGAATCAACCTCTGAGGCAGAACCACCCTGAGGTAGTAAACCATCCACGAATCATGACATGTCAGACAAAATAATGACATTTTAATATGTCTTTTTATGGTTTCCTGAGTTAAATTGAGAAAGAAATTGATTGAACTTTCCTTGATTAGTCCTAAGAGGACTTACATTTTGCATAGTAAACATTATAGATGTTTTATATTGTTCTTACCTTTATAAAAAAGATGATGTATAGAAGAAGTGCATGGATGAAGTCCAGGGATGCTAAATCTTATACTTGTAATAAAATGAAAAGTAAAGAATATGATAATATACAAAATGCATACTACTTAATCGCAATATTTATATACCCTGGCCAGGTATACAACTATTGATGATAAAGTGAGTATGGAAACTCTTAGATTGTTATCTTTTTTATTGCTCTAATCAAGTAGTCATTCTGAGACAATCTGATGAGTATCATGAAATTAGAAATATGCTATGAAATAAATGTGTCATATCCTAAGCACAAGAAAGAGAAATCTGAAATAATTTCAGATGAGTTTGTGTGTATGAGGAAGTAAAAAGTATACTCCTCATAAGTTAAGATGAGAACAAGGGAGGTGATCCCTATTCGATAAAGTTTGTGTGTATAATAAAGATCTTTTCCCATAATGAGGAAATGGGAAATATGATAAGATCATAAGATGCTCATGAACATGTTAGATAATAACAAAGAAAGAAATGATGTTATGTAAACATCCTTATAAATTCCTATGCTGAAGGCAAGGAAACTAGGATCATACAAAGAGTAAATGATTTTTGAATAGTTGAAAACTCATGAAATAATAAGAGGGATATGATTCCTTGTCTTCTTTCCTTTTGGGGACAGGGAAATCAAGTGGGTCTTAGGACACTTGATGTGCATAAGATAAAAATGTTCATGTGATGGGTACTTAGAAAAGTATCTATTTATCTTGGACTTTGGTTCCAAGGTGAAGAGATATGTGACAAGTAATGTCCCAAGCTAAAAGGAAGATAAATATGTGATATGTTTTCAACATATGTGATAGATACCAAGGTAAGAGATCCTGGTATCTAAAGAAATATCTGATGGTTTATGTTAACTATCTAAAATGGTCAACCATGAAACCAGATTAATCATGTAAAATAGTATGAACATCACATGTTAGGGGTTTATGCTTTGCATAAACATAATAATTAAAGATACCTTTAAAATAAATTCTTAATTGATAAGTAACTTCTCCTTATGATGATAAAATGTACAACTAATGAGATATTTAGTACAAGTAATAAGGAAAGTGTTACCTGATATAGAATTAACTCCACAGTCAACAATGAGAAAGATAGTGGAGTATGTGTGCTGTGTAAAAGATTCTATGAGAATCTTGTGTGGAATAACTTGATTTTGATCAAAGACTTATGATACCTCCATAAAAATGAAATGTTATGTTGAAACTTGATAGAATAATGAGTAAATAAAATATGTCTCCCTTTTATCTGGGATTTCGGGGACGAAATCCTTGTTAGCGGTTTATAATTTGTAACATCCCTGACCTGGGTTATGCCTTAACCCTGGGAATTTTGCTTAATAAAGTTAATTAGATCCTTAATTTTATCTTGTGAAAATTAATTAAAGCTCAAAAGGAACTTATATTTCAATTTTGGTCCTATTTGAATAATGTTGAAGCAATGTTTGCTTATTTTGGACTAATGTGCAAATTACCCAAGTTGAGGTGTTAACTTGCAAATGTTACTTGATAAACATTCCTCATGTGTTGAGTCATCATGAGAATGAAGATGATGCAGAGGAATGGCTTGTTAAAGCCTGAGTACCAAGAAAGAGCTGATAAAGCAATGTTTGTGCATTAAAAACCTCGTTTTGGTGTAATGTGCAATTTACCCAAAACCAGGGTTCAATATGCAAATTACCACTTCAATAAGGTCCCTAATATTTCTTGGCATCATTTAGAGCAAATAAAATGAGAGGGGCACCTCATTTGAATTAATTTGGAGGAGAGAGAATTGTGATATTAAAATAATCAAGATTTAAGTATAAATGGAACTTTAATTCAATTTAATGCAAAAAGAAATATATTAATTGGATTACCCTTCAACCAAAATTGTTTTGGGTTAAAATCAACAAGTGTGGAGATCGTTGTGCCTTGCAAAGGAAATGGAAATATCCTAAGGAGGTGAAGAACCCACTCACCTTATTATAAGGAAAAGAAATATCCACTCACTTATGGATATTAGTATAATACATTTAAGGTGCTTAATTTCTTTTCCATTAATTCATGGATAATGAAAAGGAATTTGGAGATAAGGAATATATCTTTTCATGCACGTATATGAGGAGAAAGAGGTGACACTAATTTTGGAATTAAATGATTTTTATATGGCATTTTCTCTCTCATTGATTTTCTTATAAAAACACCCTTTACAAGCCAAATCAAAGGCTTTTTCGGAATCCACTTCTTTCCCTTACTTGCAAACGACAAAAGGAGCTTTGGAGGATCAGGAGGAAGACCCCCAACCTTTTGGTAAGCTTCTTGGCCTCCTTTCACCTTGAATCCATGGTAAAAATTGAAAAATCAATGCATGAATTCTTCTTATCTCGATCCCCTCTTCAAATATAACCATTCATTTTTACTCAATGCTTGAGGATGAGCCTTGGGATAGTGAAAGAAGTTGCATACACCATTTTTGACGTGATCTTGAAGCTTTGGAGCTCAATTGGAGGGGGGTTATATAACTTGAACCCCTTTACATTGTTATTCAACTATCAGTCTTGCAATTTCGTTGATTCCATCATCTTCTTGATTAATTGTTGGTTGAAATTGGTAATTCCATGAAATCAGATGTACTAAGATCTACAGGGACGAAGGTAAATGGTGATGACATCATCTTGGACTCATGTCCCTAAGAAATTGTATTTCATTCGGTTTCAACAAACTTGCTCATTCAGTTTCAACAAAATCGTTTGAAAGCAAACAGTTTCATCAAACCGTTTGGGAGAGTTGAACATGGTTGACCGTTTGGAACATATGATGCTAATATTTATGGTTAATGACCCATCAAATTTGATTTATTAATTCCAAAGGGTTCATCAGTTGAAGATTAATTAATTAGCAAACCTTAATCGGGTTAAGTGTTGATATTCAATTTGGTTAATTTAGAATTTAGGGTGTTTGAGCCCAAACAGTCTCAAGACCATTTGGAGGTCACCTAAATGGTTTCAAGACCGTTTGGAGGTCACCCAAGATCGTTTGGAGGTCTAGGGTTAAGTATGGTTGAGCAATGGAGGGCCCAGAGATACCAAATTGAAATGCTATCAAGTGCTGATTTGATGATCAATCCAATGATCTACAACCTAATGGAATTTTACAAAATCCAAGGATAGGATGGGGCAAACGATCTCAAGACCATTTGGAGGTCATCCAAACGACCTCAAGACCATTTGGGGTCAGGTCATATCAAAAATTTGATGATGATTCATTAGTTGCAATGGAATCAATTCCACAATGTTGATCATTGATGGCTACTCGATTCAAAGCCCTAATTGAAGGTTTCTTGAGTAGAATTTCTAGATCAATTTGGTTCAAAACCCTAATTGATGGTATAATTGAAGGTTGATTCAATACTTCAAGTAACAAAGAAATCAAGGCTTCAATTGATAATTTGTTCATTGATAACACCCAAATTAGCGCATATTTTCTATGCATTTTATCTATAGTTTTGTGCCACTTTAGTCTTAATATGCACTCTTTTGTTCATGTTTTATGTTTTCTATCTCTCTATTAGATAATGTAGTGAAAATAGCCAATAATGTAGCTAATTAGCCTGTTTTAGACTTGTAGGTATCGAAACTAGCCAATTTTGGGACTTTCAAGTACCAGACCAGGAAAAGACAAGAATCGCAGCAGCTGGCCGATACGGCTGCCTGATACGGGTGCCCGATATAGATGCCTGATATGATCTGGATGAGATGGCCGCCCGACAAAGACGCCCGATATGGCTGCCCGATATGGCCTGGCCGATACGGTTGCGCTGACCGATACGGTCGCCGACCGATACGGCTGCCCGATACGGTTGCCGAGTGACAGTCATATTGGCCGACCTGGTTCCTCAAGATTGAAGCCACGGATGAAGGACATGTGGACCAATAAAAGCTACAACTTACATCAACTCGCTGCCTATAAATAGCAGCTGCCAGCCTACAGGAATGCTTCTTCGGAGGGCAAGAGAGAGACGAGGGCTGGAGGGAGGACCCTGCAAGAGCTAGTTCCTAGACCAAGGAGCTAGTGTGTCGGGTTCCCCAAAGGCCGCCGCCCGATACGCCCACCGCCCGATACGCCCGCCGACCGACACGGCCGCCGCCCGATACGCCCGCCGCCCGATACGCCCGCCACCCGATACGCCCGCCGACTGACACGGCCGCTGCCTGATACGCCCGCCGCCCGATACGCCCGCCGACCGACACGGCCACCGCCCGATACGCCCGCCGCCCGATACGGTCTAGAGAGAGAGAGAACCGAGGAGTCCAGAGGGACAAAGAGAAGGCCCAAGGGGTGAGATCCGGCCTGCACGGAGGCCAAGGAGCGAGAGCCACCTCTCCTCTACGGGCTATATCTCTCCCCTCTTCTCTTTCATTCTACTGCATTCCTTTGTTTCTTGTATAAACGATGTTTATCCATCTTTGTTCGGTGCCATCTATGCTTGTCTATGGCTAGTTAGCTCCTTCTTGGCTATGCAGCCCGATCTGGGCATGTTTATATACTTTTTCCTTAAGCAAGTAGATTCATATCAGATCTAGTATGTTGCATGTTCTATTTTCTCTTTCCAAGTTATGATTGCTAGTTTGGTTGATCTCTTACTCGCTTGAACTGCTATTTCTGCCTGTATTGAGAGATCCGTTGTAGAAATAGCTAAGAGATGATAGTTTGGATCTGAACCTGAGAGGAGGACGATCCAAGGTATTCTGTTCCTAACACCCCATAATATCCTAAGACCCGAGAGGGAACTTAGCATATACTGAGGTGTTGATATGTCATCCCTTGAGAGAGGGTTAATGACATATCGTTGATGGTTGAGTCACGCATCGCGAGAGCGAGTGGGATGACCCCACAGGACAGATGCTGCTATGCATGCTAGATGCTTGCTTGGGTGTTCGAGGGTTGTCTACGCCCGAGAACGAGTGCATAGACTGCCCCTTTTGTGGTTACATAGCCAAGAACTCTCTTTCTCTAGTTAGTAGACTCACGAGCTCTGTTTTGTTTTGTTTTGTTTTCTTTGTTTTGTTTTATATCGTGACAACCTGCTAGACTAGTTCTAGCATTTACTTTTATCGACTATCGTCTTGGCTTATCTGACTAAAGAACGAGATCCGTGGCGTCCTAAACGTCACCACGTCCTTGTGTTCGACCCCGTATGTAACAACCCTAACCTGGGTTATGAGGTAACCCTATTTGTTTTGGCTAATAAAGTTTCTTAGAACTTTAATATAATCCTCTAAGGTGCTTTGTTATCATGTGACACATTTATGTTTCAATTTTGGTCCCGATTGAATGTTGTTTGAGCAATTTTCCTTTGTTTTGGACCAAAGTGCAATTGACCCAAATTGAGGGTCTATAATGCAAAATGTCACATGTTGAACATGCCTCATGTGTTGTAGCATAATTATTGAGATAATGATGCAAGGTGGTGGCTTGTGGAAAGTCTAAATTCCAAGTTTGAACTTGTTTGAACAATGCTGGTACCTTGTGCACCAATTTTGGTACAAATTGTAATTTACTCAAAATATGGGGTTGATATGCAAATTACCACCTCTAGAGTGTTACCACTTCCTATATGTATCATTTAGAGGAGAGAGAATGAATTAGACACCAAGTTTGATTCCATTATGAATGATGGTAATCTTGGTGAAGAAATGACCAAGAAAAGGGTTGAATTTGGAAGCTTAAGTTGAGTTGTATCAAGTTGAAAAGCTTATATATGAGTGCCTATCGGCCATGGTTCCCAAGGAGGTGTCCCATATCGTTTTGTGAACTCTTGGAAAAGTCCATATCGTGTAAAGAACCTCAAGGAGGTGAGGTGTGTCGGCCAACAAGTTTCCTTAGAAAAAGTGTATCGGCTTGACATGAAATAGTGATTAAACATAGATGACTTATCCAAATGGATAAGCAATGGACGAATTTGCATCTTTAGATGATCCTCAACCTTTTTTCATGTCAAGATAAATGTTGATGCATGCATGGACACGTGTCACCCATGCATGACACGTGGCACCTACTAGCTCAAAATGTTGACACCTCATTTTTGCCTCTCTTCATGATCAGCAAGTATATATACCCCTAGTTTGACCCCTTAATGGAATTTTTCGACCCTTACCACCCACCTACCTTGTGATATCGTGCATGGAGCTCTTGTATCGTGCAGGAGAGCAAGCATATCGTGCATAGGTCCTTGTATATCGCCCATAGCAAAAGCATATCGGCCAAGTAGGTGAAATTGGCCATATAAGGTGATATCGACCAATAGGGTGAAGAGTTGAGTGCCATATCGTGCAAAGTGAGTGCCATATCGTGCAAAGTGAGTGCCATATCGTGCAAGAGGGTTGGCATATCGTGCAAGGACACAAGGGTATCGTGCATAGGCCTTGGGTATCGGCCATAGCAAGTGTATCAGCCATACCATGTTGATATTGCTCATAGCAAGTTGATATCGGCCAATTGAAGTGATTTTGGCCACAAGTGAGGGGGTATCGGCCACAAGCAAGGTTGTGTAGGCCAAGAGGAATTCCATATCGCCCAAGAGTGGTGGGGTGTCGGCCAAGGAGCTAAGGAACTCAAAACTTAACCCTAAGGTAAGCTATAGTTGTCTTCAAGCTTGAATTGAAGCATGGAATTAGGGTTATGATCTACCTTTCTTTTGTCCTTCACCAATTGCTTATCCATGATGATTCCTTGTATATGAAGGAGTTGTGAACGAGCCTTGGACCTTTGATAAAGTCATCTTCAACCATAGGAACATGGAGCTTTGGAGCTTGAAGCTTTGAAGTGGTTCTTAAGGCGGGTTATATAACTTGAACTCAACCATGTTATTATTCTTCACCTAAATTGCTCTAATTAGTGAAATACTTTTAAATTCCGAAATTTCTGAAATAGTTGATGAAATAATGAGTTCAATTAGTTGCTTAGACCTGTTTCCATGAATTATATCAGTTAGAACAAAGGTCTAAAGCTTGAAGATGATGGTATCACTTTATAAAAGTGATATCAGGTGCAAGCACATATGCAAGCACCTCTAACCCGATATGATGATGTACCTATTTCACTAAAATGATATGAATAGGTTTTTAAACCTTATTGAACGATATGGGAGTGTAGTGTACACCTCTTGCACGATAGGGAGTCAAGTATAGACTCCATACATGATACAAGATTGAATGAATATTTATAAGTTGACATGAAACCCTAATTTGGGTAACCCGATATAAGAAAAGAGTAACAAGTGTTATTGCACAACATGGATGCATGACATGGATGCACGATAGGGTTGTACGATAGGGTTGAACGATAGGGTTGCACGATACACAACCCTAGACAATATGATAGCTCGATATGGTGATAAGTTGATACCCCTTAAGTATCATGGGAGACACATGTATATGCCATGTGCCCGACACAATCCACCCTAACCCGACATGGGTGTTGCAACCTAATGTTTGATGATGTAGCCCAATATGGTTTGGTGCCCTACACTCCAATTGACTTATATATTGGGTTGAGTCCGATATGGTAACCCTAGCCCGTCATGGCTAACCCTAGATGGTGACTAGCCCGATAGGGTGATTCAATGTACTTCTAGCCCGACATGGTGATGGGTTGATACATCATAAGTATCATGGGCAACACATACATATATCTTGTGCCCGATATGAGGTCAAGAAGGTACCTCATGCCCGATATGGAGACAAGTGCAAATCCTAGCCCGATATGGTAAGTGTCTATACACCTACAACCCGATATGGTGAACATATGCACATGATTTAACCCTATACACCTTGTAAAGGTAAGGGCAAGACACTCTTAGGAGTAATGAGTGTAACACCAAGTAATGGTGTGGATAATACCTTGATAGGTGAAACACCTAGAGTGGTTGATAATGGTTAATCCTATATCAATAATGCCTTAACCCGAGATGAGTTCATATCATTAGTGATGGTTGAATAATTCAATTGTGTAACTTATGACCAATACATTACATGATAAATGTGATGAGCTATTGCATAAAGTATTAGGATGGGACATACCCTAATACAAGATAAGTTGATGAACTTAAGTATGTTAAAAGTAATGAGGGAAGTGATACATCCAGGCATAATAGATATCACATCCAGCACTCCAAGGTTGATACACCTTAATGCACCTCAAATCCAATATACGTGAATAAGTTGTTGCCTAGTGAGAGGTGACAAGATGATTAATGGCCTTGTGAGCCATGTGAATAAGTTGTTGCCTAGTGAGAGGTGACAAGATGATTAATGGCCTTGTGAGCCATGTGAATAAGTTGTTGCCTAGTGAGAGGTGACAAGATGATTAATGGCCTTGTGAGCCATGTGAATAAGTTGTTGCCTAGTGAGAGGTGACAAGATGATTAATGGCCTTGTGAGCCATGTGAAGAAGTTGTTTCCTAGTGAGAGGTAACAAGATGTGTGATGGCCTTGTGAGCCATGTGAATACTTGGACAACAAGTGAAATAAATACCTTGGTCTGAGGACCTAGAGGTAATGGATACCTGTTATAGAGGTAACAATGTTATGTGATGATCTAAGGGTTTGAATACCCAGATCCAATAATCATGATAATGATGATGTGAAGGGATGAGAATTCCCAGTAATGTGATAAGGGACTGAGATCCCAAGTATCATGTGTTTTAAAGATTTGAAAGTACTTTATAGATGTATTATACCTTTCTTTGTAGCATTTGTCATAATAATTCATGTGTGAAAACTTGACTGATGCTAAAAGAATATGGTAATTCACTTAATTAATCAAGTGGAATTTTATCATGTAGTGCCCTGGCCATAGATCCATCATCGTCAGCAGCTGGTGATGGTGAAACGGGATATCCTACGGGTTAATCTGGAGCGCATATTGTTGAATATGCGGGGTTGCTCCTAGCCACAAATAGGAAGGTTAGAGTACAACTTCGGTTGTAGACTCCAGAGCACGGTTTCAGGCCCGTGGCTCAGTGTGATAAGAGCATGGTGAATAGGCCCATGGCTCAGTGTGATAGAGCATGAATGCATCCATGGCTCAGGGAGCACGGTGAACTGGCCCGTGGCTCGATTCACTAGCGCCGACACCTGTACCAAGGTGGGCTAGGCAGAGGGTAGCCTGACCCTGTGTGACTAAGGTCACTTAAGCAAGAGACTGCGGTCCTGCTTGTGGTCTCGCACTGACCGAGACGTGGGAGGTCATGGAGTCCGGCTCTTCCATGGACCTTGTATGGTACCGATTTCGACTTCGCAATGGTCGGTTGGATTTGAGCGGTACGACTCACTTCCTCAGGGCATAAGTGTGATTGTAAAATGTAATCAGCCGCCTAGCATGTTTGCTTAAATACGGAAATCATTTAGCTGATGTTACATTTCTTTTATGCATCCTTAGTGGATAGATGTGATTTATGTTTCTTTACATTCCTTCCAAAAAAAGTAGTTAATTATTAATTCTACCATGGGTAGATGCAATGTTCTCCTTAAAGAAAGGAGACTACTTCATTATGTTCATACAATGATTAATCCTGCCTGTTAATATAATAAGAACCTCTGCTCAGTTTATAAATGATTAACTGTGATAATAATATGGTCAGCGGAGAGTTATATCTCTCGCTGGGGCAATTTTCAATTGTCTCACCCCCGTGGGGCCCAAATTTTTAGGTGAACGTGCACGAGGAGGTGAAGACCTTTTTGCAGAGGAAGAACAATAGCTGAGGCAGTAGTGACAGCTCCGGTTGAGTGTACTGTCTGTCATGTCTTGTAGATATGAGTCCTATGTGTCGTCTCTGTACTCTCAGGTCCTTGGAGTTGGTTCGTACTGGTTTTATGATCAATAAGAGATTTTGGTTTACGTGCCTTGAGGTTTTATGTTTCTCATGTATAGTTTGGTAAAGCAACTGATATATGTTATCCTCGAGAAAAGATGGTAAAGTGTATGTACAATGTGAGCAATGATGTACATAAAGTTTTGGTTCTGCCTTAAAGAGTTTTCCTAGAAATGGATCTCTTTGCAATTTGGTTTTAATTTTTAGTGATTTTTGTTAATCTGTTGTTTATGTTTGAATTCTGCTTAATAAGTAACGATGTGATTGTCGGTCGTTACAAGTTTGGTATCAGAGCTTAAGGTTCGTTGAGTCTACAGAGACATAGGACTAAGGTGTTGAGTCTGTGTTAGTGTCCTCTAGTATACCTTATAGTGACTTCTGCTTGTGCAGAAGAAAGGGTGAAGTTTATAAATGATTGGGGAACATGAGGAATACATTGTTGAGGGCAATGTTGTTGCACCAGGAAAGGGTACAAGGGTTCAGGCAAGAGAAGAATGAATGCCTGAGAATTCCCATCAGGACCCGAACAGGATAGAGAATCCTATGTTTATGCTCTTGTTGGGCAGGATAGGACAACAATGATGCATATAGTAGACTGGATACTAGCATTACAACCTAGGTTACCAGTCCTCAATACAGAAACTATGGGCTTTGAAAGGGTTCCTGAATGACATAGTCATGTTGGAACAGTGGAAAATGTGGGAAGGATTAGCATATGGCAAGAAAATAGACCCTGCCATAAGTTTAGACAGATAGTATATCTGTGATGGAAGTGCCCAAGAAGGGGCAATAAGACGAGAATTAAGGAAATATCATTACAATTCCATAGACATTTGCCTAGTTGTTCTAAAAAGTCAAAAGTAACAACATGAAACAGCTAGACTCTATGGGTTGAGTCAACCTAAAGCGGTGGATGACCGCGAGGGGTAACAATCACATAGAGTTTTTTTTTCATTTTGATATGCCTTCTTTTGATGTTACCTGATAATCCTAAAAAGGATTGCTGTTATGGACTTCCCTATTGATTATCCTATGGGGACATAGGGAAGAAACGATGAGAACTAGAATTTATATTCTGTTCAGTATTCTTTTAAATGCTCCATAATTGCTCTTATCTATGTGAAAAAGGATGAGGTATAGAAGAGATGCCTGGAGAAAATCCCGGAATGTTAAATCATGTGTTGGTTATTATACGAAAAGTAAGGAATATGATAGTAAACAAAGTGCATACTACTTAATCTCAGTACTTGTATACCCTGGCCAGGTATATAATTATTGGAGATAAGGTGAGTATGGAACTCTTAGATTGTTATCTTTCTGATTACTCTAATCAAGTAGTCATTCTGAGACAATCTAGTGAGTATAATGAAACTGGAAGTATGGTATGGACATGTATATCACATCCTAAGTGCAATAAAGTGGAATCTGAGATGATCTCAGATCAATCTGTATGTATGAGGAAATGAAAAGTATAATCCTCATGATAAGAGAATGAGAACAAGGGAGATGATCCCTATCAGATAAAGCATGTGTGAATAGTAAAGATCTTTTCCCATGATGTGGAAATGGGAAATGTGATAAAATCACAAAATGCTCATGAACATGTTAGACAATAACAAAGAAAAGAATAATGACATGTAATCATCCTTATAATTCCTATGCTGATGGCAAGGAACCTAGGATGAAACACGAGTAAATGACTCATGAATAGTTGAAAGTTCATGCAATAACTAGAGGAGATGATAATCTCTTCTCTTTGATAAACAACCCTAGATGATGATGGGGTGATAATAGGAATATGTTCCTTAGTGTTCTTTCTTTTTAGGGACATGGAAATCAAGCGGGTCTTATGACGCTTGATGTGTATAAGTTAAAAATGTTCAATTGATGGATACTTAGAAAAAGTATCAGTTTGTCTTGGACTTTGGTCCCAAGATAAAGATATGTGTAACAAGTAATGTCCCAAGATGAAAGAAAGATGAGGATGTGATGAGTTTTTGACACATGTGATAGATATCTAAGTAAGGAATCATGGTATCTAAAAAGTGTCAGGTGGTATGAGAAAGTTAAAACATAAACTCATAATCAGATGCTTTATGTTGGTTTCCTAGGATGGCCAACTGTGAAATCCGTCTAGTTACATGAAACAATATGGACATCATATGTTAGGGGTCTATGCTCTGCATAAACATAACATTGATGAGAATGATTTACTTGAAGGAATAATTGTAAAAATATTACAATAAAAGTTTTTCGAATGAGATTAACAAACAACATCTATCTGAGTGAGAAAAGTGTTACCTGACCCAGAATTAACTACACAGTCGATAATGAAATAGACAGTGGAATATGTGCATTGTGTGACAGATTTAATGATAACTCTGTGTGGAAGAACTTTGTGTTGATCAAAGTTCTATGGAATCTCCATAACATTAAGATGTTATATGGAGACTTGATGATATGATGAATGAATAATATCTGTTTCCCTTTACCTGGGATTTCGGCGACGAAATCCTTGTTAGGGGTTTATAACTTGTAACAACCCTGACCTGGGTTATGAGGTAACCCGATTTGTTTTGGCTAATAAAGTTGCTTAGAACTTTAATATAATCCTCTAAGGTGCTTTTTTATCATGTGACACATTTATGTTTCAATTTTGGTCCCGATTGAATGTTGTTTGAGCAATTTTCCTTTGTTTTGGACCAAAGTGAAATTGACCCAAATTGAGGGTCTATAATGCAAAATGTCACATGTTGAACATGCCTCATGTGTTGTAGCATAATTATTGATATAATGATGCAAGGTGGTGGCTTGTGGAAAGTCTAAATTCCAAGTTTGAACTTGTTTGAACAATGCTGGTACCTTGTGCACCAATTTTGGTACAAATTGTAATTTACTCAAAATATGGGGTTGATATGCAAATTACCACCTCTAGAGTGTTACAACTTCCTCTATGTATCATTTAGAGGAGAGAGAATGAATTATACACCAAGTTTGATTCCATTGTGAATGATGGTAATCTTGGTGAAGAAATGACCAAGAAAAGGGTTGAATTTGGAAGCTTAAGTTGAGTTGTATCAAGTTGAAAAGCTTATATATGAGTGCCTATCGGCCATGGAGCCCAAGGAGGTGTCCCATATCGTTTTGTGAACTCTTGGAAAAGTCCATATCGTGTAAAGCACCTCAAGGAGGTGAGGTGTGTCGGCCAACAAGTTTCCTTAGAAAAAGTGTATCGGCTTGACATGAAATAGTGATTAAACATAGATGACTTATCCAAATGGATAAGCAATGGACGAATTTGCATCTTTAGATGATCCTCAACCTTTTTTCATGTCAAGATAAATGTTGATGCATGCATGGACACGTGTCACCCATGCATGACACGTGGCACCTACTAGCTCAAAATGTTGACACCTCATTTTTGCCTCTCTTCATGATCAGCAAGTATATATACCCCTAGTTTGACCCCTTAATGGAATTTTTCGACCCTTACCACCCACCTACCTTGTGATATCGTGCATGGAGCTCTTGTATCGTGCAGGAGAGCAAGCATATCGTGCATAGGTCCTTGTATATCGCCCATAGCAAAAGCATATTGGCCAAGTAGGTGAAATTGGCCATATAAGGTGATATCGACCAATAGGGTGAAGAGTTGAGTGCCATATCGTGCAAAGTGAGTGCCATATCGTGCAAAGTGAGTGCCATATTGTGCAAGAGGGTTGGCATATCGTGCAAGGACACAAGGGTATCGTGCATAGGCCTTGGGTATCGGCCATAGCAAGTGTATCAGCCATACCATGTTGATATTGCTCATAGCAAGTTGATATCGGCCAATTGAAGTGATTTTGGCCACAAGTGAGGGGGTATCGGCCACAAGCAAGGTTGTTTAGGCCAAGAGGAATTCCATATCGCCCAAGAGTGGTGGGGTGTCGGCCAAGGAGCTAAGGAACTCAAAACTTAACCCTAAGGTAAGCTATAGTTGTCTTCAAGCTTGAATTGAAGCATGGAATTAGGGTTATGATCTACCTTTCTTTTGTCCTTCACCAATTGCTTATCCATGATGATTCCTTGTATATGAAGGAGTTGTGAACGAGCCTTGGACCTTTTATAAAGTCATCTTCAACCATAGGAACATGGAGCTTTGGAGCTTGAAGCTTTGAAGTGGTTCTTAAGGCGGGTTATATAACTTGAACTCAACCATGTTATTATTCTTCACCTAAATTGCTCTAATTAGTGAAATACTTTTAAATTCCGAAATTTCTGAAATAGTTGATGAAATAATGAGTTCAATTAGTTGCTTAGACCTGTTTCCATGAATTATATCAGTTAGAACAAAGGTCTAAAGCTTGAAGATGATGGTATCACTTTATAAAAGTGATATCAGGTGCAAGCACATATGCAAGCACCTCTAACCCGATATGATGATGTACCTATTTCACTAAAATGATATGAATAGGTTTTTAAACCTTATTGAACGATATGGGAGTGTAGTGTACACCTCTTGCACGATAGGGAGTCAAGTATAGACTCCATACATGATACAAGATTGAATGAATATTTATAAGTTGACATGAAACCCTAATTTGGGTAACCCGATATAAGAAAAGAGTAACAAGTGTTATTGCACAACATGGATGCATGACATGGATGCACGATAGGGTTGTACGATAGGGTTGAACGATAGGGTTGCACGATACACAACCCTAGACAATATGATAGCTCGATATGGTGATAAGTTGATACCCCTTAAGTATCATGGGAGACACATGTATATGCCATGTGCCCGACACAATCCACCCTAACCCGACATGGGTGTTGCAACCTAATGTTTGATGATGTAGCCCAATATGGTTTGGTTCCCTACACTCCAATTGACTTATATATTGGGTTGAGTCCGATATGGTAACCCTAGCCCGTCATGGCTAACCCTAGATGGTGACTAGCCCGATAAGGTGATTCAATGTACTTCTAGCCCGACATGGTGATGGGTTGATACATCATAAGTATCATGGGAAATACATACATATATCTTGTGCCCGATATGAGGTCAAGAAGGTACCTCATGCCCGATATGGAGACAAGTGCAAATCCTAGCCCGATATGGTAAGTGTCTATACACCTACAACCCGATATGGTGAACATATGCACATGATTTAACCCTATACACCTTGTAAAGGTAAGGGCAAGACACTCTTAGGAGTAATGCGTGTAACACCAAGTAATGGTGTGGATAATACCTTGATAGGTGAAACACCTAGAGTGGTTGATAATGGTTAATCCTATATCAATAATGCCTTAACCCGAGATGAGTTCATATCATTAGTGATGGTTGAATAATTCAATTGTGTAACTTATGACCAATACATTACATGATAAATGTGATGAGCTATTGCATAAAGTATTAGGATGGGACATACCCTAATACAAGATAAGTTGATGAACTTAAGTATGTTAAAAGTAATGAGGGAAGTGATACATCCAGGCATGATAGATATCACATACAGCACTCCAAGGTTGATACACCTTAATGCACCTCAAATCCAATATACGTGAATAAGTTGTTGCCTAGTGAGAGGTGACAAGATGATTAATTGCCTTGTGAGCCATGTGAATAAGTTGTTGCCTAGTGAGAGGTGACAAGATGATTAATGGCCTTGTGAGCCATGTGAATAAGTTGTTGCCTAGTGAGAGGTGACAAGATGATTAATGGCCTTGTGAGCCATGTGAATAAGTTGTTGCCTAGTGAGAGGTGACAAGATGATTAATGGCCTTGTGAGCCATGTGAAGAAGTTGTTTCCTAGTGAGAGGTAACAAGATGTGTGATGGCCTTGTGAGCCATGTGAATACTTGGACAACAAGTGAAATAAATACCTTGGTCTGAGGACCTAGAGGTAATGGATACCTGTTATAGAGGTAACAATGTTATGTGATGATCTAAGGGTTTGAATACCCAGATCCAATAATCATGATAATGATGATGTGAAGGGATGAGAATTCCCAGTAATGTGATAAGGGACTGAGATCCCAAGTATCATGTGTTTTAAAGATTTGAAAGTACTTTATAGATGTATTATACCTTTCTTTGTAGCATTTGTCATAATAATTCATGTGTGAAAACTTGACTGATGCTAAAAGAATATGGTAATTCACTTAATTAATCAAGTGGAATTTTATCATGTAGTGCCCTGGCCATAGATCCATCATCGTCAGCAGCTGGTGATGGTGAAACGGGTTATCCTACGGGTTAATCCGGAGCGCATATTGTTGAATATGCGGGGTTGCTCCTAGCCACAAATAGGAAGGTTAGAGTACAACTTCGGTTGTAGACTCCAGAGCACGGTTTCAGGCCCGTGGCTCAGTGTGATAAGAGCATGGTGAATAGGCCCATGGCTCAGTGTGATAGAGCATGAATGCATCCATGGCTCAGGGAGCACGGTGAACTGGCCCGTGGCTCGATTCACTAGCGCCGACACCTGTACCAAGGTGGGCTAGGCAGAGGGTAGCCTGACCCTGTGTGACTAAGGTCACTTAAGCAAGAGACTGCGGTCCTGCTTGTGGTCTCGCACTGACCGAGACGTGGGAGGTCATGGAGTCCGGCTCTTCCATGGACCTTGTATGGTACCGATTTCGACTTCGCAATGGTCGGTTGGATTTGAGCGGTACGACTCACTTCCTCAGGGCATAAGTGTGATTGTAAAATGTAATCAGCCGCCTAGCATGTTTGCTTAAATACGGAAATCATTTAGCTGATGTTACATTTCTTTTAGGCATCCTTAGTGGATAGATGTGATTTATGTTTCTTTACATTCCTTGCAAAGAAAGTAGTTAATTATTAATTCTACCATGGGTAGATGCAATGTTCTCCTTAAAGAAAGGAGACTACTTCATTATGTTCATACAATGATTAATCCTGCCTGTTAATATAATAAGAACCTCTGCTCAGTTTATAAATGATTAACTGTGATAATAATATGGTCAGCGGAGAGTTATATCTCTCGCTGGGGCAATTTTCAATTGTCTCACCCCCGTGGGGCCCAAATTTTTAGGTGAACGTGCACGAGGAGGTGAAGACCTTTTTGCAGAGGAAGAACAATAGCTGAGGCAGTAGTGACAGCTCCGGTTGAGTGTACTGTCTGTCATGTCTTGTAGATATGAGTCCTATGTGTCGTCTCTGTACTCTCAGGTCCTTGGAGTTGGTTCGTACTGGTTTTATGATCAATAAGAGATTTTGGTTTACGCGCCTTGAGGTTTTATGTTTCTCATGTATAGTTTGGTAAAGCAACTGATATATGTTATCCTCGAGAAAAGATGGTAAAGTGTATGTACAATGTGAGCAATGATGTACATAAAGTTTTGGTTCTGCCTTAAAGAGTTTTCCTAGAAATGGATCTCTTTGCAATTTGGTTTTAATTTTTAGTGATTTTTGTTAATCTGTTGTTTATGTTTGAATTCTGCTTAATAAGTAACGATGTGATTGTCGGTCGTTACACCGTATATCTACTTCGACCCCGTAATAAAAGTTGCGGGGGCCTAGAAGGTTTCGGGTTATAAATTTAAATCTTGATTCCTTCCTTCGTCCCGCGTTCGTTTTCAGACGCTCGATTTAGGCCGGTCGACTTTTGGCTCCGTTGCCGGGGACGTGGTTTTCCACGTCTACACGCCTAGTAGATTTTTGTTCTGTCACTATAAGTCTGTATATACATGCATAGTTTTCCTCTTGCTTTACACATACTTGTTCATATATACTAAATCACTTTTCTTTTTCTCATACCTTTTTTTCAGCCATGGACCTTGCTTCCGCAAGACAAGTCATCTTGTCCACCTGTCCTCCCGAGTTTTTACGCAGTTCTGACTGCTGGCAAATAATTGAAGGTCGTGCTTTGCAACTAGTCGAGTTATACTCACCTCCACCGTCATCATATGTTGAAATTCCAACAAAGGAGACTGCCAGTCAACCATCGACCCCCATGCTATAATGGGATCAAGAACTGATTAAGGCAGTGGAGTTGGCTAGGGAAAGTATTCAAGAACTCACCTCCTTAGCGCCTCATCTCCAAGAAGATGTTGATCCAATGCAACAACTGCTAGAAGAGCAGGATCGTCATCTCAAAGCAGCCACCGGGGCTCCAGACCGTAGTAATAGTATAATTCAAACCGTTGAACAAGGATCCATCCTAAAGCATCAGTTTGATACAGCGGGTTCCCCTTACATGTGCATGGCAGAATCGACGGGTCTCGAAAGCATTGCTGCTCAAGTACAACAACTTAATGATAAATATGTTGAACAAGGCAGGAGGCTCCAAGAGCTCATCGATCTGGTTACAATTCGGTTACAACTCCTATCACAAGACAATGACGATGTTAGTCATCAAGACCATCCCATTGGGCATGAAGTGGAGTATGAATCACCATCCTATTCAGACCATCAACTAGATTCACCAGGATTTTTCTGTGAAGACCAACCCACTTGGGAAAGCCCTTCATTCTATCCAGATGACCCAGCTGATGAACCAATGGAAGAAATGAATCATAGACATGAATGGGTCCATGATGACGATGATGAAGACTCAAAAAGCCAATCGACCTCACAACCAAAAGGTTGGTTTGAGGAACCAGAGTCAGATATTGAACCAGACCAGAGTGACATTTCTCATATTGAGACTTATCATTTTGCTTTGAGCAGTACGTCAACCATGGTTTGGAACAATTTGTTCGACGACGACGATGATGATGACAGCTACTCGACATGGAGCAGTGAGTATAGTAATGAAGACGAGTTGGAGCAGCACGAGCCATCATTCGCCACCATACCTTCACAAGGCTTGGTGGACGTCAAGGGGGTAGGATGGACGGTTCACTACAACATGGCTGCTGAGCATGAAGACACCCCCGACTCTATGCCAGGTGATAAGCTTGGGGTGGTAGAACCACAAACAGATTCTTCAGGGGGTACTTTTTGCTTAGAAGATGATTGGATGACTCAGACAGTACATGAAGATTTATCTGAGCATCCAACCTCAAGTGCAGAGATGGAGAGAGAAGATATGAGTCCTCAAGATAACGTCCAACCTCTCTCATCTATCTCATCCTGTGTCGACATCCCAGGACCTTCATTTTTAGAATCATATAATGAAAGGTACCCTGAGGATGATTTGCCAAAGAAGTCACCCCAGTGCAGCTCAAATCACTTCCAGCACAAAGATGACTTCACCGAGTCACCAGATTTAACTTTTCTTCTTCAGACTCGGCAGGGCCAACACATCCGCCTATTCTACTCATATTATGTGGCGGAACCCGTCAGGAAGACACAGGTGACACTGGTCCCAAAGCTGAGAATTTGGGATCCCAGTGTCGGTATCGTGGGGCAGCCACCCCCTTTTCTCTTAATCACCCTCCCACCCTTTTATTACAATAAATTTTGCTTTTCCTGTTCTTGTTGGTTAATTTCCTTCCTCTAACTGTTTTGATATCCTTGAACCCATGCATCATCTTTAGAACTTCAATAAATGTCGTTAAACTCATGCATTCCTACCTCACTATTTCAAGTTTGAGACTTGCTCGAGGACGAGCAAAATTTTAAGCTTGGGGTGGTAGGCTTCACCCTTCTTTTCTCTTCACCCTTCTTGCATGCATGTCTATTTCTTGCATTTAGTCTTAAATTTTCAAAAGTTTCAGCTTTTTAGCTTTGCAATTATGGCTATGTGGTGTGAATCTAATAGATAAATGCTTGACTTCATGCCTAGATGCACAATTTTCATCGTAAAAATTGCTTGACCTCTTGCTTGACTTGCTCTTTGACTCTTTCCTTGAGTTTGGTAATAAATCTAAGGTTATGTCCCTTTTTCATAGCTTAAAGCTAAATTCCCTTGATCTATGTTGTGAATGGCAAATCCATGGTAAAGGACCGTTGGAATGATCTAAATCATGATTAAAGTATCCTAGCTGCGAATTTCACAAGGTTGCCTCTATTCTAAGGATTCTTGAATCGTAATTGCTACTTCTCACACAGGTATCAAGCGGATTATGATGGGCTTTGAGCTATGATCAAGATGAAATTTTTCTGCTTGATGGACTACGTGCCTTCTCACATTAGATTGAGTCAAAAAGATGAAAAATATAAAAATGTGCAAAAGAGGTTTGGCCGCCCATAAAATCCCAAAAATATCTATATAGTTCTCACCCAAGCCTAAAAATAGAATGCAGATGAAAAAAGCCTGAGTGTGAACAATAAATGAGCGCTTGTTTTCTCTTTTAGGAGAGTTGAGGATGGTGCCCAGCCGGTGTATGACTGCGCTCATGAACGCGGATATGTTGTGCCTGGTAGTACCACTCTAAAAGTTCATTAGAGAGTCACTAGGAACCCCCTAGGTGACCTATGAGATCATCTCAGTAGCAGGGTTGGTTCGGGCGCAGTACGAGGAGTTCATCTCACTACTTTGGACCAACTGGTTCGGACTGCAGGGACTGTTGCTCGCTACATGGACCAACCTGACGCAGATCGGGATCCTCAGAAGTCATTAGAGTCTTTTTTTTTAATTCTTAGGACACGAATAAGTGAGAGGCATGGTATTCCTGATTGGTATGCATGGATTCATGGTGATGGCTCATTACTCATCACCAGCGTGATCACCTGTGTGACAACTCTTTCATGTTCAAACAATTATGATTCAAACCCTCATGAGTATTGGCAGGCTATAGTGAATTCGCTTAATCTTGCCTGGAAATTCTTTGATCTTACTTTGGCAGGATTGTGCTTGTTTGATGGGGGTTTGTTCTGAAATGACATGGATCAAGAGTATTGATGCTTTAAACTATTTTTCTTAACCTTAGCATTTATTGCCAAGCTTAATTTGGATGTTATCTTTTTGTTCTTTGACCACAGTCTTGCTTGAGGACAAGCAAGTTTTAAGCTTGGGGTAGTTGATAACACCCAAATTAGCGCATATTTTCTATGCATTTTATCTATAGTTTTGTGCCACTTTAGTCTTAATATGCACTCTTTTGTTCATGTTTTATGTTTTCTATATCTCCATTAGATAATGTAGTGAAAATAGCCAATAATGTAGCTAATTAGCATGTTTTAGACTTGTAGGCACCGAAACTAGCCAATTTTGGGACTTTCAAGTACCAGACCAGGAAAAGACAAGAATCGCAGCAGTTGGCCGATATGGCTGCCTGATACGGGTGCCCGATATAGCTTCCTGATATGATCTGGATGAGATGGCCGCCCGATAAAGACGCCCGATATGGCTGCCCGATATGGCCTGGCCGATACGGTTGCGTCGACCGATACGGGCGCCGACCGATACGGCCGTCGACCGATACGGCTGCCCGATACGGCTGCCCGATACGGTTGCCCGATACGGTTTCCGAGTGACAGTCATATTGGCCGACCTGGTTCCTCAAGATTGAAGCCACGGATGAAGGACACGTGGACCAATAAAAGCTACAACTTACATCAACTCGCTGCCTATAAATAACAGCTGCCAGCCTACAAGAATGCTTCTTCGGAGGGCAGGAGAGAGACGAGGGCTGGAGGGAGGACCCTGCAAGAGCTAGTTCCTAGACCAAGGAGCTAGTGTGTCGGGTTCCCCAAAGGCCGCCGCCCGATACGCCCGCCGCCCGATACGCCCGCCGACCGACACGGCCGCCGCCCGATACGCACGCCGCCCGATACGCCCGCCGCCCGATACGCCCGCTGACCGACATGGCCGCCGCCCGATACGGCCGCTGCCCGATACGCCCGCCGCCCGATACGCCCGCCGCCCGATACGGTCTAGAGAGAGAGAGAACCAAGGAGTCCAGAGGGACAAAGAGAAGGCCCAAGGGGCGAGATTCGGCCTGCACGGAGGCCAAGGAGCGAGAGCCACCTCTCCTCTACGGGCTATATCTCTCCCCTCTTCTCTTTCATTCTACTGCATTCCTTTGTTTCTTGTACAAACGATGTTTATCCATCTTTGTTCGGTGCCAGCTATGCTTCTCTATGGCTAGTTAGCTCCTTCTTGGCTATGCAACCCGATCTGGGCATGTTTATATACTTTTGCCTTAAGCAAGTAGATTCATATCAGATCTAGTATGTTGCATGTTCTATTTTCTCTTTCCAAGTTATGATTGCTAGTTTGGTTGATCTCTTACTCACTTGAACTGCTATTTCTGCCTGTATTGAGAGATCCGTTGTAGAAATAGCTAAGAGATACGCCCGCCGACCGACACGGCCGCCGCCCGATACGCCCGCCGCCCGATACGCCCGCCGACCGACACGGCCGTCGGCCGATACGCCCGCCGACCGACACGACCGCCGCCCGATACGCCCGCCGCCCGATACGGTCTAGAGAGAGAGAGAGAACCGAGGAGTCCAGAGGGACAAAGAGAAGGCCCAAGGGGCGAGATTCGGCCTGCACGGAGGCCAAGGAGCGAGAGCCACCTCTCCTCTACGGGCTATATCTCTCCCCTCTTCTCTTTCATTCTACTGCATTCCTTTGTTTCTTGTACAAACGATGTTTATCCATCTTTGTTCGGTGCCAGCTATGCTTGTCTATGGCTAGTTAGCTCCTTCTTGGCTATGCAGCCCGATCTGGGCATGTTTATATACTTTTACCTTAAGCAAGTAGATTCATATCAGATCTAGTATGTTGCATGTTCTATTTTCTCTTTCCAAGTTATGATTGCTAGTTTGGTTGATCTCTTACTCACTTGAACTGCTATTTCTGCCTGTATTGAGAGATCCGTTGTAGAAATAGCTACGAGATGATAGTTTGGATCTGAACCTGAGAGGAGGACGATCCAAGGTATTTTGTTCCTAACACCCCATAATATCCTAAGACCCGAGAGGGAACTTAGCATATACTGAGGTGTTGATATGTCATCCCTTGAGAGAGGGTTAATGACATATCGTTGATGGTTTTAGTCACGCATCGCGAGAGCGAGTGGGATGACCCCATAGGACAGATGCTGCTGTGCGTGCTAGATGCTGACTTGGGTGTTCGAGGGTTGTCTACGCCCGAGAACGAGTGCATAGACTGCCCCTTTTGTGGTTACATAGCCAACAACTCTCTTTCTCTAGTTAGTAGACTCACGAGCTTTGTTTTGTTTTGTTTTGTTTTCTTTGTTTTGTTTTATATCGTGACAACCTGCTAGACTAGTTCTAGCATTTACTTTTATCGACTATCGTCTTGGCTTATCTGACTAAAGAACGAGATCTGTGGCGTCCTAAACGTCACCACGTCCCTGTGTTCGACCCCGTATGTAACAACCCTGACCTGGGTTATGAGGTAACCCTATTTGTTTTGGCTAATAAAGTAGCTTAGAACTTTAATATAATCCTCTAAGGTGCTTTGTTATCATGTGACACATTTATGTTTCAATTTTGGTCCCGATTGAATGCTGTTTGAGCAATTTTCCTTTGTTTTGGACCAAAGTGCAATTGACCCAAATTGAGGGTCTATAATGCAAAATGTCACATGTTGAACATGCCTCATGTGTTGTAGCATAATTATTGAGATAATGATGCAAGGTGGTGGCTTGTGGAAAGTCTAAATTCCAAGTTTGAACTTGTTTGAACAATGCTGGTACCTTGTGCACCAATTTTGGTACAAATTGTAATTTACTCAAAATATGGGGTTGATATGCAAATTACCACCTCTAGAGTGTTACCACTTCCTCTATGTATCATTTAGAGGAGATAGAATGAATTAGACACCAAGTTTGATTCCATTATGAATGATGGTAATCTTGGTGAAGAAATGACCAAGAAAAGGGTTGAATTTGGAAGCTTAAGTTGAGTTATATCAAGTTGAAAAGCTTATATATGAGTGCCTATCGGCCATGGAGCCCAAGGAGGTGTCCCATATCGTTTTTTGAACTCTTGGCAAAGTCCATATAATGTAAAGAACCTCAAGGAGGTGAGGTGTGTCGGCCAACAAGTTTCCTTAGAAAAAGTGTATCGGCTTGACATGAAATAGTGATTAAACATAGATGACTTATCCAAATGGATAAGCAATGGACGAATTTGCATCTTTAGATGATCCTCAACCTTTTTGCATGTCAAGATAAATGTTGATGCATGCATGGACACGTGTCACCCATGCATGACACGTGGCACTTACTAGCTCAAAATGTTGACACCTCATTTTTGCCTCTCTTCATGATCAGCAAGTATATATACCCCTAGTTTGACCCCTTAATGGAATTTTTCGACCCTTACCACCCACCTACCTTGTGATATCGTGCATGGAGCTCTTGTATCGTGCAGGAGAGCAAGCATATCGTGCATAGGTCCTTGTATATCGCCCATAGCAAAAGCATATCGGCCAAGTAGGTGAAATTGGCCATATAAGGTGATTTCGACCAATAGGGTGAAGAGTTGAGTGCCATATCGTACAAAGTGAGTGCCATATCGTGCAAGAGGGTTGGCAAAGTGAGTGCCATCCCTTGATAGAGGGTTAATGACATATCGTTGATGGTTTTAGTCACGCATCGCGAGAGCGAGTGGGATGACCCCACAGGACAGATGCTGCTGTGCGTGCTAGATGCTTGCTTGGGTGTTCGAGGGTTGTCTACGCCCGAGAATGAGTGCATAGACTGCCCCTTTTGTGGTTACATAGCCAAGAACTCTCTTTCTCTATTTAGTAGACTCACGAGCTCTGTTTTGTTTTGTTTTGTTTTCTTTGTTTTGTTTTATATCGTGACAACCTGCTAGACTAGTTCTAGCATTTACTTTTATTGACTATCGTCTTGGCTTATCTGACTAAAGAACGAGATCTGTGGCGTCCTAAACGTCACCACGTCCCTGTGTTCGACCCCGTATATCTACTTCGACCCCGTAATAAAAGTTGTGGGGGCCTATAAGGTTTCGGGTTATAAATTTAAAGCTTGATTCCTTCCTTCATCCCGCGTTCGTTTTCGGACGCTCGATTTAGGCAGGTCATTCATCCATTGAAATCATGAATCGTGTAAGTATTGAAAGGACTTTTTGTTTCATTTGTTTTGAGACGGTTTGGGTCCAAACGGTGTCAAGACCATTTGGGTCCAAAGGGTCTCAAGACCGTTTGGGTCCAAATGGTCTCAAGACCGTTTGAGACCAAACGGTCCCAAACCGTTTGAAGAGTCAAGACCATTCGGTTTCAAAACAGTTTGGAGATGAAACCCCAAAACCGAATGAAGGTCAAATGAGATTCAATCATTTGGAAATTGAAGGTAATGATTGTTCCATTGATCCCATGATTGATAGAAATGATAATCAATGATAGCTATACAGGTTGAATCCCTAAAGTACCTAGATGATTAGTACATTTAAAGGGATAAACCCTAATTTCTTATAATAGTAATAACTCAGTACACTATGTTAGTCATAGTTGTATATACTTGATTGTATGATTGATGTAACTAAATTAAGTGGAGAGAATGATAGAATGGAATTCTTACTTGAGTATGATTCATGTGGTTATTAAGGGTATGATTCTTAGTAAAGAGATCATAAAACCCTAATCATGAGCATAAAACCCTAATTATGGATACTTGAATAGGAATCCTAATCGAGATGAGTAGTAAACCCTAATGGTGGTTAATTAAAGTGGAAACCCTAATTGAGGATGATTCCATGTGAAACCCTAATTGAGGATGATTCCATGTGAAACCCTAATTGAGGATGATTCCATGTGAAACCCTAAATGAGGATGATGCCATGTGAAACCATAGTTGAGGGTGATGCCATGGGAAATCCTAATCTAGGGTAATGCCATGTGAAACCCTGAATTAGAATAATGTTATGTGGAACCTCGATGTAATGATGTGATGTGAAATTTAAATCTGGGGTGGTGCCATGTAATTAGATATGAAACCCTAATGAGGGAATAATGGACAATACACTAAAGTAGAGTGTGGCTGACACAATCAAGTAAGATGAGAATGTTACACCATGAAGAGTGAAATTGATAAACCATATGAATGGTAATATTGATACTTTAATATGTAAGGGTATAAGTGATAAGGTGATGCCTAGACCTTTATACATCCAATGCTATTCTTGTGATTAACTTGACATACATGTATCCACCCTATACACCATAGAAAGATGAGGATAGGACACTCTTAGGAGTGATGTATGTAACACTAAATAATGGTGTGGATAGTATTTTGAGAGTTGAGATACCTAAAGTGGTTGATAATGATATCAACGATGCCTAACCATTAGAAAAGTTCATATCATTAAAGATATCTGGACTAATCTAGTGTGTGACCTATGCACTATATGATAAAGGTGATATGTGAATGGTTAAAAGTATTAAGAGGGAAATACCTTAATACAAGATAAGTTGGTAAATCCAAGTGAGTTAGAAGTGATGAGAAAAGTGATACATCAAGAAATGATAGATATCACATTCAACACTTCAGTATTGATACACCTTGATACACTTTAAATCCAATTTAGTTGGATAAGAAACACATGAAATGTGTTATATAAACTGATACAATGAAATGTAAGGAGTTTGATACATTTTGATAAGTACAGTCTAACATACCTTGAGAAAGGGGTTATACCAAACTAATGAGTATGATGTAATCATACCCTGGCAAGGATAAGAAATAAACTCATACCTTGCATTGATGACATTTAATGATATGCGATGGAACCAATAAGCATGTGTAATGCTTGTGATATTAAAAGAGTCTCTTAGATGAGTGGAGCAATTAATTAGGGTTGGATTCATAGAATGAATATAAGCCCTAATTAATGTGTAATGGGAAATCCTAATCCAAATTTGGGTAATAGGATGAAAAACCCTATTTGATGGTAAACCCTAATCCTGGTAAGGAAATAGTGGTGTTACTATTGTATTGTATGCTGTGATATGTTTTTGTTACTTACTAAGAAGTAACAAGATATGCATTGGCTTGGTGTACCATTATATCATACTTTGCTCAATGAGAAGTAACAAAATGTATAGTGGCATTGTAAGCCATGTGATCAAGTTGTTGCATAGTAAAAGGTGACAAGACAAATAATGGGCCTTGTGAGCTATGATTAATGCTTGTGTAACAAGTATTATGTATACCTGGGTCTGAGGACCTAGAGGTAATAGTTACCTAATAAGTGGTAACAATGCATGTTCAGTGATGAAATTAGGGTTTAAATATCCAAATTCGATAATCATGGTAATAATGTGGTGGAGGGATGAAAATTCCTAGTATTTAAATGAGGGACTGAGATCCCAATGTCTTATAAAGACTAAGAACTAGTGGTTGATGAAATAGTACATGGTTCTTTGTAGCATTTGTCATAATAAGTTATGTTTGAGAACTTGACTGATGCTAAAAGAATATGATAATGTACCTAATTAATCAAGTAAAATCATATCATGTAGAGCCCTGACCATAGATCCATCAACGTCAGAATTGCTGAATGGTGAAACGGGTGCTCCGTGGCAAAAACCGGAATGTATATTTTGAATATGCAGAGGTAAATGGGCAAAAATATAGGTAAACATTAAACCTCTCAATCCTTCATGTGTCGGGATGGATGTATCACAAATCTCTTGATGGTTGGGATGGATGTATAACTAATCTGCCAATGATATTCAATGTTGGGTCGATGGAGATAAACATTAAATCTCTCGATTTCCTATGAGAGTGCAGTTGGCACTGTAACTCTATAGCGAAGTTGTCGGTATACCCTGGAAAGCTATCTAGCAGAGACACAAGATGTCCTGCATGTTGTCTCGTACTGACCGAGATGTGGGAGGTCTTGGAAGCTGGCTCTTCCATTGACCTATGTATGGTACCGATTTTGACTTCGTAGTAGTCGGTTGGAGTATGAGCGGTATACCTCATTTCCTCAGGGCATAAGTGTGATTGTAAAATGTAATCTGCCGTATAGCATGTTTTCTTAGGGATTGAATACAAAAATTCATTGGTTGATGTTACATTTATTTTATGCATCTTTAGTTGATAGATGTGAATTATGTCTGTTTACATTCCTTGCAAGGTGGATATATGATTTACAACTCTACCATGAGTAGATGCAATGTTCTCCTTAGGAAAGGAGATGACTTGATTCTGTTCATACAACAATTTATCTGTTGTTAAATGTATAAGATTCATCTGCTCAGTTTTAATTTAATATACTGCAATAATGATGTTTCTGGAGGAGAGTTATATCTCTCGCTGGGGTAATTTACAATTCTCTCACCCCCGTGGGAACCAACATTTTTAGGTGGACGCGGACGAAGAGTCAGAAATCCCATAGCAGACAAAGAACAACAACAACATCAGGGACAACAATAATATCTCAGGTGGAGATATTGTCTGTTGAGTCTTGTAGTTAAGAGTCCTATGTGTCGTCTCTGTACTCTCAGGTCCTAGGAGTCAGTAGTTTGTGATTTTATAATCGATCTGAGGTTTTGGCTTGATGCCTTGAGTTTTAAGTTGCCTATGTACAAATTTAATAGAGCAACTATTATATGTAGTTCTCGGGAAGAGATGGTACATGACATGTACATTATGAACCAGGTTGTAATTGAAATACAATGGTTCTTGTTGAAAGAGTTTTCCTATGTTTGGATCTCTTTGGAAAAGGTTTTAATTGTTAGTGATTTTTCAGAAATTCCGCTGCAAATGATTCGCTTCCGCTTAAGTAAATCTTGTTTTGTAAGTTGGATGCGACACAGAACGTGGGGGAGAATGAGTCCATGACTGCCTCCACCACTTTGCTAATGATGGGGAAAGGGGGAGAATGTAACTGAGTAGCATGATTGACATCCTCATTTTGAACTGTTTGACCCTTGACATAAGTTCTGTAAGTGAGAAACTAGAGAGATGGTACCACCTATCCACCGCTTCCTCTCCACCTACTGTAATGGAGTTGGGTCAAGATGGGATACAGAGGTAGAGATGATTTTAGAGGGAGATAAGAGAGGGAGAAGGAAGTGTGAGACTAGTGGAGTTGATTACACAAATCTTTGTGCACTCCATTGGTCATTTTCATTGCCAACCAACTCCATCTTGTCGAGGAAGAAGACCATTGTAAGGGGTGATCTTCAGCAGCTCCTACCACAAATGGATGATGTGGTTGAGTTTGTGAAGGTTTGTATAAGGTATCAGAGGTCTCAGAGTTGTAGGAGGTTGAGTAGGGGTAGTTTTCCTCTTTGCTCCTCTGTGTCAGAGCCTTAGGGCGGCACCCTTGCGGAGAAGGAGCTCTACGACCAAGTCCTAGGAAGCGAGTAGCAGTGGAGACCTGGGAGGCATAGCCAAAGATGTTTGCAGCCCTAAGAGATGACAGAGGTGACATGTACACATTCACTTGCTCACAAGAGATAACCCTCACAGTGGTGCTCTGAATGGGGTTGAAGAACCCACATAGACACCTCGCATGGATTGCGAGAATAGAAGCAAGAAAAGGAGAGGGAGTAGGTGGACCGCTAGGCTAAATCCCAAACCAGATACTCTAGCCAGAGATGAGAGATGAACCAGGTCTAGAAGAGAGACGACCAGTTTATCTTGGGTAGAGGAGGAGTTTGCCACGCCCATAGAGGCCACATGGCGTCTCTGGATTGGCCAAAAGGTAAGAAAATCCCAAAATTAGCTAGATCTTTGATAAATTGTAGTAAATAGCTTACTTATAAGAAAATTACAAATAATTTACCAAAATACTAAGAAAAGTGAGTAGAACAACATGGCACCTTTATATCAGTCTTTTGATGCTTAAATATTAGTGATAAGTGTAATATGTAGAATACTTATTTCATGGATAATAAATACCAAATGTTGGAAGAAAATTATGGGAATGTGCCAGTAACTCCTAAATCGAATGCATAATCCACTTGAGGTCAAATATTATGATGTTGATGCACGAAATCATGTAATTGTCTCCATATGGCTAATTAGGGCTAATAACCCTCATAAAATGCAATAAATACATACATGCTTAATAATAATGGAATATTCAATATAAGATCATATCAGTATATGGAACCTCCTATTTAATTATGATATCAAGATGATACACATAATCCATGTTATATGAAGATGATTACTCTTAATGTGATATAAACCCTAATATTATTAATGAATATTATCTAGGGTTAATATATGCACAAAATGATATGGAACCTGATATTCAAATGTTGAACCCTATCATGAGGAAATAATTTGGAATATGAAACCAGTAAGATACTTCCAAGAAGATAATGCAAGTGATAATGGAAATATCCTAATGAGATAAGGTAAACCCTAATGAACATAAATAGGGTTAAGGTGATGAGAACCTGATGGTGATGTGTAATCTTGTCTTAATCATGGTTTAACCAAGGATATAGTAGACCTAAGGAACATATGTGGTGATTATAATATATTGATCAAGGTACACCATTATCTCTTACTTGGCTTATTATACTATATGCATGCTTGTGTAATATGTGTAGTACAATACTTGGCATATGGTATTGGATGAAATGATTGTTCTTGTATGATATCTTGCTTGATTTTACATACTTATGGCTATGAACACATGAAACATAATATATATGTTCCATTATATCTAAGAACTTCAACTCTTTGGTAGTCAAATGCTAGAAATAAAGAACGTCAACTCTTTGGTAGTCAAGTACTTGAAAGTGATCCAACTCTTTGGTAGTCTGATCACATTATGAAATGATCCAACTCTTTGGTAGTCGGTCATAAGGCCTTCAGTGCATTCAACCTTAGGCAGTCAATGCATGGATGATATAATCGAAAATGAGCTTAAAACATGTGTTCTATTTTGTTAATAAACATCTTTGTGCAAGTATATGCCTTCTGTTATATTTCTTTATAACTACTAAGTTCTAGTTTTATCTTATTGCCAAGCTTAGTAATGGGAGGTAGGCATACTCAGTAAAATATTCTTGAATATTGTACTGACGTGTACCACATGTAATCTGTTGTTTAAGTCGTAGACATGTGATCCTGAAGATCCAAGATAGTTGTGAGTTGTATGGTGAGCTGATGTACAGGTGGACCTGTTGTCTTAAGATCATGTTGTTTAGTAGTAGTACATGTATATGTAAAAGTTTGATATTCAATATGTAATATCAAATGTTGTAACAATTCATTATGTAAGTATATGTTGAATGGTGAACATGTGTTGTATGGTTTTATTATTGTTCATGTGCATGTGCTACTATTGTTTCCCTATGACTTCCTCTGACTTTCTTCTTCTTACTCTAATGTGTGGTGTTTGAATTGGGATGCTCGCTGAGGTGAGGTTTCAATTTAGAAGTCACACATTAGATTAAGTTTTAGAAAATCTGGGGACGTCACAAGTGGTATCAGAGCATGAACAATAGTAAAACCTGACATTTTCTCACTATGCAACTCAAAACTAAAGAACCTTGAACCTTTAAAAATCATTAGGGTTAGATTAGTCATCTTTTTGAGACTAGATCTGACCTAGCCTCTAGGTTAACACCTAGATGTCTGAGAACTAGGTCTAGACTGGTGCTTGTTGTATAGCAAGTCCTTAAATGTCGTTCTTTCCTTGTAGTGCAGCGGTATGGGATATTACACTATTTAGAAATGGCATACATCAAAGGAAGAGAAATACTAGGCATATGGCGCTCATTGTCTAGGGCAGTTACACTAGTCTACACTATGTTCTCACCCTTTTCACTAGTTTTCATGGTACTTCAATCTCTACTATGTGTGGGACACTCATTTTCTGGATTTGGTTTTTGATTCCAATCGAATCGAACCTTGATAGTTTTCTCTAATGCTTGTTTTATCAGAGAAAAACTATATAATATTTAATTATATATGCAAGTATTACAAAAATGTGTCCCCACACATTTACGAGTAGGAGGTGGCCATGCAACCTAAGTGAAAGTGAATGACATCAGTCCAGAAGAGAGAGTAGTTCTAGATTAGATGTCTAAAGCCTTGTTGGAATATTTAATAGATGAAATAGATGGAATAATATTAGATGAAGATCTAAGATGTATAGAGGTGATATAAGATACTTTATGATGACATACATTTGTCTTTGAGGACTTAAGATGAGTTTTGAGGATACAAGATGAGTTTTAATGATGCAAGTAACTAGTCTTTTATGAGATAAGATATGTTAATTTAAGACAAGGTTTTGAGTAAGAATGAGCCTCAAACTCTTTCACAAAGGAGGACCTCTAGTGTTAGGACAAGTTTTAGGGTTAATTCCAGAGAGAGTGAGACCCAAAGGGAGAAGGTTAGAGAACCTTAACTCCAAGATATGAGAATTATGAGAGATATGTTATATGATATGTCCTAAACTAGAATACTCCTGAGTGATTGAGTTGAGTTTCTTGATGCATGATTCCTATAGTCTTGTTGAACCCTATATGTCCTTGGGAGGACCAAACCCTAGAGACAAAGAGAGGATGGTTATATGTGCATATGTGAACATGAATATAAAACCTACCATCTGGGTGAGGGAGAGAGAGTCCCAAAACCCTAGAGGTGGTAATTGTGTTAGTTTCTGTGAAAGACTCATACTCAGGTTGGTGGTTCCCATGTAGGAATCTAGTGATGTATATATATATATATATATATATATATATATATATATATATATATATATATATATATATATATATATATATATATATATATATATAGGTTTTGGGTAAGCATAACTCACCCTAGTACTCACTACAAAGTTGAGGTTTCTACACTTAATGATGTATATGGTTTTGGTGACTAAGTTTACATGGCTTTGATGGTCTCTACATGGTGTAACCCTAGTGGGAGATACACATGGTGTGACCCTAATGGTCAATACATGTAGTGTTACCCTAGTAGTCGCTACACCCTGGTTTGGTCACTACATGTTGCTATTTTCATGTGTGGTTCATTATGGTAATGATGTTTTAACCCTAATGTGCTCCAAGAATGTGGGAAGTAATGTACCTAGGGTTTGATGTTGAATGTTGTTATGGAAATTCTAATCGACTATGTATGAGAAACCCTAACTCTAATTTGGGCATGTGATGTATTTTCTTAGATTGCATGGATGAGTAGCATGAAATGAAGTATTTTCTCTCTCCAGCTTATATAACCCTAATGTTGAAGGTTGAATGCACATTATAGATTGTGATTGTTATGGTATCTGTTATATGACATTTGGTGATGATTATGAGCCATTAGGAGGCATGATGAGATAATATTGGTATGTAGGAACATGTGATTGGGTCTTATGACCTAGCAGTGGCTTAATTCCTAATGTGAGGTATATTCTCTAGTGATGTGATGAGGGATGGTTATCCCTGATGATATGATAATGGTGAGGTAATCCGTGAACCCTAAACTAAAAGAGGGAAGATAAAGTATATGTGTATGAGATACTCACAGACTTGAGTGAGCTCAGAGAGACTGAGCATGTTAATACCCTCATGATATGGGTTAGGAGAACCTCAGTTGGACTAGATGAAGTTTTAATATATGTTTGACAAGTCACTTGCACAAGTTTGTTTAGCACCACCCTGATATAATATATGTAAGGATGTGATCTAATTTCAAGACGTGATATATAGACATGATATGATGGAAACCTAGAGATGATTTAGTAGATACCCATGCATAAATGGTTAACCATATACATGAATAATGATGATAATTTGAAATTGTTGGTTAATCTTGTGATGAAACCACTATTAAATGTTGCAAATTATTATGAGCAATGAAATAAGATCATATGAAATAAAAATGTTACACGAGGTGTTAATCTTAGTGCTTCATAAAGATGAAAAATATAATTTGGCAGTTATCACAACATAACGATTAGTGCACCTTGACATGATCTAGATGGATAATGTGGGTTAATTATAGTTAAATCCATCCTAAAAGGCATACGTTAATGTTGAACATGTTCTAACAATTAGCTCAATAAAATGTCGGTGCCACCTTGATATGATGGGCTAACTTTATTGAACTCCTTTTGAATATGATAAGTGAAATGATGAAATCCTTAAATCTTGGGATTATTTAAGGATGTAAATTCTAAAATATGAAATATGTTGTGACATAAAATGAGCATCTAAAGGAAACACCCTTGTTTCAACCTTATATGATGGGGTAGCTAACCCTAGATCCTTTTGAAATGCCCTAGAAAGGCATGCCATAGTTACAAAGCTTTTGATTACAAGGCTTTGTTTTTGGATATGTTGCACATAGAGTGGTGTTCTACATATGGATGAAGACCTTTGGTTTTTCCTTGAAGTAAGAGGATAGCTTAATTTCAAGGACGAAAATTTGTTTAAGATGTATATGATGTGATGAACTGGATTTTGGCTTAATTTCAAGGAAGAAAATTTTTTTAAGGCATGTCATATGTTATAGAGTGCTCTTTTGAAATCCTTAAATATCCAATAACATAATGGAATTCATATGTTGAGTTATCTTATAAAGTTTCAAGTACTTTGGTAAAGTGTAGGTGTTGATTAGTGCTGATATCAAAATTAAGGCCCCTAAATTTATACATTTCGAGGTATTTGATTGACAAGTCAAATAGTTGGGTTTTGGCATCAAATTTGAGTATGATTTAGCTTGAGTGATGATAGAGCTATGATTAAAATTTGGTGGCAATTGGATATTCCTAAAATAAGTCATGTAGGGTTGAATATGATGAAATAATGCATATATTGATGTCTTAATTACTAAAGTTCAGATTATTTATCCTAAGCTTTGTGATATAACACAATGTCATGTAGACCTAGTTTAGGTTTTGCTGTGGATTAGTGATGTGGGTTTATCCCAGCCCTAGGATGTGGTAGATTGGACGACATAAAGCTCTTTTACGACCTATTTTCACAACACAAAATGTGGGGGAGAATGAGGCTACGACTGCCTCCACCACTTCACTAATCATGCCGTAAGGGGGAGAAGTAACTGAGTAGCCAAATTGGTATCCTCATTCTGAATTGTTTGACCCTTGAAACACGTTATGTAAGTGAGAAACCAGAGAAATGGTACCATCTATCTACCATGGCCTCTCCACCCACTGTAATGGAGTTGGATCAAGATGGAATACAGAGGTAGAGACAAGTTTGGAGGGAGATAAGAGAGGGAGAAGGAAGTGTGAGACCAGTGGAGTTGATTGCATAAAGCTTTGTGCACTCCATTGGTCATTTCCATTGCCTACCAGCTCCATCTTGTTGAGGAAGAAGACCATTGTAAGGGGTGATCTTCAATAGATCCTACCACAAATGGACAATGTGGTTGAGTTTGTGAAGGTTTGTAGGAGCTATTGGAGGTCTCAGAGTGGTACGAGGTTGAACATGGGAAGTTTTCCTCTTTGCTCCTCTATGTCAGAGCCTTGGGGTGGCACCCTTGCAGAGAAGGAGCTCTATGACCAAGTCCTAGGAAGCGAGTAGCCGTGGAGACATGGGAGGCACAACCGAAGATGTTTACGACCGTAAGAGCTAGCTGGGGTGACCTGTACACATTTGATTGCTCATCAGAGATAACCTTCATGACGGCAACCTGGGTGGGGTTGAAGAACCCACACAAACACAAGAAATGGAGAGGGAGCGGGTGGACCGCTAAGCTAAATCCCAGACTAGATACTCTAGCTAGAGATCAGAGATTAACCAGGTCTAGAAGAAAGTCGACCGGTTCAGCTCGGGAAGAGGAGGAGTGAGCCACACCCACAGAGGCCACGCGGTGGCTCTGGATTGGCCAAAAGGTAAGAAAATCCTAGAATTACCTAGATCTTTGATAAATCATAGTAAATAGCCCGCTTATCAGAAAATTACAAATAATTTACTAACATTCTCAAAAAAATGAGTAGAACAACACGTCACCTTTATATCAATGTTTTTATGCTTAAATATCAGTGATATCATGTAATATGTATAATGCTTATTTCATGAATAATAAATATCAAACATTGGCCTAAAATTATGAGAATGTGTCAATAACTCTTAAATGGCTTGTATAATCCACTTGAGGTTAAATATTATGACGTTGATGCATGAAATCATGTAATTTTCTCCATAGGGCTAATTAGGGCTAGTAACCCTAAATAAAATGCAATAAATACATACATGCTCAATAAATGATGGAATATTCAGTATTAGATCATATCAGTATATGGAACCTCTGATTTAATTATAATATCAAGATGATACACATAATCCATGTTATATGAAGATGATTACTCTTAATGTGATATAAACCCTAATATTCTTAATGAATATGATCTAGGGTTAATATATGCACAAAATGATATGGAACCTGATATTCAAATGTTGAACTCTATCATGAGGAAATAATTTGGAATTTGATATTAGTAAGATACTTCCAAAAAGATAATGCAAGTGAGAATGGAAATATCCTAATGAGATAAGGTAAACCCTAATGAATATAAATAGGGTTAAGGTGATGAGAACTTGATGGTGATGTGTAATATTGTCTTAATCAATGTTTGACCAAGGATATAGTTGACATAAGGAACATATATGGTGATTAGAATATCTTGATCAAGGTATGCCATTACCTCTTACTTGGCTTATTATACAATATGCTTGTGTTATATGTGTAGTAGAATACTTGGAATATGGTATTAGATGAAATGATTGTTCGTGTATGATATCTTGCATGATTTTCCATACTTATGGTTATGAACACATGAAACATAATACATATGTTCAATTATATCTAAACACTTCAAATCTTTGGTAGTCAAGTGTTGGAAGTAAAGTACTTCAACTCTTTGGTAGTCAAGTGCTGGAAGTAAAGTACTTCAACTCTTTGGTAGTCAAGTACTTGAAAGTGATCTAACTCTTTGGTAGTTTGATCACATTATGAAATGATCCAACTATTTGGTAGTTGATCATAAGGCCTTTAGTGCGTTCAACCTTTGGCGGTCAATGCATGGATGATATAATGGAAAATGAGCTTAAAACATGTGTTCTCTTTTATTAATAAACATCTTTGTGCAAGTATATGCCTTTTGTTATATTTCATCATAACTGCCAAGTTCTAGTTTTATCTTATTGCCAAGCTTAGTAATGAGAGGTATATACAAAAGACACGTAGGTGTTCTCAGTACAATATTCTTGAATATTGTGCTGACATGTACCACATGTAATCTTTTGTTTAGGTTGTGGACATGTGATCTTGAAGATCCGAGATAGTTGTGAGTTGTATGGAGAGCTGATGTACATGTGGACCTGTTGTCTTAAGATCATGTTGTTTAGTGGTAGTACATGTATATGTAAAAGTTTGTTGTTCAATATGTAATATCAAATGTTGTAACAATTCATTATGTAATTATATGTTGAATGGTGAACATGTGTTGAATGGTTTTATTATTGTTCATGTACATGTGCTACTGTTGTTTCCTTCTGATTTCCTCTTATTTTCTTCTTCTTAGCCTAGTTTGTGGTGTTTAAATTAGGATTCTCATTGAGGTGAGGTTTCAATTTAGACGTCACACATTATATTAAGTTTTAGAAAATCCAAGGACGTCACATGCATAATTGGGGGTGATGTACTTCTAAATTTCTTTAATCCTTAGAGGATTATTTCCAATTATTTGAGTTGAGAATATTGATTTACATGTCCTTGTCTGTGCATGTACCATCATTTTTGGGTATTTGTGTTCATTTTATGAAAATCCTGTAATAAAATGAGAGTTTCACATTAAAAATCCCTAAATAAGAATAAGGCAAATCAAACCTAATTTATGAACTAATGAAATATGTGCATGAAGTTTATGTAATGGTAATCTAAATATGTAACTAACTATAATAAATATGCCTTCATCAAACAACCCTAAACATATAATTTGTTCATCCTTGAGTAAATAAAACCATTTAATCTCCAAATGCTACTAACATCCAATTGCATGCCTCTAACTCTAAAAAATGCTTTATCCCTAGCAACAAACATGACCAAGAAATGATAACCCCCTGGATCACAAAAAAAGAAATGATCTATCCTCATTACCAACTTTTCTTTTAGAATTCTTGTGTCCTTGTCAAAATACATAACATCATGTGTAAAGTAGAAACTCATGAAAATTTGAAGAAGCCCACACAATCTATGAAAATGCACAAGGTCCAACACTGGGGTGCAAGGCTGTAATAATAGGAGCATATAATGCACCACTAGGTGTAAAATGGTGTGAAATAAGGAATGGAATAAAGTATGAAAATCTCTCCTTTATTTGATTCTCTTTTTATACTACAAAAAAGGCAACTATGTATACTACAAAAAAGTTATCTCTATATTTTTACATATATGCATATTCTCTTTATATCAGTGACACACTACTATTACATAGGAGGACAATGTAATGAGTAGAATCAGACAGTGGGTGGTGTGGCACCTAAAACCTAAGACATTCTACATTTCATATTTTATTTGTTTTTTGGTAGATGGATGGTATGGAGATTGCATAAGAAGTGTAGAAGAGAGTTTGGATCATATGCATATCATTTGCTGATTTCTAGTGCATTGGTTTCTCTTCGCATGAACTTCATTCAAAAAACAAAGAAGCGGATAAATGAAAATTTCACAAGATATGCTATTTAGTAGGGGGCACATCAAATTTGATCCCTATTAATTCATATAGATTGCCATCACATCCTGGGAGCATAAAGATTAAGATTTTTGGTAAATAGGATGGGTTGTAAACATTATAAAATTCTCTTTGTGACAATTATATTGAGGGTTTACATCATTGAAGATGGACTATATGATGAATAGAATGTGAATGCATGCAATACTAGGTAGAATAAAGAATCTAAGATAGCAAGATTATGACTTCATCACACTAAAAATCAGGAAACATTTCTAAAATTATGATAAAAGCAATGATATGGGTGAATGAACATGAATTAGATCCAACAAGAAATCATACAAATCAAGTAGAAAAATTAAAGATCTACATAATAAGAAGAATGCTAGTGTTAATCATTCTAGTCCCAATATGCTTGTGGGGAAGGAGCCTCATAATACCTTGGTGGGTCTACATAATATTTTTGTTATAAGGAAAATGTAGGACTTGGGCAGGTCATGCTCCTCATAAAACTGGTGCACAATGTCATAGTCACCCTATTGTGCATGCTACTAATATTGCATATGCTACATGAGAAAATTGTTGTTCAGTTTGCTGACTCTTTCATTGTTTCTCCTACTTTATGTGGGGTTGTGTGGACTTAATGTGCCCTAGATGACACTACATATTAATGACATCATAAGTAGCTTTGGGTGGGACACACAAAGAAATTTATCGCTTGGTGAAACATTCAATAGAAATTATGAAGGGGCTGATACCATTTTCATTTTCCTCCATAAAGGCACTACAACATACTTAAAGAAACTTTAGTATCTCTCCCTCCATTATATGGTTATTGCATAGATAGTAATGTATATGTGTTGACATGTCTATGGGCTTGTAAGAGGGTTCACCATGGATTGGCATGAGTAGGAAGATAATAATGAGTTGGGCTATCCTTGAATAGATGGAAGTAAATTATGTGCCCCAAAGTTGAATGAATTAAAGAGTACACCTTCAAGTAAATCATATCAATTAATAATCCTCCTTTATGAGTAACTAACTCATAAGGTATGTGGGTGTAGCTCAATAAGTAGTGTAAAAAGCAATTAACAATATTGTGAGTTGCTAGTAGGATTCCCGTGGTACATTTTTATACTGAAGTGGATAAATGGATCCTCACTTAATTGTTCTAGGATAATTACATGAAGTAGAGTTACAATGGGGCTAAGCCCAGTTAACAAATTGCCACTTATGCTAAAACCCCCTTCAAGCTGGAGACTAGACATTTTGTAATCCCAAATTGGAACCTTTATACTAAAAAGTGCTACAGGATGCCATTTAGTCAAGATATCATCAATTTGATCACTAAATCATATGTGAGGATTCACATTTTTTATAGATTTTACGTGGTCACTTTCAAAATGGAAGTCTATTTTGATGTTTTCTATACATCCATGGAATACTGGATTATTGGCAATAGGTATAGCATCTTAATTGTCATAATACAGGGAAGATGGGTTTTGGGTAGGAATTCCAAACTCGGTTATAATGGATTGAACCCACTTTAGATCATAACATGTGTGGGCCATTGCACAATATTCTACTTCAGTGCTACAACGAGAAACCACTACTATTTTTCACTTATCTTGGCCACTGGAAATTTTCCTAACATAACATAAAAACTAGAGGTGGACCAACAATCTTTAGCATCTTGTCTCCAATCTATAACAGAATATCCAAAAACGGTAATCATCTTCTCTTTAGGATGTTTGCAGCATGGTCCAATTCTTGGGTCATTCTTGAATTAGGGAAGAATACATTAAATGATGCATTAGTGTTGTTGGAGAGGTGCACCCATACGTTGACTAACAACTCCTACAACATAAGTTATGTCAGGCCATGTAATGGTTAAAAAGATCAATTTTCTAACTACTTGAAAATACTTTCAGGATCTAGAAATAAGTATCCCTTAAGAGGAGCCTTGATGTGATAATTCATGGGAGTGGAGATACATTTAGCATATGTCATCCCAATCTCTTGATGTATGTCTAACACATAATGTCTTCAAGATATGCTGATACATGTGGAGGATTGAATGACTGATATCTCTGAGAAGTATCACATGTTTCCCAATCCTTTCCATGGAACTAGGCTTGTAGAGACTGTTTTAGTTTTCTAATGTCAATTTTTTCATTATATGTGAACACAATATTGTCGACGTAGATAGTAAGAAGGATGTGCCCTTGTGTTGAAGTTGATGAGAATATGGAACAATATGCGGCTAATCATCGCTAACCCAGTTTCTCTAGAACTATGCTGAGCTTTTTGAACCAGACTTTCTAGGATTACTTAATTCCATATAAATATCATCTAACATGACTAATTTTTTAAGAAGACTCCCCTCCAGAAAAAAAACCATGATGTTGCTACATATAAACCTCTTCTAGAATATCCATATGTAAGAAAGTACTCTTGATATCTAACTATAAGAGTGGGCAATCAAAATGAGCTTCTAACAGAATAAGTATGCAGACTGAAGTGATCCTTATCATAGGAGAAAAATTCTTAAAATAATCCATGCCAAAGGTTTAAATGATACATTTTGTAACTACTGACACCTTTAGTCTCTCGATAATGCCATCAGAATGATGTTTGATTGAAACATGCGTCGATATCCAACAATGTTTTTTCCTAGTGATGGATCAACCAGATCCCATGTATGATTGTCATGTAGAGCGTCTCCTCCAGCATGACATATTTCCACCTATGATGTTTCAAGGCATCAGTTGAATGTTTGGGAATTAAGGTAGTATCCAAAATACTGGAAAAAGAAGAAGCCACTGAGAGAGGTGACATATGAAACATATGTAAGAAATTTGATGTTTAATGGTTTTAGAGCATTTACCGTTGTGAAGTGTGACGGGTAAGTCAGACTGATATGAAAGAGATGAAAACTATGGGTCTTCTAGTTGGAGATCAATTCCATGTGTTAGTTAGTTTTTTTGGGTGTTGATAATGGGATTGGAGGAAAAGGAATCAGGAAGAAAAATCAAGTCATGTGTGAGTGCATGTGGTGAACAAAAAAATAGAAGAACAATTCATCCTTATGGAAATTTACATTAGGAGAGAAATTAATACGACTAGTTTTCGGATCAAGACATTTTTACCTTTTTTGAGAGAAGGGGAATCCTAAAAAATTATTCTTATTGCATGGGGTATTACCTATCGAACTTAGGGTCAAAATTGTGAACAAAGGAGATGTATTCAAAAACCAAAAGTGGTGAAGAGAATGGTTTATAATGTAGATTCAGAACAAAAAAGGAGTTCGTTTGTAGAGAGTGAGGATGGTTTTCGGTTGATAGAAACATGCTATGAGGACATCACTAGTCCAAAGATTTTTAGGGTGATTAGTATAAATGGTAATGGAACATGTAATTTCAAGAAGATGATGATTTTTATGCTCTTTAATAGTGTTTTCTTATGGAGAGTAGGCACAAGTACATTGATAAATTATTCAAGTATCTCAAAAAAGAGATGAAACTATGTGTTGGGTGTATTTGATGGCATTATCAATGAAAATGATCTTAACGGGAATAGAAAACTAAACGACAACCATTTTTTTAAAATCATGGGTAAGGGAAAAGACCTCATCACATGTTTGACAAATATAAAGCCATGTCATTTGGGATAAGTCATCAACAAATATAAAAAAAGTATTTTAGACCATTGTAACTAGTTGTCTGAAAAAGTACAATACACATGACTTGTATAAAATGAAAACGTTTAAAGGATTGATCAACAAAAAAAGATGGGAAAGATACTCAATGATGTTTTCCTATTTGACACACATATTATAATATATATGAACAATAAAATAGATATTTATCTAAGATCTTAAGCTTTTTTAATAAAAGGTGGCCGAAGAAGACATGTAGTTGGAGATGAGAGGCTGCATCAAGAGCACTTGTATGTGGTAGTGAAGGGGGATAAGTAGTAAAGATCACCAGAGTGAACCCCCTTTCCAATCATCATCAAATTCTGCCAGTCATATAGAATGAAACCAGCCAATCTGAATGTTACAAAGCAATGAAGGGAATCAACAGGCTTATCCACTGACATCAACCATGTGGAAAATTAGGAACCAAGTGAACAACATATAGTTTTAATTTAGAGGAATGTGAAACGGTGCCATACTTGCAGACTTGTTTAACCAAGCTATCGACAAGGTGACAGTGGGATGTGAAATAAAAGAGTCAGAAGAGGTAAGAAGAAGTCATACATCGGTCATGTGTAGAGTAGCATTAGAATTCACTATCTAGTTAGAATGAGCAACAATTATAGAGGATCCTGAGTTACCTTGATGATCATTCATATGGGCCCAAGGTGTCACATTGGGCCAGTCACCAATATTCTAGTTACGAATGTGTTCTTCCATCCTATTGTGGATAGGGGAGTCACCATATTGATGGGAAGTTTGACAAAGACATTCATACACCTCCCTAATCAACAAAATATGTGTGGTTTGCTCTGTCAGATTAAAATTCATAGTTGATGTATGGGAGGACCCTTGAAAATGGTTGGTGTGGAGGATTTAGTAATATGTATCGAACCCCCGCCACACCCTCATCAAAAGTCAGCACATCCTCAATATGGGGTACAGTGGAAAACCCAAAATTTTGAGTAGGGTGAGGCCACAATATAATAACCCAATTCCATCAACAATATAGTATAAAAGTGAAAAATTAGTATAAGATAATGAATGAAATTGCACTTAACAGAACAATCACATTTATCTTAAAAAATAAGAAAATTACATGCCCAACAAGTTATAAATTAAAAAAAAATAGAAAAGTAAAAGAAAATCTTGATGAAACCTCTTATTGACCCATACCACTTCTTGATTGAATTTGAATGTTTTATATGCTACACTAGAATGTTTCAGTTTATGTTCTTACCTATTAAAATGGCAGAGGCAAATCTAGTTTTTGCACATTTTCGTTAATCCATGAACAAGATCTATTTGAAGGTGTCCGCAGTTTGCTGTTTTGTGATTAAAAAAAGGACCTATAAAAAAGTCTATATAATTCGATATGTATGTATAGATAGTCAAAGATAGAGTCTACTTAAGATTTTTTTTCTTCATCCTATTTTTATGTGATTTATTGAGGTTCTAAAATGATTATCACTTCACAACAATTTGATAATTTATATTAAAATATTAGTGTTCTTAGAAAAAAGATTGCTCGTGCTTTTATAATGGAATTTTTTATACATTTGTCCACATTACTTGTTAAATTAAAAGTTCAAAAAATGCATACAATTACTCTAATGTTCTTAAAATTATTAACTCTTAATTTCTTATTTTGTCTCTGTATTTCTTGGCAGGTTGTGTTAAAAGCAGTTATAATAATCCAAATACTCTAATAGGAAATGAAGACAAATTAACAATTTCCTTTACTACATAATTAGTAAAATCAAAATTTGTAATAACTTTATTCTTACATCTATTGGCTTCATCATCTAAAAAATTAGCAGCCTAATTTGTTGCCCGTGCTTCTGCAAAGATGTTTTTATAAGATCTCCAATAATGTTGGCATTTGAGTTTTAGAAAATATGAAAGAATATTACATTAAAAACAAATATTGAAAAAAATATTAAGAAAATTTTATTAAAAAATAAATAAATTAACACTTCCTCTTCCACAAATTCCATACGTTGAATACATCAAATGCGCAGACATCATTGCTTTCTTTTGCGGATGTCGTTGTCCACCTTTTGATCTCTAACTTCCCTCGTTCTCTCCTTTTCACTCTATATTTCTTTATCTCTACATGAACTCTTCGACTCTTAGTATTCTCTCTACTCCACTCGGTAATGTCAATCCCTCCTAATCAAGACATGCTCTATCTCCTTTTTAATTCTCTCCCACTACCGATAGGCTCGCATAATTCCTGTTTATTCAGTTTCAATCGGCCTCCTCTACTCCGTGATATATATCTCTCTTTCATTTTGTCCTATTCTAAACGTTCCCTCACTCCTATTAAATCTTTTTCGACTTCCAATAACTTCTAATAACTCCAATTTATGCAGTTTCATCCCGATTGATACTCACGATAATAATGTTTATCTGTTGGATGAGGCCACTTATACCGTTTGACTATGGAATAACAACTTCCCCTATTTAATGTGCGGACAATGGACGTACGCGGGTGAGGCTAAGGCCTCATCTGGCCTGGCTGTGCGTCTGCCCCTCATGGGGTAGCTTGTCGTAGTAAGTACATTTTGGTCGCCGGAAAGTGTATGTATAATGACCCCGTGCGCATCCCCTAAAAGCAGAATCCACTGCTGTTTGGGATTCAAACAATTCACCAAGAGGGGCTCGATTAGAAACCATCTTGGACTGCGATAGGAGGGCATCTTCATGATCAGTGAATGTGATGGTGGTGCCAACAAGAAGAAATTGGTGTAGTGTGGAATACTGGTGAAGAACACCTCTAAGGAAGCACCCAGTGATTAGAGTATCTCTCACCTTGGTAACTTCGTCAGATGTGGTAAGTGAGAAGAATTTGAGTTGATTAGCAAGAAATTTTATACGATCATAATATTTTGACAAGCAACAATCATATTGATGTTCAGAGAAAATTTGTTCTATAACATTGTACAAATAGAGATAGTTTCCCTCCAGTTTGTAAAACTGTTCCATTTCTTCCCACAAGTTTTTTATGCGTATGACACATGCATTTAATAGCCACATTAAACTTCATACATCCCAAAAGCCAATATAGAACATGATTGTTTCTTATGATCCATACATAATCATGTTCTCTAGGGGAGATGTAACAAACCTAGATGTATAGATCGACCTTCCCCAACCCTAGGCATATTTTTAATTATATTAGTTTCATTTTATTTTTCCTTAAAACATATCAAATAAAGTTAGTCGAATTCAAGTAATGTTTTAATAAAAATTCTTCTATATGAAGTTTACAATAAATTAATTAAGTCTTTTTGGAGGTTGATTATATAAATTAACCATTTTAATGATTCATGACCCTAAATTGCCAATTAGAATCTTTTTAAGTTCAAATGTTGAAAGGATTTATTATAATGAATAATGCATACAATTGATTAAGAGGTCATTAAAATATTAATTTGAATACTTAATTGAGCTATAAATTGAAATGAAAAAATAAACTTATTCTAATGGGTAAACTAACATTAAATTTGAGATGCTCACATCTTGGGTAGTCAATATGTAAAATTTTGGTTAATTAGACTGAATTCGACCATTCATTTAATTGGTGGAAAATGTTGGCTTTATTAACACAACCTTGAATTTCAGTTATTAAAATTTAAATGCCACCATCTAATTTTCTCTTCTCAAGGTAACACCCTCTTCACCTCACCCACACACCCCTTACGCTAGACTACGGAAATGCTACAACTTGTAACCACCAAAGTCACCTTCTCCCTTCCATTGCTTCCTCCTCCTTCTCTTCTTCTGTATCTCTCCCCATACATGTCCCCTCGTCACCTTTCTTTTACAGCCAGATGCAAACCCCTGCCCTCATCAAGCATCTTCTCTTTCGACCCAACTAACACATAAAGCTTACTGATAAGAGGTTACAAAAGCTGGTGAAGGCCGCAGTGATGATTGGGTATGGTGGAACTCTCTACCTCTTCATCGCTTCTTCCATACCACTACTCTAAAGAGACCAATCACTTTGCCTCTTCCAACACTCTTCTGTTTCCACCCACACAAACCTACAATTGGTTCATCCAAAACCTACAACTGTAGATGTGTGAAGCCCCCCTATCCAAGGCATATGACATTGCACCACCTTCCTTCCCGAGTTTTCCTTAACTGTAGTAGTTGTCACACTTGACACCTTACCTCTTCCACACCACAACTAACTTATTGTATTGCAAATGTACTCAACACCAACATCCTGGCCGCAAGTAGGTTATTTCCTCCTCTTAAAGTCTGCTTAGACTTACAACCTAGGAAAATTTTTGCAATGTCAAATCTGTGTGCACCAAATCTCAACAATTTTATACCCATAGTTGTGTTTCTCATCATCGGTCATCCAACTATAATGAGCTGTAAACCCTCCAGAGAGTGAATCTCTCCTTCTGTTGGTTGTTGTCATTAACGATATGAGCTCTTGATACCCGTATCCCTGAGTAATCAATATGATCATTTCTGACCTAATCATTTCCAGGTTGATCCGGGGAGAATGATGGAACACCTAGAAACCTATGACCAAGTTGTGGAATCCAAGTTTTTAATCGATCAAAAGTGGTCTATGAGAAGTAGATGGAAAACTCCAAACATGCTTATAAAAGGAGAACCAATAATCAAAACAACACCTTCAAATCAAGAAATATGTATTTATCAATTTATGTTGCATCTAAATCAATTATTGTTATTATGAATAATAAAAGACTAAACTATGATTTAGAGGATAAATTGAATATTTAGGGTATAAGTCTTAGTTTTAATAATAATTACAATGATAGTTGGATAACCTAGCTATTAATGTCACTTAGACTTAGAAACTCTATAATGTAAGTATTATTTCTAAGATTCTAATACTAAAATACTTGGGAATATGATAATAGGGCATAATGTAAATAGAGAAATAGTTTAACAATTACATTTGAAAGCCTAATATTCATACAATTATGAATCTTGATGATTTCTACACCTAAGTTCATCTAAACCTAATCTGTTACTGAATAACATATTAAATAATGTCCATGTTGGACTCTAGTTTATCAAATATGATCCAAGGAGAATAGATATCATTTAAGGACCTAAATGAGAATCCATACTCTAACCCTATAAATGTTGTTAACCTCAATATTTTTGACAAATATTAGTTTGGGAAGGATAATATATATTGAATACCTAATTCTTCTAATTGTGAATATTATTATATCTATGATATGATTGATTCAACTACCATAATGTATTGTAATGATGTATGACATATTGTTTTACTAACATGTAAAATAGTGGTATTTATGTATTCACATGTAGTGTATGAAAGACTTAAACCCTAGATCCTTATAGTAAGAGCATTTCATTAAATATACATAATGTGGAGTATAAACTTGATACTAGTTGGGTAATATATTCATATGTTATATAGATAGAGAATAAGAGTATAAAACCATAATTGAGGAGTGCACATCGTTACCCACAGATATATGTAACATTAGACACATGTGAATAAATATGGATATTATATATAAACTACATGTATAATGGATCACATGTTTACTTTATAAGATTAATAAACTTAATATGTCATTAGGTGACCTGGACTAGAATAAGAACAATATGAAAATCTATAATAGGATTGTATACTCATGTTTCTTTTAGCATACATAATGTGTTCCTTGAATGAATACTCAAATTTGAGGACGAAGTATACCGATCAAACTAACTGATCACCAGGAGACCATGTACTATTCACAAAAGGTTGATTGTTGATTATACTAAGATGCAATTAACAAAATGTTGGATTAAAGCATAAATCTATCAATGGATGGGAATACTAGGGTAGAATGGGCACCACCATTACCATTCATTCACTCTCTCACTTCATCATATTTAAAATGAACATATATATGTTGAGGCCATGTAAATCCCCCTTTCAACATTAGGATTCTAGATGGATATCACTCCAAGATCTCCATTTCTATACCTATAGATCATACATCTATCGCCCTAGAAAACACCTATCAGAATTTTTCATCAAGCGTTTAACATGAAGCAATCGATACTCTAGATCTTGGGTTCAAATTTCTCTACACCCTAGATCATTATAATCATGTAAACATTCTGATCAGGAAAGGATACAAACATTCATAAAAAAATGAAGTGCAAGTTTCATCAGAAGGAAGCTGCACTAGAGAACCATCAATATGCGAAGTCTAACCGACCATTGGTACCATATATAGTGGAACCATCAGAAGGTAGAGTCAGGATTTCATGAAAAGGAAATGAATATTTTTTTTGTAATGCAATATGCATGACTTCAGTCCATTGTTGAATGCTTACATCCATCTAAAGATGATCACCGATAGGCAAACGTTCAGTTTACTTCATTTTTCAACCAAAGGAAGAGAAAAGTGATGTAAATCGATGGTTTGGTAGAAGAAATGTAAACTGATGGCTTAGCAGATGCAGTTCAAATCAATGGCTTTACATATGTAACCACCCAGGGGAGGAGGCATTGACATGTTTTGTAGGACATGTGACTATGAAATAGGACCACCATCTCCAAACCTCTCATTATGCAATGAAGGTCAAGCCCATATAAGAATCACAAATGAGGATCAAACCCTCTAAATTAACACAAATTAAGAAAACCTAAATAAAAGCTATTTCTAAGATAATATAAATGAAATGAATTCTAAATGAGACTAATGTGCAACTCAATCTATGATGAATATGCATTCATAAAAAATTGCTAACATTTTTCACATGTAGACTTTGGGGCCACTTTTTGACTTAAACTGCTAATCATTAAATAAAATCAAGTGATGAAACATATTCATCAAGAGTGGATATTTACTTTTTGACTTGTTAACATATTTTGACTTAAACAACAACAAGGTTCTAATCACAGGGGTTTCTTATTACTTAAAACTTCACATGGTGGAGACTTTTTGACTTGCTAACATATTTTGACTTAATTCAATGAGGGGTTTGTGATGAAACATGATTTATTTAATTAAATTTATCCTAGACCTAAGTATGGAACAATGAGTCAGAATATGTTTTGGATACATATGACTTTGTGATCCATCCAAATTACCTTTTTAACTGGTTAGTTAAATCATAGGTTAGTCCTTTCGGGGGTGGAGTTTTGTATATTAGTAGTTTATAAGAGTATTTCTACTCTATATTGTATGAATTTAATATGGAATTCTTTACATAATCCATGTATTTAGTATTAGTGTCACACATATATAATTACAAACTAGTTTGGGTAACTAAACATTATAAGATGAATGCTTTGGACATTATTTAGATAGTAACCTAAATGAGTAACAAATAATTGTACTCATCAAAATAAGGTAACTTTCTAGATTTACATAACCCAATTGGTGATAATATGAATCGATTGAGGAGGGAAATAATTCCTAAAGTAAACATATCATAGTTGATATTCATGTCTTTTCCTAGTTATATTTGTCTTTAGAAATTATGTAAGTAATTTAACTAATGATAAGAATATTGAATTTACATCAGGACCCCTCATTGAATTAAATAAAATCAAGTGATGAAAAATAAAGTAAATATCCACTCTTGATGAGATTTATAATAATGGATAAATTGATAAGTTTCATAAATAAAAAAATGTAATTTGGTTGATGTTATTCATATTTGGATTAGTTGAATTCAAGAATTCATATTTTTTAACAAATATCCTAAGGTTAATTGATGAAAGTGATTAAATAAAATGAAATAGTGTATCAAGTTGATTAATAACATACATTAAATACATTAGTTGAATGCTTAATTCGAAACAAAATAACAAACATACTCTAATGGTGAAACTAACTTTAAATTTTAGATCTGCACATGTTTCTTAGTCAACATCGCAAATTTCAAGTGAATCAAACTTATTTTGATCATTCAGTAATTGGTGGAATATGCTAGATTTATTACACATCCTTATATTCATATATTTACATTTAAATTGCACCATTCATTTTACCCTTCTCAATGTAACACCCTCTTCCCCTCATTCACACACCCCTCTCGTTAGGCAGTGGTAGTGCTACAACTTATAACCGTCAACACCTCCTTCTCTCTTCTATTTCTTCCTCCCCCTTCTATTGTTCTCTTTCACTCCCCCTACTTTATCCCTCATCACATTACTTCTATATCTAGATGCAAACCCTAGCACTTCTAAACCTTCTTCTCTTCCTACCCAACAAATATCTGAGAAAACATGTTGTTGATGATTGCAGAAGCCAGTAAAGGCTGCGCTCATGACCTGACATGATGGAACTCTCTTCCTCTTCACCGCATGGTCCTCTATCATTGTTCTATGGAGACCAGCCATATTTACCTCTCCCAACTCTCTTCTTTTCCCACCCACATAGACCCACAACTAGTTCATAAAAAACATCAATCATAGATATGTGAAGCACTGTGTCCTACAAGGAAAATGTCACTGCATAACCTTCCATCCCTAGTTTCTTTAAACTCTAGAAGCCTCCTCACTCTACACCTTTCCTTTTCCATGCCCTTGCTAACTTTTTGTGCTACCAAAAGCCATCAACAATAGTGGTTTGGACACAAATATGTCATCTCCTCTTAAATTCTGCTTAGACTTACAAATTGGGGAAATTGTTTCCATGTCCAAGCACTGTGTAACATATCTCTAGGATTGTAAATCCACCATGTTGTTCTTCATTATTGTTCCTCCAACTATAATGAACCTACAAACCCCTATGTAAGTGAAGCCCTCCCTTCATTGGTTTATGGCAATGATATTAGGAACTCTAGATACCAAAAACCCTGAGCATCTAGTAGGGGCGTTTCTCATTTAATTGTCTCTGGGTTGATCCAGGAAGAGTGATGGGACACCTAACAACCTATGACCAACCTGTAGAAGTTGAGTTCTAAATTTATAGAAAGTGTTCATTATGGAGTACATGGGAAACTCTAGACCCCAAGCTAATGGTTGCAAAACCAATCATTTTAAGATCTAGAAACATGTATATTACGTATTCATGTTGCATCTTAATCAATCACAAGTATAAAGGACAATGAAAGACTAAACTATGATTTTGAGGATAAATTGATTACTTAGGATATAAGTCTCAATTTAAATGATGATTAAATCAACATTGCTAAAACATATTTAGTTACAAAATTTAGAGTAATCAATAATATTACCTAAGTTTAAGCTTAAGACCATGTACTAAGATACTTGGGAATATGATATTACAACATAATGTAAAGAGCACAATAATAGGTTAAAAATTACATTTGAAAGCATAATATTCATAGACATATGTTCTTGACAGTTTCTACACCTATGTTCATTTAAATCGAGCATGAACAACATCCTAAATTAGACTCTAATTAATCAAATATGACCAAAGGAGATGATATATCATTAAGGAACCATTTAGAAAGTCATACTCTAACCCTATAAATATGGGTAACCTCAACATGGTTTGACATAGATGGAGTTTAGGAAAGAGAATGTAGGTCAAAAACCTAATTCCTATAATTTTGGCTATGAATAAATCTAATATGAGGATATGATTTATTCAAGTGTCATAATGTATTATGACATGCATTATGTATTGTTTCATGCATATTTAAAATTAGTGGTATTAGTCTATTCACATGTAAGCATATGCATGATTGAAGCCCTAGATCCTCATAATAAGAGCATTTTACTAATATACCTAATGTGAAATATTACTTGACACTAGTCAACTAAACTTTTTATATATGTTATACAGATAAATAATAATATTGGTAACATTAAATCGGAATTTTGCATGTCATTACCCACACATATATGTACATTAGACCCATGGGACCAAAGATGGAAGCAGAACTAAAATATACATATAATGGATCATATATTCACTTAACATGATTAGAAACCCTAATATATCACTAGTTGATCTGGACTAGGATGAACATTATCAAAATCTATAATAGGATTATAACACATGTTTATTTTTGTTAGACTAACATACATAATGTGTTCCTATTATGAATACTCAACTTTGGGGACCAAGTATATCGATTGAGCTAGCCAATAGTCGTGAAGACTAGGTATGTGCAGTCTCTATTTTTTAGGCACGTATATGATTTGACATAAATTTTAGGATAATGAGGTAGCTCTTAACATTACTATTTCTTCTTAAATTTCTATGCCTTTTGTGAAAATTATATTGATATATTTTGAGGCCCTACTTATACATTTTTATACTGTCTTTGTAATCCATCCTGTCATTTTATTTCACCTTGTTGACATGATTTATGGACATATCTTTTGACTTCATATTCTTCATGTGATATTAGACTTAGATAACTAATGTAAATGCTTATGCATAACCATTAGGGTGCATCTTTTTGCCCAAGGTGTGTTTTCCAACCTCTTTTATATATAGGGACACATCTTTCCATCAATGGTGCACCTTTCCACCTGAACTTGGCCTAAGATCTAATTGTGTCTAGGGGTACCTTAGATACCTTTAGTTTATACTATCTACTTGGATTTATTATTTTGTGAAATTTTGGTTTGTGAAATGGAAACACTCATTTTATTCTTTATAATTTTAATGTTCACACGCCTCATTATTTTGATGTTCATTCTCTTGTTTTATTTCATTGAAATTACTTGGTTTCAAATATCGCCCCTCTTGAACATGATCCCTCTTTTTGCAATCTTTTGATATAAAATGCCTGCAAATTCTATTATGCACATACTCAATGTTTACTGACCCATACTTTTATTTATCTCCTTCTAGATGTTGGTATTCAAGCCACCCATATGTAGGTGTCTTAGAGGACCATGAATCAAGAAGATCAATTGTAGGATTTTGAAGTTTAGGATTGCTAGGGATGGTCAAGTTTCCCTCTACAACTAGTCTAGTAATAAATTAAATGCACCTTCAAATCTTGTAAAACTGCCCTTGAGGTGAGGAACAATGTAGGAGTCATAATACAAATGATTTTCTAGTAGTTCAATTTTCTATAGTTAGTTAAAGACACTATTTGATATATCATACTTGAGTAATTAGAAATTCATATTTTACATCATACATATAAGTGTGTTTGGATTGATGAATTTATTCCTTATTCAAGTAAGGTGTGTATCCCATTTCAAGTATCAATCCTTATAGGCGGCTTCTTTTTTGAATTTTAATTTCCCACATGAATTTAGGAAAGTTTGAACATCATTCTCCCATTGAAAGATGTTACCACTAATGAGATTAAAAAAATTATTTTCATCCAAGCTAAATAAGAGAAGTACCGGATAGAAGATGTGATACAAAAATAAGGCATTAATAGAATAATGATATGGTCGGAAGAACAAAAAGAACTAATAGAATAATGTCACGATGTCAAGAACAAAAGGGTCTTCCTGTACATAGGAGAAATAGTAAGAAGATATAATTACATGAATAAAGGAGTTGTGATGTGCTACATTTTTTTAATTCAAATAAAAGTGCTCAACCATTTTGGTTAGGGTCATGCCGTGGAGAGGATGAAGAAATAAGATAGCCCCCCATCTCTTCTTATTGGTACTCTATATAGTTTAGATCTATGAAAAAAATCATGAGATGAGACGAGGGAAAGGATATGTGTTATGGAAATGGAAGGTTAGTTGTCACAACTCATGTGATACTCCCTAGTGGATGGCTTATGTTGTTGCCACACTGGTCACTGGCACGCTGCTTACTTTTTGGTGGTTGGATGTCGCTATAACTACCCATTAGTGGTTGGCAACTAACACTTGACCAATGGCTGCTTTAGGACCACAACGGATGGCTGGTAGCCTCTGGCTACAGTTTCTTGCTATTTTCATTAGAGACTTGATTTCCAAGAAGTGGAAGAGAAAAAGGAGAAAATAAAAGGAAGGAAGTGGAAATGGAAGAGGTGGGGAAAGTTAGGACCCTCCTTTTGATGCCATGTAAATAGCAATAACAATATTCTTAGTAGTTTATAAAGAATTTATGGGTCTCTTATTTTAGGTGTCAAGGATACATGAGTACACTTAAGTGGATAAATGGGTCATCACTCAAGTGTTCTTATATAATAACTTGATTACAGATATAATGGACCTAAGACCAATTAACAAATAAGCCACTTATGCTAACAAGTGGAAACAGTAGTAATTGTCTTGCCCCGTAAAATAAAAGCTTGTATTCTTGGTGACCATAAGATGTAGATGCTTAATCAGTGCATTGCCATAGTTGACAAACTCTTTTTAGAAAATGCATTAGAGTCTATAAAGGTTAGATCAGTGACCCCCATGTGTGCCACCTCGACTATAGATTTTGTAAGATTCTTCATAATGGATATACCTCATCATGGGGTTGTATATGTAAGAAGACTTCAAACTATTCTTGAAGGACAAAATCTACCTAGAACGCTTAGCTTAAAATTACCCATCAATGGATTTTCATTATACATGGTATGTTTTCATGGTCACACTTGTCTATCCAAGAAGAATAGACATCTAGGATGATGGTTATCAGATTCTATCATTAAGCTCATGTTTCTTCCTAAAAATCCTGAAATAGCAACTATAATAGTCGTTGTCTGATCTCCTCCTTCTATACATGTCCATAAATTCTAGAGTAAGTTCCTAATAAACTAGGAAGATGTTGAATAAGAAGGTGAGAATATGGGAACAATGGAGCATATCCTTGAACTAAAAATGAGAGAACAAGGGAAATTTATCCTTCTTCTTGTGTTTTCCATCCTCAAAGGGATTTATCTACTTATGCATGTTGAGAAAGATACTTGAATTGGACCCTCCCCTCTTTCCCACCATGATTTCTAGAGGTTATGGGTTGTTGTACACTAATGTTGTAGGAAATCTAATCGATCAATAAGAAGGCTGAGTTGGGAGGTTGACACAACAAATATCCTGATTTGAGAGTTTAGTCAATCAACTCCTGAAAGGCTAGGATCTCTGTTAGGTGTCAATCCATGCATTAGTGAGACAAGTAATTCACTTTGACTTGATGAAGAGGTGTTGAGGAGAGGATGAGTCGAGTAGTTGGAGTGAGCCAGGTTCCTAACTAGTGAGGATGAATTGGTTGACTCATTGAAGGGAGTAAATTGACTAAAATGTGATGATGATGGTGAAACCTAGTTATTAATGTCAGGGTGAACGATTTGTAGGTACCAAATTAGATAGGTGTAGGCATGTAGTCAATCAATTGTCCTATGTGGTGGTGGTCTCTCATCTTTGAAACCTTAGATCAGTGAGAAATGTTTGGTGGGAGGATGAAGGGAGAGAAGTGGGCACAGTAGAGATGAACGAGAGTCTTAAGTTGGAACTGTTGAGGTTGGATAGTTTATCTTCTCTGTCATGCATTCATTGGAAGGTTAATAAATCAAGGAGGGGTGGGAAAGTTGATCCCTTTCCTTCATTTTGTGTATCCCAAAACAAGCCTTGTTAGTTTTGAATATGTGAGTCATTTTATTAGCAGTCATTGAAGTCCTCAGTAGTTATGGGTGAGTAACACCGGCTAGCGATCTTGTTGATCAGTTCACCCATTTTACAAAATAATGTTGATTTGGCCAACTTTTCCAACTGATTGTGAAATCTGTAGTTAGATGATTATACTAGGGGAGCACTCTCCACACTGTGGGAGAATCAAATGGTTGGATAACCAACTAATCATCTTGTTTATATGGATGCTTCCTATGACTTTAATGATCATTCAACCATCTTTTCAACTAGGAAACTCAAGCATTGGGCTGATCTGTTGTCTTTATGAGTATGTTCTAGCTCACTTTTAAAATTGTGAGGGGGAGTGAACTAACTTCTTTGACTATTAAGTGATCCATGCTATAGTACATTTTTAGACATTGTACATTCACAACAAAATATCCTTTTTGTTTGTTCCATAGAACAAAAGTCAAATGGATATAGGCATTCTTCACAAAAAGTGACATGTGATAGTGTAAACTAAGCTCGACCAAGAATATTTCTTTATATATACCCACATTCTCATACATAGACACTATAAGATCTTCTAGTTCTTGGATCTAAAGGTATCACTTTGTCTCTTGTAGTGAAACATTTCAAAATTTGATATTTTATTACCCACTACAATGTATGCTCCAACTCTATGTGAAGCTGGTATGATTTCCTGTATATCAATCTGAATGAGGTGGTTCCGAAGAACATCATAAATGTTGTCATGTATGCCCAAGAAATGTTGTTGAGATTCATTAGACAATTATTCTTGGTGTGACTGACAATCTTCTTCAAAATAGATTTTATCTTCTGATTTGAAACCTTCACTTGACCACTTGTTTGTGGGTGACATCGACTAGCTACTCAGTGATGAGAGTAAAACTTCTTTAATATATTATCAAAACATTTATGTGGGAAGTGGGAGCCACCATCTAATATCACTGACTCCAAATTACATAAATATAATTTTGGGAGTCATATCAACCCATTTTGAGATGTAGTAAACTACAACTAAGTATGTAAGAGAATACATACAAAGGGAATCAACCAATGTATTCAACCCCCATAAATTAAAATTCTCAAATTTTTGCCTAGAGATGAGAGGCATCTCTTCTCTATTAGAGATTGTTCCCTATTATTTGACATTGATCACACAAAAGAACAATATGATGAACATCCTTGAACAATGTGAGCTAGTAGAAACAAATTGAAGAACATTGATTGTGGTCTTTTTATAGATCATGTGGCCCCCAGTAGGACCAAAATTTAAATACTATAGAATAAGAGGTGCCTCTTTCTCTATAATACATATACAATATGAGCCATATGCATATAGTTAAAAAAGTACTTCTCATACCAATAATTGTGCCTTACATCATGTTTAAACTTCTTCTTGTCATTGCCCATGAACTCCAAATGTAAGACATTTGAAGAAAGATAATTCACAAAGTATGTAGACCAAGGGGTGGCTACATGCAATTTTGTCAAATGGTCGTCAAGTTGAGAGTTATTAATGGGAATGGTGTTAGTTTTGGTAATGTAAAGGAAACTCAATTGATACATCTATGAAGCAATTGTTGTCCTTCTTGTCTTTTATTTCAAGATTGAAAACTTACAGAATTAGAATATGCCAAATCAATCGAGGCTTTGCATCTTTCTTGATTTGTAGGTACTAGATATCCAAGTGATATTCTTATACAACACCATGTGAGCCCATAAGATAAGAGAGGAATAATAAACAATTCATTCTCTCTAGTGGCATAGTTCCTATGATATTCATCTAGTTTCTTGGATTTGTAGTAGATCATGGCATGTTTCTTATCAATGTATTGTCCTAAGATGACTTCTTTCATATAAACACTTGCATCTTACATGATCTAAGAGAAATGAGACTAGTCTAGAGTCATGTAATGGGTGTAGAGGTAAGAGAAGATTTTAGATTTTTGGAACTTTTCACTCCGTGTCAAATGGAATCAACTTATTTATAGAGTAGTTTCACCAACATCTTGGCATTCTTTGATGAATCCTTGACAAATATGATGTAAAACACTATATGGACTAATAAGGCCCTAAATTTTATAAACTAGAGATGGAAGTGCTAATCTAGAAATAACATCAATCTTCTCCTTGTCTACTTGAATTCCTTAGTTCCTAACCTGAGGTCCAAGCACTATGCCCTCCTTAACCTTGAAGTTGCATTTTCCTAATTAAGTACCCATGCTTACTTTTCATTTCATGCCATTACAAGTGAGATGGGATGTAGATATGTATCAAAATAGTCTCCATAGGTGGATAAGTCATCCATAAACACCTCCATAATTGTTCCTATCAGTCCTACAAAATAGCTTCAATGCATCATTGAAATATCATTGCATAGTTGAAATGTCATTGTTGTATTATATAGCCCGAGTGATATCCTCATCAAAGAATAAGTCCCAAAGGGACATACAAAGGTCATCTTCTCATGGTCTTTTAGATGGATACCAGCCTAGCAGACTCTAAAATTATCATCAAGGTGGCAAAAAACTCCTAGTGAGCTAGCCACTCTAGAACCTATTCATGGAGAAGTGGAGTGAAGGGACTTTTATCATCTATGTTTAGTATGTTTTCCATAACCAATACACATCCATCAACCTATAATATTAAGTATAGGGTTCAATTCATTCTTCTCATTTATAACTATCATAATGCCTCCCTTCTTTTGAACAATTTGGACATGACTCACCTATGAGGAGGCAGAGAGAGGATAAATAATCCAAGCTATAAAAAACTTCATCATATAAAGGTGGACCACATCCTTCATGTTATAACTCTTCCTATGCAAGGGTATCTAGAGGACTTGTGATCCTGAACTATGGGAATCTTGTGCATGCACAGGGTTTGTATCACCCCTATTAAATCTGTCATCTTGTATCCTAGATCCTACTTCTTTTTACTTAGTTTTGTGATGAGCCTTTTCTCATTTTCATATGTAAATTCTAAATTAATTATCATTAGAAAAACTTAAATATCATATAGATAAACATAGTTCAACCCTTATGTAACAGATCAATATTAAGATCTTTAGGAGCTGCAACCTATTCTACAACAATAGAAATGGATTTGAGTTCTTCAAATTAAGCTTGTGGGTCTTACTCAAATGTGTGAATGTGAAGTACACATTTATCAACCAGTCCATTAAAACATTCATTTGCCTTTAGATCAGAGATATTTCTAAAGAATAATGAATGATTGAGTTATCCTTGGCCTGATTTGAGACATCTTCTCATTCAAATCTAAGAGAACATCTTCTTCATGGATGCTCGGTCCATTTAGGGCATATCAAAAACAACAAAGACAAGTTGTTCCATACCTAATCTCAAAAGAAATGTCCCGCTTGATATCAGTCACATCATGTGTTGTAGCTATAAAAGTTCACGCAAAAATGAGGGGATATTGGGGATCTTCCTTAGTGTCCATGAAAACAAGGTCACATGCACATGAGACTCCTTGCCTCCCCTAAGTGGAATACCCTTTATGATTCCCATAGATTTAGTCATTAAGGAGTCTTCGTGTTGTATAGTCAACCCAAGTTAGCAATAGATCTATGAATTCCAATTATTTACATAGATTATAGGCCATTATAGAAACTTTAGCATGAAGATTGGATAGTCTTTTCTTGTAAAAAGAATCCTCAACATAACAAGCAATCCCAAAGGAACCTAGATCCATTTTCTTTGTTGAAAGTTTATTCAAGACAATATTATAAGCCATCCTAGATAACTTAACTATCATGGAATTCATTTTAGTTTAATTTCAAGGATGAAGTTTATTAAAGGTGTGTATAATGTGATGGAATATTTTTTTGGAGTCTTTAGGTACATAATGAGATAAATAAATTCATGTATTTGGGTTATATTAAGTTCTTCAAACATTTAAGTAAAGTATGAATGCTATGTTGATATCATGATTAAGATTCTTTTGTTTAAGCCTTTTTAGGAATATAATTGGCTAGGCATACAATTGAGTATTAGAACCAAAATTTAACAAATTGTAGTTTGATTGATAAAAAATCTATGCCTAAAGTTCCATTAAGTTGTAATGTTCCTAGAAGAAGATATTGAAGTTTACAAACAATGGAATTATGTGTATTTTAGATGATGGATGAACCACTATTAAGCAAGTCTAGCCCAAGTTTTGATATGTAGATACCACACATATTCCATTTCACCCTTGTCCAGACTATGTGGCAATGCCCTAGATCTTGCATGTAGTGGTTGTAGGCTTTTAAAAGGTGTAGCCATGGGTCGTCGAATTAACAGAATATATCATAGAATCGAGTTTCTGATTAGATGGCTAGGGATTTATCTCTTACCTCATGTTAGGCTAGTGATTGTAGTGCAGTGACAAATGGAAAGGTCCAACCTCATCCCATATCATGTTTGTGCCCTAAGATTACACATCGTGTGGGAGGTTATACTCTTCCTATTACAAACAATTAGCTAACCTCTCTTTAGATCCTTTTCGAGGAAAGAATGAAGAGAACAAGCCTTACACCTACATATCCTCTCTAACAGCATTGACAATAGAAGGTTGGAGGTAGGAGAGGGAGTTAAAAGGGATCTTTAGAGAATGACAAGAGTAAGAGAAGTAATATTGACATGAGAGGAGTCTGTTCCAGGTGTTTTACCTCCTTGGGAGGATGTGATAAGAAGTTGAGGAACCCCCCTTGTTGTCAGAGATGGACATGGACGATGAGTGGGTATTGAAAAATAATGATAGAACATGTGTAGTATCATGATTTAGAGTTTCATAGAGGATCTAGGAGAATGAACCCCACTCTTGGAGATAACCTCACTCAGATACCACACGTGATGCCATTGGGTTTTAATGCTTTGATCACATGTGTTACATCCAAACTAAAAACCCCATATTAGGAATTTCAATTCAAACACCACACGCTATGTCAATAATAAGAAACTTAGATAAAGTCCAGAAGGAGAAAACATAGTACTTGCATATTAACACAAAAAACATAACTACAAACTCACCACTCAACATATGATTGGAAAAAGAGTAATTACTACTTTTGATATTACATATTGACAAACTTTTACATATGCACATACTACATCTGTAACAAGATATTTAAAAAAAAGGTTCACCTATACACCTTCTCGCCACACAGTTCCCAACTATCAAGAGTCTTTAAGATGTTATATCACCTCTCCTAAAGAAGAGACTACAAGGTGGTACAAGTCATCAAAATATTATAGAACATTTTACTCAGTATGCTACAAGATTCACATGACTCTTTCATAATATGACCTGTCAATAAGTTAAATCTAGAACTTGGTAGTAATATAAATAACAAATGCATACTTGAACAAAGTTGTTTATTAAAAAAAGAGAATACATATTTTGGGAAAATTTTCTATTGAAGGTTGAATGCATTAAGGGCTTATGATATACTACCAAATATTTGGACCATTATACATTGTGATCTACTACCAAAGAGTTGGATCACTTTTAAGCACTTTACTACCAGTTGAAGTGCTTTATTTTTCACCACTTTACTACCAACAAAGTGCTCGATATGATGGAACATATATATCATGTTTTAGGTGTAAAAATCTACATATACAAGAAATCAGACAACATAAAGTACAAGAACAATTATTTCATCCAATATTATATGCCATGTCTTTTCTACACATAATATAACCTTACTATATTATAGGCTAAGAGGTAAAAAATACCATGAATCAAGATATTCTAGTCATCATATTCCTGAAGTTAACTGCAACCTTGGTCACGCTTATTCTTACAAGATATTACATGCCATGCATTATGTTCTCATATCATAACACTAGTTATATCTATTAGGGTTTTAATTAGTTTATTAGGTGTCTTTGTTATGACTTATCCTATTACCTTAAATTAATGTTACTAATGTTGGATTTCATATTATGATTATTAATATTATTTTTAGTTGCATATAATTATGAGGACATATTAACCCTAGGTTCATGCATAAATCCAATTAGGGTTTCAAACCATATATGAGGAACATCATTTTAATATGAGTTGCATGTGTCAAATCAATGTCAACGTTACATATAAGGTTCTAGGTACTAATATGAGGGCATTCTGAATGCATCATTGATTGATCGTTGTTTTTTTAATGTGTTTTGCTTGGGAGAATTATCTCTAATTAAATATATGAAGCAAAATATGTCAACTGGTGTTAAAAGATCATTGTAACTTGCATGTTGTAGAATATATCTAACTTTAGGGATTTATTGGTGCAATATCATGATTTTTTCCTAGCAGTTGGTATTTATTATACATGATTAGATCATTATCCATATCATACATTATTGCTGAACTTTAAGCATAAAAAGATTGATATTTTCATTCCACATTGTTGTACTCATATTTATGAAGATCTACATATCTTGTTTATAATTTTCTAATAAATGAGCTAATTGTTACAAGTTTGCAAGATCTCGTATTTTTTGGAATTTAATAGGCATTTACATTATTTACATTTATCTAGACCATTGAATCTTCTTGGTCGGGCTATAGATGAAGGCCATGCTACCCACTCAGTGAAGCATGGTTGTCCATTGAGTTGGTTGGTTGGTTTTTGGGCTTCCTAGGTTCTAGGTTGGACTACTGCTCTATATCCACTCTCTCACATCCCATCCCTCTCTTGTGATCTTCCACTTGATGCACACTTTGTCTACTCTATTTTTTTGTTGATTTCCAATGCCATTATGACTGGATTTCTGAATAGAAGTCAATCACTTGCTCCTCCTTGATCTTTAGTAACACCTCCATCAATTGTGCCTAGCCCATGAGGCTCTTCTCAGCTCTTGCAATTTGGGTTTCTTTGTGTATCAAGACAAACTTCTTCTTCCACTCAAGAATAATTGTTGTCTTATTTATGGGACGTACAGAGACCACCCTCTTTGAAGAAGATTGCAATCTGCCTCCAAAATTTTGGATGCAACCTTCTTAATTGAAGCATCTCTAAATCACTCTATACAACTAAGTAGATTTGAAGTAAAGGACCAAATAGGAAATTAGAAGGAAGGAGAAAATACAAATCAATTATCATAAGATATACAATTTTTATAATGAATAATTGATTATGAACTTCACTTTGGTTTAGGCAAGGCTATTGTGGTGAAGTAGGGCACTAGAGATAGTCTAAGCTTAGGCCTGCATTATCGCATCTGCATGTAGAAAATTAGGATTCTAAGCTTAAGAGAGATAGCATGTAGAGGCATTTCTCAAGTTTGATTTGGGTGTCCATATGGCACTATTGTATACATGAAACACATAGGAGTTTGAAGGAAAGTTTTTGGGAGTGTTTAGGATGATTTTAGGTGGAAACTACTCATTATATTAAATTTAGTGAGATAAAAACATATAATTGTGCACTAACAAAAAAGTTTAGATAACTGTAGTTGATTGAATTTAAATTCGTCCAATTTGTATTCTAACGGGACTATATTTTAACCCAAAACATATACCGACCTCCATTAGTGTAATGGCTATCCCCATGTCCAACTATATTTTGATGGCATGCATTTGGTCAAATCATAATTCAATTGAAAAATATTTTGTCCCACAAAGGCATTACTTTTCAAACATGACTTAAATGGTTTTGTAAAAATAAGATGGATATCCTAATGTGTGTATACAGCTATAAAACTTGTTTTAGAATGGTTTTTTATTGTCCATAATTTTTCCTACATCATTCCTATCTAGTTGTGCAATTATAACCTATAATAATCACAATCTAGGTATAACTTGATTTACAAGCATCCAAACACATATATTTTAGCACATTCTTTGATGTTGGGTCTTGACTAAATTCTTTGATCACCTAAAATATTTTATACACATATTGTTAACATAGAGGGTAACTATTTATCATAAAAACTTCATATAAAATATCCAACAATCTCCCCCATTATATTGATGCCAAAAAAATCATAGGATAATTTAAGTGAGACTAAGTATGAGCAACACACCTTTATTGTCTATTAAATAATTATCTCCCACATATGTCACCCCCTTTATTGAAATAAAGGAGTACAAGAACATAAACTCCCCTTCAAGTAGTTACTCACTCCCAAATAGATAAGAATATAAATAGGGAACCACATATATGAAGCAATGAGAATATACCAATAGAAAATAACAATTGAAATGTCAATGCATGAAATTCAACAATCTACAATAAGATCAAGGACCAGTTTGTGAAAGTTGTAGAAATATAAATGAGAGGACTATAAAGTATTTCATGATAAAATAGATCATGTTAACTACATACAAAGATCAAGAAAGATATTCCAAGACAATGATAGGAGGTTACGTCCAACATTTTCAAGGAGAGCCATGAAAAGCAAAAAGCATTATAGTGGATATCTACAATGTCAATGCAACATTAAGGTATGTGATGCCCACTATTAATATAGAGAAGCCATTATAAATGTAAGCTATAAAATATAGGAAAATACAGTGAAATATTGAGCTTCCCCTTAAACACACACATAAGATAAAATGAGATCAAACTAAAGAAACATGTACCAACTAAAAATATCTAAAATAACACTAGATATTAGTATACAATTAATAGTCCTCAAAAATCAATAAACATGTAGTAGAATGTAAAGAGCCAAAATAATCAAATTAAGAACATTATAGGCAATATTTTGGTTGATTGTATTTTGACCAAATTACTCCTCTATCAAATTACATATCAACTGAGAGACAATCTGTTTGAGATATTTAAACCAACATAAATATAACCTCAAACAAGCAACTAAACATATATATCAAATGAAAATCATAATACTACAGGACGATATACCAATAGAAATTTTGAAAAATTACAAGACAAAATAGATAACTAAATAAGCTCATGGTCACACATGAACTCATCTAAAGATGGGTTCTTAAAACCCAAACCATGTTGATGTCACTTTTTCTCTTAGAATAGCAAGGAAATCCATAGTGACAACATCTTCCACAATAAAAACAAGTAACATGGATGATTTAGAAAGAAGAAGTGCCATCTTATTTTTCAAAAATAGGTTCATTCTTCTAATTCCTAATCTCATTTTTTGGAATGTAGATGAGACCCTTTGTATTGACATGACCATTGAGAATGCAAGGTATACTTCTACATATTTGTACTATCAAAAAAATCATCTAAAGAACTCTTTATTTTTTCATTTTTCCTAGTAAGTATATAATATTCTTTAGTAACAGAGGTCAATTATCTTCTACTACTAGCAAAATTAACCTCAAGCATAGAATTTTTATCATGTAAGTAAACATTTTCTGAAATAATGATATCATATTCAACATGAGATCATAGCATATGATGTTTCTCCATATAACTCACCATATCTAAAAGATCAGAAACTTGAGTTTGCAAAAAAGTAGTATGAGAAACAAGATTGTCATACATTTCTTTTCACTTTAAAAATTACCATGTAACTCATGAAGTTCATCGTTTACAGAATTAACAATAGTGGTCATTTTTTCTCCTTTTTATATTTTCCAACTGTTCTGAAGTAGGTTCGAAAAGTTTGATATGGTCATTTTTGGAAAAAAACTGAAATAGATACCTCACTATCATCACTTCATGCATCTTCTTACTCATGTTCATCTTTTTTATCATGTTCGACAATGAGAATTCAATTATATGATGGAAAGTTTTTTCCTTGTCATGTCACTCATATTTTTTCTCTCAATGAATACGTATACCTTCTTATTATCCTTGTATTTCTTAATCTTCATTTTCATCTTGAGTTATGGTCATTCATCATTCCAATGTCCCTTTTCCTCACAAGTATAACATCTAGTAAAGAAAGGCTATAGTTATTTTAGAAGAAAATTTTGATTTATTACCTTTGGAATGCTTTACTTTATTGCTACTGGATGAGGCACTGGATAAATAAGAATACCACTTTGATACCCTTAATGAAAAGGATGAGCTCTTTTTCTTGGCATTTCCTCTTTTTACATATCATGATGTTGGATCTTGACTTCATAAATCTTTAGATTAACATACAAGGTCTCCAAGCTGTACAATAGAAAATTTTGGAGATTTTTATATGGCAGTAAATTTCTTTTCATACTTAGAGGCAGGAGAATGCAATATGTAGTAACATTGTATTTATCCTCTAGAATTAAATATGTATCTAGAGTACCATTCAGTGATAGATTCCTTCTTGCAATGCAAAACAACCCTAGCTTTTGTCAAAGCATATTGATTCAGTGACACGCTTTTACCGTGCGTCGAACACAAGTGTATGCGTCAATGTAGTAAAGGCCTTTGTGAGGCCCGAGTCGAACTCAGGGACACTGAATTATCGGAGACTACTACTAACTACTCGCAATCATCTAGACCAGTTAAAGTGGTTTGAGAGTTGTTGTAAAACTAAAAGAAAAGAAAACAAAATAAAACAATCGATTAAAGGTTTAATTTAATCAATTCAAGTGGAGATCTTTAGGATTGCGGTTTCACCGCGGGTTATCATTGTATGAATTTCTATATAGTTACTCAGATTCATCTCTCTATCCGGGTAGTGGCCTGTAATCAGAATTGCCCATTGTCGTGGTACAATTCACTACCTATGTCTAGGTCGGTTCCACCGTTGTAGTAACCTATACCCTAAACTAGGTGCATTAGAATCGACCTCTGGGTATCCACCATTAACCTTACACCGCCTTGTTCAAGGGATTTGTCAATTAATGTGAATTTCATCTCTTTTCAACCATTAATTCTTCTTTCAAAGTAATTAAGGGCATTAGATTATTATTATGGTGATCAAGCATAACAATATAATTGAGAAAATGAAATCATACCATGAATTTAAGAGATAAAAGATGAATTACTATGATAAAATTGTCATACAATGATTCCCCGGGCTACTCCCGGTCCTAAAGATAAAGGGGATTAGCCCTGCATGTTCATCTCAGAGCAAAACATGGTAGAAAAAAGGGGAAACAAGGAGAAAAATGTGATTAAGTAGTGAAACCCCTGAACGGAGAAGATCCAAGCGTTCCTTGGTGTAGAATGTGTGATCTCCGGCCTTTCGGCAGTGGAAAACGTCTTCTTCGGCCTCCGGAACGGGTGGGGCATGCTTCTGGGCTCCGTTCTTCTCTCCACACCTTCTCGGGACATGTGCAAAGGCTAATGACGTGATAGATTGCTCTTGGCCACCGTCATTAGGTATAATCACTGAGTTAGGTTACCAAATTATCACAGCCGTCAGATTTAGATCGATCACACAAAACCACATAAGCCGAAATAAAACATATTATTGTAATCATTTATGCTCAAAATACCAAAATAAGGGAGATTTCACACTGAGAAGGATCATAGACCAAAGTAAATTAATCATGCAATATTAACCACCAAAATGACCAATAAATGCATAAAACACAAGTAAAATATGTTTATAAATGCGACTCAAAATTATCGCATCAAACTCCCCTAAGCTTGAACATTGCTCGCCCTCGAGCAACTAAACCTTAGAATAGAATTGCGAGGGTCAACTAAAGAACATATCATCACAACAAACATCACCATATGATCCCCACCGGACATTCACATTACGGCCCTTACTAACCACGGAATGATAATTACCCTAAAGGCGACAATAATCATCCATAAAAGATATCTACCTCAAAATCACTTAACACTATCACATAAGGTAGTTAACATAATAGAATTCGCCGGTTCAGACTCAGTGCATCTTGTGATCTCCTATTCTACGTTGCTCGCCCTAACTACCATCTACATGGAAGCAGTTCTCCTGATATTCACAAATGAGGAGAAAATCACGGTGGCCTACCAATTCGAGCAACGGGTGGATGAAATGGGTGGCTCATAGAAGAAATGGAAGCATTATACGATTATAACTTGCACAAAGCAAAAATGACCTAAATGATGCATATGCAAGTGTAAATGCCCTAATGCCTACATTTGGGTGGAATGATGCATGCACTATCATTCCGTCTCAAGGTGGGATGGGATATCTAAGAGAACTACATCATGTTCTTATTCTTCGTAATATGCAGTGAAAAACATGTTCCTTTCTCCCTCTCATCCTATTTATTCTCAATTCTTTTTTTTCATTTTCATATTTTTCTTCTTTTTTCTTTTTTTTTCTTTTTTTTCAAGGCCCCTATATCCATAAATGACAATGAAGTATTTGTCAGGCTCACTTTTTGTTGCATAACTATATACTTGAAGCAATTCAGAAGGTATGGAACAAGTTTATCACCTTTAATGTTTCAGAAGAAATAAGATACATGATGTAGTCTATATGCATGAAAATATGAATGCAGCTACAAAATGATAGTCATGCATCTAAATGACATGCACCTAAGGAGAATGTGCATGTATAACTAATCTAATTTTTTTATTTTCATGCAAAATATGTGAAAATACTTGCAATGCAAGTCCTATCTACATGAGATGCACTCAAAGAAGTTAAAATCGTAATGTACTTTCAGTTCTTAAGGTAGAATATGAAAACAATGGGGCTGGAAAGATCACAAGACTAATTGACTGAACCTTTGCAAATTATTATGTGTCCCTCCTTATTAACCTGTGTGGTAATTAAGAGGTTTCTCTCTCATACTTCAAATTAAAGTCTCATTATCATTTGGTCAGTTTAGGCTCAAACAACCAATTCCGTCCACTTTTCATGAATCCTAGGCATGTACAGTTGTGATTTTCTATTTTAAAGTTGACAAACCCAATCATTTTCTTAAGTTATGTGCTCAAAGTTGAACAACACAAGCTTGCAAACACTAAAAAATTTTAAGTTTTCCCTTGATTCCCATGTACAAGCAAACGAGATGACACAAGACTTAAGACATCCACAATTACACTAGATAGAATGTGGATCCTACAAACAAACTAAGATTGCAAGAAATAAATGACAAGAACCAAAACAATAAAATCTAAAAACTGAGAAAACTAGAGGATAGAGTTGTTCCAACTCCCCCCCAAGCTTGAATTCGACTATGGCCTCATAGTCAAAAACAACCTTAAAAGGTAGAACATAGATATCGATCATTCTTCCGACAGAGGTGGGTACTGCAGGGCCGTGGGGTCCCAAGATGGATACTGCCCCTGAAAACTAAGATCATACTGGGGCATGGGTGGAGGTTGTGGATACCCCCCAAAGTAGTTCTGGCTCCAGTAATGATCATAGAAGGGTTGCTGCTGCATCTCCATCCTATGCAACCTGTCATGAATGTGTTGTTGGTTGTCGAGGAGGAGGCACTCATTTTCAAAGATAGCCTGTTGATTATCTAGCAACCGGTTTGTCGTGTCCTGAATACTGACATATGAGGTTGTGTGTTGCTGCTGCGTCTGATGAATATCTTGCAGCATTGCATACATCCCTTGCATGGAGTAGACATCCTCGCTTTGCTGCGAGGGCTATGGTGGCTGTGGTGGCTGCGGTGGCGGAGGTTGGTAAGAAGAATATGCACCTGGATGCATGCGGGGACGCTTCCTAGGTGCCACTCGTGCGCAAAGAGGAGTGAAGGCCTCCTCTTCCTCTTCATTCTCATCGCCGTCATTGTCGTCGTCGTCGTTGCCACCGTCTTCATCTGAGCTCTCAATGGCGATAACCGGCCATCGAAAATGCTGAGCACCCTCGATGTGGAAGATAGTTTGGGGAGCGAACATTCCTGATATGCTTGATTAACGTCGCAGTGTGCATGCGCCAGGCCATCACGAAGAAGGATGAGGTTGGAGCGGTGCAGATGTTGCAGGTTAACCTTGCTCCTGTTGGAGAGAGGAGTCAACTGGGAGAAATTCAACCCAAGATAGTGGGCCAGCGGCATGATGAGCCCTCCAAAGTGAATTGGAGCCTTCCGCGTACTTCTCTTTACAGCCAACACCCGCTGCAAGAAAAATGCTCCCCAATTACACTCTTCCCGCTTCAGTAACTTGTGCAGGAAAAATAGGTCTGTCTCCTGGAACTTGCTAAGAGACTAATCACCATGAGCAAAGAGAGTGGTGCACAACATGCGGTGAAGAATCCGCACGAACGGATGCTCGAAATCCGCTACTGCCGCATTGTGGTAGCTCACAGATTTGCCCGACGGCACAGTCACTAGCTCGGCGAAGATAGTGTCGTAATATGTTCTATTATCTGGCCGCCGGTACTGATCTCGCCCATGGTTCCAGTTATAGATAGAGTTAAACTGCCAGAGGGTGATATTGTAATCATTGTTGAACAATCGGAAAGAAACACGGCCCTTGATCCATTCGCGATCCATGGCGATGATGTTGTTTGGCACAACACATATGTCTAGCGACGACATGAATTCTGCGACTAGCTCCTTGTATGTCGGCCATTCACCGAAGAACGGCTGGCCATCAGCAGGAATTCCAACTCGTCGGGCCTCCTACCCGTATGCCTTGCTTGCCCCTTGAGCACGTAGGCCAGATTAGCCTCGAACCCCAGATTACAGATCATGTCGCAGTAGACGCAACGGGTCGGCTCAATCTTTCTTTTCATGATCTCCGCATAGACCTTCCGAACCTCCACAGAAGGATGAACGGTCCGCGGACGCAGAATAGAAGCAGTTGGTGGAGGAATGAACTCGGGAATCTCCATCGGGTTTGTGCGTGAATAGGATGTGCCCGCAACATGCACCATTGTCGTAGAAGAAGAAAGATTAGAAGATGGAGCTCAGAGAAGGTCAGAGAAGATTATCTCCGCTCGATGAAGGCTCAGTGAAGAACATGCATCGTGGATGCTCGTAGACGGGCTCTGATCGCTCACAAAGATGCACGGCACAAGTGGAGAAGGATTGATCTGAATTTGTGACGTCATATGACGACAATCCATCCCTTATATAACTGTGGCCGGCGTTGTTGTATGCCCATCGATACTATCGACAGTTGTCGATGGTATCGACCCGTCCTACGGACCGACTCTCTTAATGCAGCGATCGTCGTTGATTTCCTCTCGCGGATCGGTGACATGTCGCGTCGATACTATCGACGCAAGTCGATAGTATCGACTTCTGGTTAGGGAAACACCCTCGTGAGGCCCGGCCGCTGCTTCCTGCCTGTAACTGAGTCGATACCATCAACAAGGCCGTCGATGGTATCGACTTCACTGAGACAATTTTCGTCTGAATATCTCCAGAGATCTCGATAGTATCGACGCCCGGGTCGATACTATCGACCTCATTGTTGCGATCAACCTGATAATGTGTTGATACCATCGACGAGGCCGTCGATAGTATCGACGCAGTGCAATTCTTGCAGCCGCCAACCTGTACCCATCTCGATACCATCGACACCAGGGTTGATGGTATCGACTCTACCTCAGTCCTGAACATTGAGCAAACGATCACGGTACCTTTTTTACACTAAAAACAAAGTCATATCAAACCAAAGTACAAAATGTGAAAGAACTAACTACACTACTGATGGTTGGGTTGCCTCCCAACAAGCGCCCTTATTTAACATCTTAGGCTAGATGACATGAAGCTCCTCATGCATCCGGAAGCGCAATGAGTTTGACCTCATTCACTTTCCTTGTGTAATCTTCCCCGAAGTACAATTTCAATCGTTGTCCATTGACCAGGAATGTTGTCTCGCCATCACGCACCATGATTGCGCCATGTGGCCTGACCTCCTCTACGGTGAACGGTCCACTCCATCGGGATTTCAATTTCCCAGGATGCAGTTTCAGCATGGAGTTGAACAAGAGTACATGATCTCCTTTCTTGAAGACGCGCATTTGAATATGGTGATCATGCAGCAACTTTGTTCTCTCCTTGTATATCCGCGAGCTTTCATATGCATTCATCCTCAGCTCATCTAGTTCATTGAGCTCAGGCAACCTTTTCTTTCCCGCTTCATCATAGCTCAAATTTAGCTTCCTCAGTGCCCAATGCGCTTTATGCTCTAATTCCATCGGCAAGTGGCAGGCCCGACCATAAGCCAACCTAAAAGGCGTAGTGCCTATAGGTGTCTTAAATGCCGTCCTATACACCCACAAAGCATCCGGTAGCAGGGTACTCCAATTCTTTCTCGTGGAAGCCACAGTACGCTCCAAGATCTTCTTAATCTCCCGATTGGAGACCTCCACTTGCCCTTGAGTTTGTGGGTGGTACGGGGTACCAATGTTGTGCTTTACCCCGTACTTTCTCAACAGTTCTGTGAACTTTTGATTTCAGAAGTGCGTACCTCCATCATTAATGATCATTCTTGGTACACCAAACCTGCAGAAAATATATTCTTTGACAAACCTGCACACTACAGCGGCATCATTAGTCCTTGTGGGTATTGCCTCTACCCACTTTGATACATAATCAACAGCTAAAAGAATGTAAAAGATAGAATTTGAGGACACAAAGGGTCCCATAAAATCAATACCCCACAATTCGAACACCTCAACCTCTTGAAATACATTGAGGGGCATCTCTTGTCTTTTTGAAATGTTACCTACCCTTTGGCAGGAATCACATTGCCGCACAAAATCATAAGCATCCCTGAACAAAGTAGGCCAGTATAGGCCACTTTCAAGTACTTTGGCTATAGTGCGAGAACTAGCGTGGTGGCCACCCGTCGGTAGTGTATGGCAATGATGAAGAACACTTTCGTATTCCACCTCCGGTACACACCTGCGTAAGATACCATCCCTGCACTGCTTCAACAGAATAGGGTCATCCCAGAAATAATAACGCAGAGAATGGAAAATTTTCTTTTTCTCTTGGTATGTCCAATCATCTGGGATAATTTTGCAGGCAAGATAGTTAACAATATAAGAAAACTAAGGGTCTTTTGATTTCACTTTTAAAAGTTGTTCATCAGGAAATGTCTCGGTAATGGGTATATGCAAATCCTTTTCATCTACCCTTTCCAACCTAGACAAATGGTCCGCGACCACATTTTCAATGCCCGCCTTATCTTTGATTTCAATATCAAATTCTTGTAAAAGCAAGATCCACCTAATCAGTCTAGGTTTGGCATCCTTTTTATCCATCAAGTACTTAATGGCTGCGTGGTCCATCCATACCACAACTTTTGATCCAACAAGGTATTTCCGAAATTTTTCGAAAGCAAAAACAATGGCGAGAAGTTCTTTTTCAGTTGTCGTGTAATTCAGTTGAGCGTCATTCAAGGTTTTGGATGCATAGAAAATCACAGCGGGTTTATTGTCCACACGTTGTCCCAAAATAGCTCCAACTGTGAAATCGGACGCGTCACACATTAATTCAAATGGCTTAGTCCAGTTCGGTGTTTGCACAAACGGTGCAGAAATCAGTTTTTCTTTAAGCACGTTGAACGCATGTAAACACTTATCATTAAAATCAAAAACAGCATCCTTTTCCAACAACTCAGATAATGGTTTGGTGATTTTAGAGAAATCTTTTATAAAGCGGTGATAAAAACCGGCATGACCTAGAAAACTCAGTACCCCTTTAACCGAATTCGGATGGGGCAATTTGGAAATAACTTCGATCTTTACCGGGTCTACCTCCAACCCTTTGCTAGACACTTTATGTCCAAGCACAATCCCTTCGCTTACCATCATGTGGCATTTTTTCCAATTGAGGACCAAATGTGTGTCCTCACAACCTTGCAAAACCTTATCCAAATTATATAAGCACTTGTCAAAGGATGCACCATAGATGGAGAAATCATCCATAAAAACCTCCAAACAGCGTTCAACCATATCGGAAAAGATGGCAAGCATGCAACGCTGAAAGGTCGCCGGTGCATTACACAGACCAAAAGGCATACGGCGGTATGCAAATGTTCCATAAGGACAAGTGAAGGTGGACTTCTCTTGGTCCTTAGGATCAATGGAAATCTGATTGTACCCCGAATAACCATCAAGAAAACAAAATTGCGATCGGTCGGCTAAACGCTCTAAATTTTGATCAATGAATGGAAGAGGAAAATGATCCTTAAGCGTAGCAGCATTCAATCGACGGTAGTCTATACATACACACCACATGGTTACCAAGCGGGTCGTGACAGGTTCATTTAACAGATTATGTGTAACAGTAATTCCCCCCTTCTTAGGGACTACCTGTGTAGGACTCACCCACGTCGAGTCGGATATAGCATAGATGATACATGTAGAAAGGAGCTTGATCACCTCCTTCTTTACTACCTCCATAATGCTAGGATTTAGTCGACGTTGTGGCTGAATCACCGGTTTGGCTCCCTCCTCGAGTCGAATCTTGTGCTGGCACAATGTAGGGGAGATCCCATGGATGTCTGCGACCAACCACCCGAATGCACCTCGGTGGTTCTTCAACACAATCAGCAGCTGGTCCTCCTCCTCGGCACTCAAATATGCCGATATAATCATAGGCAGCTTCTCTTCCTCAGCTAGAAATGTGTACTTCAAGTGCAGTGGCAATGGCTTCAACTCCAAATCTGGCGGGTTGATTAAGGATGACTGAAGCGGTGGTGGAAGTTCTCCAAGGTCTTCATAGTACCTAGCATAAAAGCATGGAAGCACCTGAAGCATCTTGGCACACTCCTACAGTGACTTGCTTCTCATCCAATCATGTGTTATATTGACCAAGCAGGCTTCTAATGGTAATTATGGATATGCATCAAAAACAGAACTTGCTATTGTCTCATCCTCAGTAGAGGGGGGGATGTCCTCCTCTTCATCCTTAGGAAAACCCAGAGCTTTGCTAAGGGACACAACCTTGGTCTGCTTCATGATGTCAACAGCCAATGTCCCTTTCTCCACCTTAGTCATTACATGAGCCATATCTAAAAATGGCTTCCCTAGACAAAGTGAGATATTGTGATCAAAATGCTTCGCCATGCGGCACTGCTCCTTAGCTTTAGATGACGTGGTGCTGGAAGGCATGACCATCTCGAACTGATCATCGGTGATACCCAAGGTCAAACGACCTCTCCCCATCTCAAGTATCATGTCTGCTGTAGCTTGGAAGGGTCATCCAAGTAGTAACGCATTGCCTTGTTCATCTTACATCTCCATTACGACAAAGTCCACTGGAAATACAAACCGATCTACTTTCACCAACACATCTTCACAAATACCATAAGGCTTCACCACGGAGTTATCTGCTAGTTGTATTGTCATATTGCTCAGCCTTAATTCTTTTAATCCCAAATTCTTGAATGTAGAAAGAGGCATCAAGTTTATGCTTGCCCCGGAATCACACAGTGCTTCTCTGAATTTCACCTTACCAATGTAACATGAAATATTAAAGCAGCCCTGATCCTGCCTCTTAGGTGTCAATGTACCCATGATGAAGGCACTCACCTGCTCCTTGAGAACTACAACCTCCATGTCAGGGATCTTCCTCTTCTTAGTAATGATGTCTTTCAAAAACTTTCCGTAAGAGGGAATTTGCTCTATTGCCTCTAGTAATGGGATGTTGACTGAGAGCTTTCTGAAACTGTCCAAAAACTTCTTGAACTGGGCATCCACCTTCTTTGCTTTCACACTATTCGGATATGGGATCGGGACAGCCTGTGCCCTTTGATGCGGCGACACATATGGTGTCCTTTTCCTCGTCTCCTCTTCAACAACAACGGGATCTGGTGTGACATCTTCTGCTATTTTGTCTACCGGCTCTGTGACTGAGATTGGCACCTCCTCAGTGGCCTCACCTTTGGTTTCTGACTGGGGTTTTCTTGGTTCATCGGCCCTGGAGTTTAAAAGCTTCTTGTCACTCCTTAGCAAGATTGCCTTCGCCTGTTGGTTTCCTCCTGGAACATTTGTGTTACCTGGAAAACATTGCTGCACTGGCTTCTTCAGATTGGCTATTTCAGCTGCCATTTGTGCCATCGACGTCTCTATTGTCCTCATCTGAGCCCCATGGCTATGCAATGTCTATCCAAACTGATTCATAAATTCCCCTTGTTGCTTGATCCGCTGGCCAAAAGTGTTCATCAATTCTTGGTTCTGCTTTATCACTTGGTTGAGAAACTCTGTGCTCTTATCTTCTGCCACCGGCTGGGGTTTTGCATCGGGGTCCTGCAAAAAGTTATTCGGATCCTTCCAGGAGAATTTATTGTCCTTCCTCCATGAGTAATCGTTATTTCTGTAATCATGTTGTTGCCGCATGAATTTGACTTGAGCTTCATTCTCAGATTCAGTATCTTCTTTTGCAAGCAGTTTCTTTGCTAGAAGGTCCATCTTCTCATTCAGCTCTTTGATTGCCTTTGACCCCCCCCCCCCCGCAACTCGAACGTGCTCTACAGCGTCTCTGTCGCCCCAAGATTGCTTCTTGGCCATGTTTTTCAGAATTTCCCAACACCTCGTGTCTGTGTTGTTCAAAAAGAACCCTGAACCGGCGGAATCGAGGTTACTTCTATCATGCTCGGAGAGATCAAAATAGAAGATTTTTACTTGTGTTTCCTTGTCAATCCCATGATGCGGGCACCTCCTAAGCATGATCTGAAACCTTTCCAAGGTCTCAGAGTAAGTCTCTCCTACCTTCTAGGTGAAGTTATGAATTTTCCTGATCATGTCATTGGTCTTCTCGGGCGGAAAGAACCTTTCAAAGAATACCTCCACCATGTGGTTCCATGATTCCACATATTCATCGTCCACATTGTGCAACCATTCTCATGTGTTTCCTGCCAGAGAACTCGGGAACAACTTCAGGTAGAGCGTCTCCTGTGGAAATCTATCAATTTAAATCATATTGCAGTTCTCCATGAATTGGCTTATATGAGTGACTGGGTCTTCATTCTTTAGCCCATGGAATGCATTTGACTTGACCAAATTAATTAGTGCAGGATCAATCTTGTACGTCGGAATGTTGATCGTCTGCTTCTTGATTGGCCCCTTTGACACATATGAGGAAGACGCCTTGATCTTCTCCCATATCGTCTGTTCCTCTGCCATTTCTTCTTGTTCGGATTCGGAATCTGTTTCTTCCAAGTGGTCTTGATTGTAATACTCCTCGTCGTCAGGTCCCGGCAATGGAACCTCTAGTGTCTGTTGCGTGTAGTCGGTGCTACGCGTCTGCACCATGCACAGTACCTACAAAATGAAAATTTGAGTTCAGTATCGTGCTAGACGATTACAAAAATTGGAAAGATAGACTATGCATATTTTTGAAGTGATTTCAAACTAATAAAAATAAAAAGTGGCCTAGAGTGGCCGCTTGCAGCACTCGTAGTGTCGACAATTGTCGTGTCCTCGGCAACGGCGCCAAAACACACGCTTTTACCGTGCGTCGAACGCAAGTGTACGCGTCAATGTAGTAAAGGCCTTTGTGAGGCCCGAGTCGAACTCAGGGACACTGAATTATCGGAGACTACTACTAACTACTCGCAATCAGCTAGACCGGTTAAAGTGGTTTGAGAGTTGTTGTAAAACTAAAAGAAAAGAAAACAAAATAAAACAATCGATTAAAGGTTTACTTTAATCAATACAAGTGGAGATCTTTAGGATTGCAGTTTCACCGCAGGTTATCATTGTATGAATTTCTATATAGTTACTCAAATTCATCTCTCTATCTGGGTAGTGGCCTATAATCAGAATTGCCCACTGTCGTGGTACAATTCACTACCTATGTCTAGGTCGGCTCCACCATCGTAGTAACCTATACCCTAAACTAGGTGCATTAGAATCGACCTCTGGGTATCCACCATTAACCTTACACCGCCTTGTTCAAGGGATTTGTCAATTAATGTGAATTTCATCTCTTTTCAACCGTTAATTCTTCTTTCAAAGTAATTAAGGGCATTATATTATTATTATGGTGATCAAGCACAACAATATAATTGAGAAAACAAAATCATACCACGGATTTAAGAGATAAAAGATGAATTACTATGATAAAATTGTCATACAATGATTCCCCGGTCTACTCCCGGTCCTAAAGATAAAGGGGATTAGCCCCGCATGTTCATCTCAGAGCAAAACATGGTAGAGAAAAGGGGAAACATGGAGAAAAATGTGATTAAGTAGTAAAACCCCTGAATGGAGAAGATCCAAGCGTTCCTTGGTGTAGAATGCGCGATCTTTGGCCTTTCAGCAGTGGAAAACGTCTTCTTCGGCCTCCGGAATGGTTGGGGCGTGCTTCTGGGCTCCGTTCTTCTCTCCACACCTTCTCAGGACGTGTGCAGCGGCTAATGACGTGATAGATTGCTCTTGGACGCCGTCATTAGGTATAATCACCGAGTTAGGTTACCAAATTATCACAGCCGTCGGATTTAGATCGATCTGAAGCAAACTTGTATCTGACGGTGTCGATACCATCGACGCGGGTCGATGGTATCGACCCTGCACGGTATTGATTGGTCTTCTTTTCTTTTCTTTGTCGCGACTGATGCGAACTCGATACCATCGACGAGGGTCGATGGTATCGAATCTCTTAGGCGTCGGTTTTTGTCCTTTTCCGTCACTGAAGCTCCACTTGTCGATAGTATCGACTTCTGGGTCGATAGTATCGACTATCTTCTCGCCAGCAACCTGATGGTATCTCGATACCATCGACTATCCTGTCGATAGTATCGACTCTGCAATGCTCCTTGCGGCTGGCAACCTGTGGTCTTGTCGATGGTATCGACCACTGTCGATGGTATCGACAGTAGCAGATATGCGTTTTTCCTGAAATTGCAACACAAAACCACATAAGCCGAAATAAAACATATTATTGTTATCATTTATGCTCAAAATACCAAAATAAGGGAGATTTAACACTGAGAAGGATCATAGACCCAAGTAAATGAATCATGCAATACTAACCACCAAAATGACCAATAGATGCATAAAACACAAGTAAAATATGTCTATAAATGCGACTCAAAATCATCACATCATTCAGTAAGGAGTGGGACCCAAAGGGGATCCACTCCTGACTGAAATTTGAAGAATAAAACATCCGTTCCAAACACACTCAAAAGGTATGCTGCAGTGGGTCTAAAATTCTCAAATCTTAATTAATGGTAATTCAAAATAACTAATGTGTGGTAGCAGAATATAAAACATGACTATATTCAATTCTTTACAAAAGTACATCATCATCTCCCATATAGGGTTTACATAGAAGGTATAACAAAAGGATCTAGTAGAGGGAAATCTAAACCATATCAACATTGTCTCCAAGCTTCAACTCCTTAGGCTAAGTCCATGTCAACTACCATGTTCTCCTTGATCTACACCTAGGGTTGGAAGCATACCCCAGCAAGAGGAGAAAAAAATAGATGACATCAGCAAAAAGCTGGTATGTGCATCCTAAAATGAAATTGAGCAACATAATGAAATAAATAACAAAAGGATCTAGTAGAGGGAAATCCAAACCATATCAACATTGTCTCCAAGCTTCAACTCCTTAGGTTAAGTCCATGTCAACTGCCATGTTCTCCTTGATCTACACCTGGGGTTGGAAGCATACCCCAGCAAGAGGAGAAAAAAATAGATGACATCAGCAAAAAGCTGGTATGTGCATCCTAAAATGAAATTGAGCAATATAATGAAATAAAGGATGTCAAATAAAAGGTTTCCTGTTGAAAAAGATAAGAACTACCCAATCAGGCAAGGAAGAAATGAATCACAACAAGAGAGATAAATTAGTGCAAATTATAAGAACAAGGCATCCATGTGTTTCACCTATGACAATACTAGACAATATAAACATGTAGGTAGGAAATAACACATCTACTAAAAATGTGGGGTGAGCAGGGTCTTGTATACATCTGCTCTAAAATATGGAGTGACAGGGTCTGTCAACATCTGTGTGGGTAGGAAAACATGTCTGCCCTATATATTTTCATATGGAGGAATTTTCACATCTACATTCATATGTGGGAATTTTCATATCCACTTAAAAAATACATGTACATTATACTAGTAGTCACCACATGATGCATAAAAAAAGCGTAAACAAGAATGAACCAAATAAGAGAAATGTGAACATCAAACAAATACATAAAGTGGGATCACATGATCCAATCAACATCCACCTTAATAGTGGGAAAAAGAGAATATATCACCAAATAATGTTCCACCATGAGTAATGTATAAGGAAGAGTCCAAAATAATATGCAAACATGATAATATTATAACAAGATTGGTAACAAATAGAGTACTTCACATGTACCATAATTTTCAAAGAGAAAGACATAATGTGTAGACTAGTGTCCATAGGACCAAGAGAAAGATAAAAGTAGGCCAATTGCTCAATGTGAACATAGGAGATGCAAACATATATTATTTTGGAGTATGATAAACACTATTCACCAATCTAGTTATTTCCAAGATCAACTTTGCCTAATTACAAATTATTCACATCTATTAGGGTTTTATAATGTGTGAAGAAACCCTAAAATTAGACCTTTTTTGGAAAACCTCAGATTTCGACTCGAAAAATATCACCACTTGATTTATTAGGTTTTCTTGATCAAGAAAACATATTTTTATGTTAATTTTGAGTTTATATGAAAAGTTACAATTTTAATGAATTTTATGTATATATTTTATTTCTCAAATATCGTCCTTCGAAAAACATAAAAATAAGACACGGAAACCATTTTTATTAGATAGAGTTCATTTTTATGATTCCAAAAAATATTTATTTATAATTTTAGAGCTTTCAATAAAAAGATATGGTTTTAACAAGATTCACTTTATTTACTAATTTATTTGTGAAATTAAATTGTAAGAAACCAATTTACCCTTGAATCAAAAATCAAAACTTTACGCTATGAAACGATATAAATGTACTATTTGTGCTGGCGTGACTAGCGACAAAAATTGAATTAAAATGTGGCAATTTATAAGAATATTCATAATGAAAAAATGAAAATAAAAGAGAATCGAGGGGCAAAAAGGGGTTAACATAAGGGATCATCCCCTTCCCCGCTACACATGTCATGGTCGGCTGGGCAAGGAGAATCGTGTCCAAGAGTTTGGGAAAAACTTTATTTGTCGCTTGTTCATGAAACTAACTAGCCAATCATGATGAACAAGTGTCAAACTTGTTTACCTGAGGTCCAGTTATGCTCCAAAGAAGCAAGACATCGGGGAGAGGTTCCGCAAACTCAAAGCAAGAACCACGTTCGGCGGTGGATGAAATGAAAATTCAAAGAGAAATTAAAATCGGATGAGAGTCCTTGGGTGTGTGTTTTATATGAGGATAGGATCATATTTATATGTGTTTTAGTTTCAAGGATTGTGCGAGAAGTAGCTTCGGAAGACTTGAGGAACAAGCTTAGACGTTTCTAGAATTCTCTATTATAGGTCTCGAGTAGGATATGGGTGGATGTGAAATAAAAAAATTTAATCCAATGCAACTCGTTTCGTAAAGTTTGTTGAGAAATGAGGGAGTTATGCCCAAATACTCGACATTGGCCCGCATTTACTATTCATGCGGTCTGTGATGAATGTCATTTAATACAACTTTACAACTTTGTTCTTTTAATGCATTTAATGTACAAAATATTCTATAATTATTTGAGGGTGCAAATGAATTCCAAATAAATCAAAATTTGGTAGTTATCTAATTTTGAGATGAGCAATCCGATTTAGATATTATTCTATTTTTTATGACTTCTAATATTTTATTTAATATTTTTAAATGTTATCACTTATTTTATCCCTTTTAATGAGTTAGAGGAATCTAGAAACTTTCTAAAAATATGAAACTTGGCCTATAAGAAATACTAAATGTGAGGAACACGATTTTGCCATTAATTTTTTTAACATATTATTTACTATGTTTGTTCCTTAAATTACATTCTCTCTCCTATATTAACTAAAATGTTTAAGGTTGTCCAAATTAGTTGAAAATTTACCTATAGGATGATTTTGCCATATAGATTTCAAATTTGAGATTTATATTATGTATTGGAATCATTTAATATGTTTTTCATATATTTGACTCTTATTCATATTTTCTTTCTTAGTTAAAATAAAAATAGTTATTATTATTGAAATAATGTGAAACTTCACCCTCAAGCAAACTAAAACATATGAAACATGAATTGGTCATTAATTTTATCTCTTGATATTATTTAATATTTTGGACTTTTACATACTTTCTCTCTCCTAATATACGCATGTATATTAAAGATTATATAAAGTATATGAAAATTCACCCAAAGGCTATTTTTAATGTGTAGATTATGAATCTAATATTATTTTCCACTTTTTGAGTCATTAAATGATATATCTCATATTTTGAAGGAAAAACACATTTTCTTTTCTAAATAAAATTTATATAATTATTATTATCCCAAATTTGTGAAACTTGGCCTCCAAGCCATATCATATCCAATGAAAATGAATATGAAGTTATTCTTATCTAATTAGTCTTCCTTTTATTTATTTTAGCCCATTATTCATTATTAACACTATTTCCCATATTTAATAATTCAATATCACATTATCTTGTTTTGGGAGTTATTATTTATTTCTTTTTCACATTTTTTGTTCAAAAAAGCCATAGGAAATTATAGATCAATATTATTTTATCATTATTATCATCATTATTCCAATTGTGTCCCATATCTACACATTACAACCAAAAAGATTATATATTATAATTATCATTTATCTCATGTGATATATTTTATTTATTCATTATTGGTCTTATGATTAATATGAGGGTATAATGTCATATTTGTTTTCATATATATATATATATATATATATATATATATATATATATATATATATATATATATATATATGTTAGGGTGACTTATTTACACATTACATATTATGGTTACCATTAACTACCATTAGATATATCATCAACCTTGTTTGGCTAAGCCCAAAGTATTAAGGTCTCTAACTTGTTAACCTTGAAATAAGGTAAGGTTCTAGATTTTAGTATGTTACAACATACCACCCCTTAAAGAGATTTCATCCTTGAAATCGAAAAATAAACTACTTTCTACTCCTTAAAAGATTCAACCTAACAAGTCAAACTAAATATCACCAAGGTACTATGGTCACTTTGCATCTTTTAATTGTGAATATTTTAGGGGTTTAAGTTGTTTGTGTATCCAACTAAAAAGTCATAACCAACTAGGGTTGAGCTTTAGGTCCTTGTATCTCTAACCTAACAACCCTAAGGTTCACATAACAACCAAAGGTCAAAGAGGATAGGTCAACTACACCTTTATATTATTCCACATATTCCTAGTCGCCTCTTCATAGAAACATCTACAGTTAAGATTCTATTTTAACTAATTCAAGGGTTTCTCAACTAGGCTTCATAAATATCTTCATTGTGACTCAATTCAAGAAAACATCGACAAAATGCATAAAACAATATTTTTTATACATAGTATTATAAGGAAAATAATTTGAGGCAAAAACTTTTGCTATAGAAAACTGAAATCAAGGCCCAAAATGAAAGCGAGAAGCAAGTCACAATATTTCCATATTATGATCTCATTATCCTACTTGTACCTCATCCTCATCATCTAATTCTATCTACAAGTCAAACCTTATAGCATATATATATGTCAACATGAACCTATATGGTGGGGTAAGATCACTTAAAACCTCATCACATTAGGGTTTACTAATCATGATTCTAATGTGAAACTTATATCAACCTTCCATCATCTTAATAATAACATAGATCAATTCTAGGGTAAAAATCTCACCTAGAGGGCAACTATGAAAGGTAAGGGTTCTAATTAGGGAGACAAAATTGAAATAGTCAAATTCCAACTACCATAGGCTCTAATACCATGTTGTAAGGAGTGGGACCCAGAGGGGATCCACTCCTTACTTAAATTTGAAGAATAAAACATCCAATCCAAACACACTCAAAAGGTATGCTGGAGTGCGTGTAAAATTTTCAAATATAAATTAATGGTAACTCAAAATAACCAAAGTGTGGTAGCAGAATATAAAACATGGCAATATTCAATTCATTACAAAAGTACATCATTATCTCCCATATAGGTTTACATAGAAGGTACAACATAAGGATCTAGTAGAGGGAAATCTAAACTGTATCAACATTGCCTCCAAGCTTCAACTCCTTAAGCTAAGTCCATATTAACTACCATGATCTCCTTGACCTACACTTGTGGTTAGAAGCATACCCCAGCAAGAGGAGAAAAAAAAATAGATGACATCAGCAAAAAGCTGATATGTGCATACTAAAATGAAATCAAGAAATATAGTGAAATAAAGGATGTCAAATAAATGTCTTCCCATAGAAAAAGATAAGAACTACCCAATCAGGCGGGGAAGAAATGAATCACAACAAGAGAGATGGATAAGAGAAAAGTATAAGAATAATATATCCATGTGTTTCACCTATGACAATACTAGACAATATAAAAATGTAGGTAGGAAACAACACATCTACCAAAAATGTGGGGTGAGTAGGGTCTTGTATGCATCTTCTCTAAAATATGGAGTGGTAGGGTCTACAACATCTATCTAGGCAGGAAAACAAGTCTGCCCTAAATATTTTCATATGCAGGAATTTTTACATCTACATTCATATGTGGGAATTTACACATCCACATAAAAAACACATGTACATGATATTAGTAGTCACCACATGATGCATAAAAAAAAGAATAAACAAGAATGAACCAATTAAGAGAGATGAGAACATCCAACAAATACATAAAGTGGGATCACATGATCCAATCTACATCCACCTTAATGGTTTGTAAAAGAGAATATATCACTAAAGAATGTTCCACCATGACTAATGTATAAGGAAGAGTCCAAAAGAATGTACAAACATGATAATATGATGACATAATCAATAACAAATAAAGTACTTCACATAACCATAATTTTTAAAGAGAAATAGATAATGTGTAGGCTAGTGTCCATTGGACTAAGAGAAAGATAAAAGTAGGCCAATTTCTCAATGTGAATAATAGGAGATGTTATTTTAGAGTTCTAGAAACACTCTTCACCATTCTAGTTGTTTCCAAGATCAACTTCTCTTAATTACAAATTATTCACATGTATTAGAGTTTTAGAATGTGTGAAGAAACCCTAAAACTAGACCTTTTTGGAAAACCTCAGATTTTGACTCTAAAAATATCACCATTTGACTTATTAGGTTTTTTTTATCAAGAAAACATATTTTTATGTTAATTTTGAGTTTATATGAAAAAGATACAATTTTTATGAATTTTATGCATATATTTCCTTTCTCAAATATCATCCTTAGATAAACATAAAAAGAAGACACTAAAACCATTTTTATTAGATAGAGATCATTTTTGCAATTCCAAAAAATACTTATTTATAATTTTTAGAGCTTCCAATTAAAAGATATGGTTTTTACAAGATTCACTTTATTTATTAATTTATTTGTGAAATTAAATTGCAAGAAACCAATTTACCCTTGAATCAAAAATCAAAACTTTACGCTATGAAAGGATATAAATGTACTATTTGTGCTGATGTGACAAGCAAAAAAAATTGAATTAAAATGTGGCAATTTATAAGAATACTCATAATGAGAAGAAAACAAATAAAAGAGGATCGAGGGCAAAAAGGGGATAACACAAGGGATCATCTCCTTCCCCGCTACACACGCCATGGCCAGCTGGGCAAGGAGAATCTTTTCCAAGAATTTGGAAAAACTTTGTTCTTTTCTTGTTCATGAAACTAGCTAGCCATTCACGATGAACAAGTTCCAAAGTTATTTACCTGAGGTCCAATTATGCTATGAAGAAGAAAGACATCGGGGACAGGTTCCGCAAACTCAAATCAAGAACCACGTTTGGTGGTGCATGAAATGACAATGCAAGGAGAAATTAAAATCAGATGAGAGTCTTTGGGTGAGTGTTTCATATGAGGGTAGGATCCTATTTATATGTGTTTTAGTTTCAAGGGGTGTGCGAGAAGTAGCTTTGGAAGACTTGAGGAACAAGTTTAGATGTTCTAGAATTCTCTATTATAGGTATTGAGTAGGGTATGGATGGATGTAAAATTAAATTTCCAATCCAATACAACTCATTTTGTGAAGTTTTGTCGAGAAACAAGGGAATTATGCTCAAAATATCAGACATTAGTCTGCAATTATTGTTCATGTGAGCTGCAATGAATGTCATTTAATACAACTATACAACTTTGTTCTTTTAATGCATTTAATGTAAAAAAAATCAATAATTATTTGAGCATGCAAATGAAGTCCAAATAAATCTAAATTTGGCGGGTTATCTAATTTTGAGATGAGTAATCTGATTTAGATATTATTCTATTTTTTGAAGACTTCTAATATTTTATTCAATATTTTTAAATGTTATCACTTATTTTATCCCTTTAATGAGTTAGAGGCATCTAGAAACTTTCTAAATATATGAGACTTGGACTATAAGAAATACTAAATGTGAGGAACATGATTTTGACATTAATTATTTTTTCCAACATATTATTATTTACTATTTTTGTTCTTTAAATTATATTCTCTCTCCTAAATTTACTAAAATATTTAAGGTTATCCAAATTAATTAAAATTTACCTATAGGCTAAATTTGGCATGTATATTTCTAATTTTAGATTTATTTTATCTATTGGAGTCATTTAATAAATTTTAATATATTTGACTCCTATTCATATTTTCTTTACCAATTAAAATAAAAATAGTTATTATTATGCAAATAATGTGAAACTTCACCCTCAAGAAAACTACAACATATGAAACATGAATTGGCCATTAATTTTATGTCTTGATATTTTTTAATATATTATTTAATATTTTGGACTTTTACATGAATTCTCTCTCCTAATATACACATGTATATTAAAGATTATCCAAATTATATGAAAATTCACTCAAAGGCTATTTTAATGTGTAGATTACGATTCTAATATTGTTTTCCATTTTTTGAGGAAAAGAGCATTTACCCATTTATATAACAGATCATATGGTAGGCCATAAATTGATTAAATGATATATCTCATATTTTGAACGAAAAGCACCTTTTCTTTTCTAAATAAAATTGATATAATAATTATTATCCCAAATATGTGAAACTTGGCCTCCAAGCCATATTATATCCAAAGAAAATGAATATGAAGTTATTCTTATCCAATTAGTCTTCCTTTTATCAATTTTAGCCCATTATTTATAATCAACACTATTTCTCATATTAAATAATTCAATATCACATTATCGTGTTTAGGGAGTTATTATTTATTTCTTTTTCACATTTCTTATTCAAAAAATCATAGAAAATTCTAGATCAATATTATTTTATCATTATTATTATCATGTTTCTGATTGTGTCCCATATCTACATATTACAACCAAAAGGATTATATATCATATATATCATTTATCTCATGTGATGTATTTTATGTATCCATTATTGGTCTTATCATTAATACGAGGGTATAATGTCATATTTGTTTTTATGCATATATGTTAGGGTGACTTATTCACGCATTACATATTAGGGTTACAATTAACTACCACTAGGTACATCCTGAATCTTATTTGGCTAAGCCCAAAGAACTAAGGTCTCTAACCTCTTAACCTTAGAATAGGATAAGGTTCTAGATTTTAGTATGTTACATATTCTATTATCCATGGTTGGCTTAGTTTCTTCATGAGTAATAGACTATTCCCCCAAATATCATAAGCAGTATTACAAGACAAAATTTTATTAAATGTGCTTATAAAAAGTAAAGAACCACAATCTTAGCATTCAATGTAGCACTTATCATCTTTATTGCATCCCAATTCTCAAGATACCCATTGAAGGCACATATGGTTAAATCTAGGGCTGGCAAAACAAGACCCGACCCGATCGACTCGACCGGAACCTAAAATTTAAGCAAGTTTAGCATCTAAGGTTTTTCGACCCGAAATTGACCCGAACCCGAAGAACCCGAAATTAATTTAGGGTCGGGTATGGGTTTGGACTTTAGACCCGAATTGACCTGATTGACCCAAAATTCAGAATTATATCTTCAAATAAAATTACAAATACTATACTTTAAGACACCCGACGGCCCATTAGTTTACTAATCCATCAATCACGAAGTTTATTTTGACAATTCTACATGGTTTTGTATTGATTTGTATGATTTATTATACTAATTATATTAGGAATTTGTGTTTAAAAGTCTTGAACATAATAAAATAGGCTTTGTATGTCTTTCTCAATCACATAGTAAGTTTATCACAATGAAATTTGTTAATTACAATTGGAAATTATCAATGACTAGACAAATCATAGCATTTTTTAAGCTATTATCTTGGTGTTGGATTTACGGGTCAGACCCGAAATTATTTGCGGGTCGGGTTAGGGTCAAGAGTTTCGACCTGAAAATCCATCTTTTGTAAGTTTAGGGTCTAGCCAAAAAGTGTTGACCCGAAATAAAACCCGCTCAACCCAAACCCAATTGCCACCCCTAGTTAAATCGTCATCTTTAGAAGGTCAAATCTAAGACCTTAAAAGAAGAAATGCATATGTCTCTTACAATAATGTATTTGGATCCATCAGATAGTATTGGTTGGTAGGCATGTGATCCTTTAAGGTTGATCTAGCCATGGGTGTTTTCCCAATTTTTCAAAACATGTTAAAGCTTATTGAAGCCTCAGTGATACCAATTGAAATATCTAGAGGGGGTGATAGAGAAAAAATTGATTTTATGGAAGTCACAAACAAAAAGAAGAATTGCTAAAAGAATATTGTAGCTAATTTTAAATAAAGCAAATCAGTAAGAAGAGCAACCACAAAAGATATATATAGTGGTTAAGACTTGAAATGGTGTATCTCTAATAGCTAGTCATAATGAAGTAGGTTTTTTGAATCTATAATTTTAATCACAATTTTCTAGATTGGCACATATTACAAGCACAAGTGTCTTTTTGTGGATCAAGTCCAACTGAATTTTTAGCTCAAGGATAAAGGTCACCTTCTTTAGAGGTGTCGAAAGACCACCCTCTTTAGAGAAGATTACAATCTACCTTCATGCATTTGGATGCAACCTTATTGTAAGAAGTAGCTCCTAATCACTTCATCACAACTTTCTTACAAGAAGTAGCTCTGAAGCAAGGAACCAAATATCTAACAATAAGGAATAAAGAAAGTACAACTCGATTCTCATGAGATATACAATTGTTCACTAATGAAAAGTGTTGATAAAATTGGAAGGTATTAGGCATGACTATTTGTGGTGAAATAGGACACTAGTGCTAGTATAATATTAAGTTTGCTTAAGGGAAGTTAGATGCAGGAAACTAGAATTCTAAGATTGAGTCAGATAGCATGTAGAGGTAATGTTCAAGTGTGCTTTGGGTGTCTATATGGAACTCCTATATGTAGGAAGAACTTAAAATTAGATAAGATAGATGTTGGAAGTGTTTAGGATGAGTTTAGTGAAAAATAATCATTACACGATAACTAGTGAATTAAAAATAGCAAACTAAACACTATCAAAAAAATCTATGAAACTATTGTTGGCTGAATTATAATTTGAACCAGTTGCATATAGGCCAAACCATATTTTTTCCAAAGTATAGTCGGACCTCCATTTGTCCAAAGGCTATGTCTTGGTCGAACTATAATTCAACCGACATGCATTTTGGTTGAATTGTAATTCATTCGAGAAAAATTATGTCCCAATAAATCCTAATTTTTATGAAAATTCACAAATATTTTTTTAAATAAATATCTACCTATCCTAACATGTGTATGAAAGTGTAAAACTTGTTTTTAAATGTTATCCTACCATCAATCACTTGTTCTCACATAATTCCTATCAAGTTTTACAACTGGCACCTATACAAGGCATAGTATAGGTACAACTAGATTTACACGCTTCCAAAGACATAAATTTTACCGCATTCCTTGATGTTGAATCTTAACAAAGTTACTCAGTCACCTAAAACACTTAATACAGACATATTATTTTTGAGTGGCATATGATCGAAAAATCCATCACCTATTGTCGTCAAACAATGATAGAATGGGAGTGGGGTGGATCCTTTGCGTTTTCTTTAGGTCAATCTTTTATATGGTTACTGATGGCCCCACACACATGGGGTAAGTGGTTGTGGTGGCCATTTACTTATGCTCTGATGGCATTCGTTAGTTGATTGATTGGATGGCCAGTCCATTGTCTCACCTACACCATTCTATTTAATCTTAGGTCTTGGTTGATTGACTGAGGAAGTCATTCGGTTAGCTAGCTACTAAACTTTGCATCAAAAGGGGGCTTATCCAATTGTTGATTGGGTCATCTAGTCGAATGAGCTATGTTGTAGATCTAAATTAGGGTGATAGTTGCTCGACTGGTTGGGTCATTTGATCAATTGAATACCCTAATGTTTTTCTAATATCTTCTTATGGGGTGTGTTAGGTTGTTAATGAATAGTCAATCAGATCACCACTTCTCTGATTTTTTACTGGATGAGCCCTCATGTTAGTTGATTGGATAACCCATAAGATGGGTTGGTTCTCCTAGAGAAGTGTGGTGGGGTCATTGAACTTTCGAACATCACTCTAATGCTTGGAGTTAAGGAGTGATGATTGTTTTTGTGGATACCATGGAGGAATGTGTGTCTCATCATACTCATTTGACCACGACCTAGCATGAATAAAACAATATCCATAAAATGCAAAAAAATAACATAAAACAATTTAAGTGAATTTTAAGATAAAATCCCTAAATGAAATGCTAACCTATGCTAGTTATGATATTGTGATTAATATGAATATCCATTCATAGAAAACCCAAACTAGAACGTTTCTCATCATGGGAATGAGTCACCCTCTCAATGTGTAAAAAAAGAATCATCAATCACCAAATAAATACCTTCAACCCATGTTATTGACTCACCCTTTCATCATGCATATTGCCCTACCTCTAATATGAAAAATCTACCAAGCATCCTAAGATCATTTGAGGTGAAAAACAATCCCCTCAGTTCTAAAATCACTTCACAACACCAATTCCTCGCACAATCCCAATAGCATGCATGTCTAATGTATTCATGCAAAATAGAGGAATTTTGTAAAATCCAAAAATATGCACACAGTCTCACACTAGGACTATCAAAATGATGTCCATGTAGCATGTACTTGGTGGAAAGAGGGTGAATGAGAGTATGGAAGTAAGATATCACATATTGCCTCTTTTTAGCATGGTATTGCTTTTGTACTTTATTATTCTTTGTTAATGATGGACAAGCTTTGTTTGTTTGTGCACATTGGATTCTTTTAACTTTATTTGTAGTATATACCTATTATATAGAGGGGTATGGAAGAAGCGGATAGGGTAGAAAAGGGCATTGCGCCACCCCCAAACTTACAGTTTGGCACAAATTGTGCCTTTTTTTGTGGGTGGGAGGTAAGAAAATGAATCAAGTGTAGGAGAGGGCTTGGGTCATGTGCAACATTTATTTGTATGATTTATTGCAATGTGCTATACCTATAATTATCTTGTTATGTGGAAATCATGTGATAGAGTTAACTACTTAGAAGGAGGAACATCGTGTTATATCTCTGTCAGCTCCCTACAAATTGCCATATTTTTTAGGAAACATAATGATTGCGCTTGTAGGCAACATATGGTGATTTCTAACCATTGTCTAAGGTTTAAAACAAATGTCACGTAGAGGATTTTTTTACTCAAGGGGGGTTCAAAATGAAAGCCTAATTGATGATGCAAGACTGTAAATGCACAAAAAAGAAAGTAATCAGCTTATATAATATTTTATTTAAAGTGAGTAACAATTAAAATAGATAAGTTTAAATATAAGCTAAATGCAAAGTGTGTATGCAACGATCTATGATGTAGTGATAACATCATTCAATTAACATTTTTTCCATAGAAGTGAACAAGTGTGGTTGGAGCGAAGAGAGACAAATCACCCGCCCTCCTCCTTGAGCATAAAACTTTTCATCCCAAAGCAAATAATAAGCATGAGATATACGGGAAGAAATGTGCTAGTGTCACAAAATCACCTATTATTCAAATTCAAACTCCAAACGACTAAAAAGTCAGTGGTGAAAATACTCGAGAATTCATACCTATCATGGTAATATCAAAGTGTGAATTTGAAATCATAAATTCTTAGAATACATGAACTTATAAGTATATTCATATACCAACATATTCTCAACATTCAACAAGTACTATTATTACAAAATCATTGATTGCATAGATTCAATTATACATTTAAGAGAAAATTATAAAAATCCAATCATGCACACTAAAATAGGATCTTAAAACATGTGCAACTTGAACACTTTCTCACAAGACAACTTCTCCCAAGCTATCTTTGAACCAAAACATATGAGAAACAAGTCTATCAACACACAATGTGTTGACTATAGAGAATAAAGATACATATAACTAAGGTTTTTGTAATTTGGTAATTTTTGTAGAAGTAAGTAATTTAGTTGTATGTCACATAAGTCTAGGTCTATATGTCTCCAACAGTATATCCAACATTTCAACATTCATGCAATATTCAACATAGCTCACTTATGTCATTAGGGGTCAACAGAAGACTTAGGTGGATATCTAGATCAAGGAGGTCGCAAAGGTTAGAGTAAACTCTGATTTCAAATGGAAAGACATAAGATTAAGATATAGATCAAGATTAGGGTACAAGAAAGACAATCAAGCCATATAGGTCTCACAAGAAGTCAATATGAGTGAGTTAAGGTCACATATGTCAATATATCACAAAAGGGGTTGGCCTTAGCCATTAGTGTCACAAGAAATCACAAAATTATTGATTAATAAGGTATAGTTGATCTTGATGAACAATTAGATCAAGTAAACACTTTTAACAAGGTATAAACATGCATTGCCATAGAGTCATTTTATGCATTCAATGATATATGGACCAAAGAAGTACACAGGGAGATCATGGTATGATATTTGTGCTATGGAGTGTTCAAGTTAACGATTTCAAGGTTGGTTAAGTATTAGATGTCATAAATATGCACAATATACTTTGATCACAATTCATCATATAAAGTCTAACAAAAGTCATAAATATGTATTAAGGACATCAAGAGTCATGAAAGCGGATTAGGGTTTTCATTAGGCTCAAAAACAAATTAGATTATTGATTTGAGGATTAGGAGGTAGGTTGATAGTTAATATTCAAGCTTTTATCATTAACATGCATTACATTTATTCAACTTGACTAAAGTTAGCATATTTAAGAAATCAGTAAAACTAACAATGGAATTAGGATATGGAACCAAGTCAATTGTGTAGCTTTTTTCAAGCAGATCAATTTGGTATATTGGTTCATCATTTTTGGAAAAATGGAGTAGGAAGATATAATTTTTGAAGATTTTTATTATAATTATAGATAAATAAGGTTTAGGATGATTTCGGTGTGATCCATCAGCCCTAGATTCATGGTTGGGCGACTCCAATCATGGGTTCAAATCCCCTTGAAGTTCTCACATGCTAGTGGGGTAGGTCAACGGCTGTCTTGACTGAGAAAGACCTTAGATTGCTCAGCATCCCATAAGAGGGGGGGTTGTGCGGTATCTAGACCCTTGTGATTGTGTGCCCTTGATCTGATGGCATGTGACTATCTACTTCACCCAATGCCACAACATGGATGGGATATGACCAGCAGCCAGGAGTGACGGCCAAGGCCACCAAAGCAATCCCATTGCGACCTCAAATGGTGATAGTGGGCCTAGAAAAAGGGTCAACCACCCATGTCATGTGTGCATTAGACTAAGGGTGGTGGATCTTGTCAAGGAAGTTGCAAGCACCCAAGCCCAAGGGCTTCCATGGTGATGGTGCCCTAGATAGAATTCGAGAATGAAGGGGAAAGGGGAAGTGATGGAGGGCGTGAAAGAGAGAGAAATGAGGAGAAAACAAGAGATAAAAAAGAATGGAAGAGAAAAGGGTGTTCAATACACCCAAAGAGATGAGAAAAGTAGGTTTTGGCATTGTGATTGGACGTGTCACACGAGCACAGCCTCCAACAACATATAGAGGTAGAAGAAACACAAAAACCATCATATTTGTGGTCGAATCCATGTGCTGAAGATTTGATAATCAAGATAGGTCAGAACAAGGCTATAGTGATCTTTGACATGACGAGTGGAGTGGGTGAATCCACAGCTGGGTTACGTGTGATATTGGGCCCAAAGTGGCTGACCTATGTACCAAAAAGGGGGAATAAGAAGGATTAAAACAAAGTTTGAATAAGTCAATTCTGTAAATTCATGATGTGGGCTATGAAGGTTTCATTGACTCAAATTTTTTACTATTAGATTTATAATTGAATCCTCTACAACATGGTATGCATTTTAGAGAAAGAAGGTCACATTGACAAGGTTCAAGTTTAATTGTAAGAGGGTGATGTATTAGAATCATGGAACTTAGGTAAATATTGATGTTAATCTCACATGTTGGAACATAAGAGCAGTGTGACTACAATTAAGCATCAAAAGACTTCAAATCATGAAATTTAACACCAATAAAGGATTGAGCAAGGTGGATAGATTGTGTAAAAATTCAAAGGGAGAGAAGGTTGGATTATCACATCCTTACATGCACAAAATAAATTTCATCCTCAAATTTCATCAAATATCAAAATCAAAGGTCAATGTCAATATTTGTCATGTTTAAGGAACCACGTTTAGGTATGGAGGCATCCACTACCCTAGGGTGCACACCTAGGATGTTATCATTTGACTATATAACATCAAGGACACACCCATCCCAAACCAGATACATGTCACTTCGTGTCCTATTATAACGTGTCATCATTTTAACATAAGGTTTTACATCCCTTATCTACATATCATTAGCGTTCTTGTTCATATACTCATACAAATTCAAGATTTTTATTATTTAAATCCATGTTGTTAATTACTTGGGGTATAAATTCATTATCATAACTTTCAATTAATATTATCATAGCACTTGTATCTCATCATTAAACTAGATTTTATGTATGTTTAGTTTTTCTTTGAGATTCTACCAATTATAACCAATTATGTTCATTTATTTTATTATGGGTCTAGAATTAAGGATATATATTTCATTATTATTCAATATAAAATCCCAATGGAATCATCATATCAAGCTCATAATTCCACTTACAACTTTCATATATGCCATTATTTCATACTAGGTCAAGCCTATGAGATTGACTTATCATACATGTGTCAAGTTTTAATTTAGTGCCAGTTTGGTTCTGCACAATTCCACTGCACATGAGGAATTAAAAAATAGGAAACAAAAAAACATGAAATTAAACTCCAACTGTAGTCATTTGGTTGAATGTGTTTTCAATTCAATACTTTTGTTTGTTTTTATTTGGTTAGGCGTACTATACGGTTGTATTCATTTTTGCTACTAGAATTTGTGTTCTTCTCACCTGACCACACAAGCTAATGGCCACATAAGAAATCATGGACTTGCAATCGTGCACTATTTTTGTGCAGTTGGTTTTCCTTGAATTTGTATAGAATGGAAAAGGACCATGTGGTTCAATTTCAACTGACGAGTTTGAGCTTCACTGAACCAAATGACAGGAAAACAAACTACTATGCAGTTGCAGCCGCATGAGTTGGTTTTCAGTCCAACCAAACATGCCCTTAAGTAAGATATTTTCATACATTGTGCATTATCTCAAGGAAAAACATTATTTTCAATATCACGGTTTTATAATTATCTCGCTTGTGGTTAAAAGGAGTTTCTCAAGCTCGCTCCACTCAAGCTATGACCTACCTATGTCAAGGCCAAACATACTAACAACCAACATCTAACCATACCAAACTCTTAACCAATTTGTAGAAACAAAGAAGCCACTAGAGTCCTTTACATGGAACCACTAATCTAGTATGTGGTTCATCATTGAGATCACAGATCACATAACTCATCTGGGGTTTTGGGGCATCTTCCTCACCTAGATGGAAAACATGCATATATTCACATGCCTCTTTATCTAGGGTTAGATATTTTCATAGGAAATCTAGGGTTCAACATCATCAAAAAAACCACACACTATGGGATCAACTCATACACTCACATGTAGTCTAGCTAGTGACTCATTGTCATGTATTTCATCATTAACATGTTCAATGTTTCATATATTTTGGAGGTTATGTGCTCTGACCTTCTCCCATGTCAGGTTTACCCACTCTAAAATGAACCCTTATCATATGTCCTAGACTAGAGGTCCTCATTTATAAAGAGAGTGAGACCTATGTTGGTCCTAAACCATGTTCCACTTATCATATCTCAAAATATACAAAACTACACAAGCAAGCATGCCATCCCATTAGCTATGTGTATAACATCAAACAAGCCATATGTACCATACATGGAGCTAGACTTGTCTAGGGTTGCATGGTCAAAATCATCTCATGTAATCAAACATACTTGAGTCCTCCAACATCAAACTTAAGTCATCGTGAAGCAAACTTATAACATCAACATCAACATTAAGCTTAGATCATATAGGCTACTTCTTAGCCTAACCTTTATTATGGCTCTAGACAACTTTAGAGATTGCATGTATCGTCTAACTCTCTCGTGTTGATTGGTGTTACATCTCTTTCTCTTAGGTTACATGGACACTCACTGCCTTCCTACATGTGGTAACATTTTCATATGTACATATATACTAATACTTTAAAAAAACCATTGTTGAAACCTGCTCCGGAAACCATTATACTCCTTTCAAATGAAATTAAAACCAAAATGAGTTAATACACTCATCAAGCAGTCAACTATCATGACACATAAGGACATGGTTCACACTTGTGTAGATACCCTAGTAACATGCTGAGAATATATATCTAGGGTTTACAACTATAAGATCTCCCTTTTCTTGCCCTCTTGAACCCACAACCCATACTACATGATAGAAAGATGAGAAAGTAAAGGTTTCAAGAATTAGACAAGTCTACATCTAGTTCTAGAATATCTAGGTTCTAACCTAGATGATAAGTCAACTTAGTAAGTAAGGACACCTTATGAAGTTTCTAAGCTTATGAAGTAAGGTTGAGTTTAGTTTGTGTTTCATGTGACTAATGCTTGGTGCAACTAGCATTCATGTTTTGATACCATATATCATGGAATCATTTATAACTAAATCATAACTCTAAATTATTAAAATTTCAATAGTGAAAGGACCAAAACGTCCATCCCTAGAATGGTAATATCAAGTACTTATTACAGAAGCATAAAATACTTTGGATACATGAACATATAACTAGATGCATACACCAATATATTTTCAACATCCAACAAGTATTATTATTACAACAATATCGATTATCTTCAATTAAACATTCAAGAGAAAACTATACAAGTTTGATCATGTACACTAAACTAGGATCTTACAACATGTACAAACTAAAAACTTTCTCACAAGCCAACTTCTCGCAAGCCATCTTTGAGCCTAAAACATACAAGAAACAAGTGTATCAACACACAAGGTCTTGAGTATAGGGCATAAACATACATATATATAAGTTTTCATAACTTGGAAAGGTTTTATAGAATCAAAGAACAAGCAAAAAGAGTTAATTATTTAGCAAAATGAAAAACCCATGTTTCAATCATTTTAGTCCATTGTACCAAGTGAATCATGTATTAAAAGGCCTTTACCAACTTCCTGTTGGAAGGGGTCTATGAGTACTCTTAAAGCTCAAAGCCATTATCTAACCTTGTTTCGACGTGAGGAACATCAAATGACCAAAGTCATTGAGCAACCCATGTTTCAAAGTTGTATAATGGAGATCTATTTTATGTGTTCAAGTTATAAAATCATCATTTCAAAGAATTGGGTACAATGTAACAATACTACATGCCAATCTTTTGTTAGCATGAAAGCATACATACATATCAAGATTCAAGCAACAAAACCATTTTCATACAATTAAAAGTCCACATACCTAATGTTGACGTTCTTAACCTATCCTTAACCATCTAGATCACAACCAACCACCTCACTTAGAGCACTTAATATCATTAAAACAAGGTTCAATAAGTTTCTTACTTATTAGGTTCATGATTAGGGTTTTGGTCAGATTAGATTTCAAGTTGGTTACATATAGGATAATACTCTACTAATTCAGAGTCCATCTTGAAGGTGTGGTTCAAGTTTCATGTCATTCCTCAATTCCAAACATATTTTATGGTTATTACAAGGTTTATTCATTTATGTAAACTTAAAGCCAAAAGACTCATGATAGGGAAAACAAGAATAAGGTTCATGAAGTCATGAAAGTCAAACATGGTTACATGATTTTGAGTATAAATATAAGGATATAAGATGTACATCTAAAAGTAGGTGGATGTCACCTAAGTCTAGGCTTATATATCTCTGACATTTATCCAACATTTCAACACTCATGCAACATTCAACATACCTTTTTATGTCATTAGGGGTCAACACATTATTATGTGTACAAACACATTAAGGGGGTCATAAAGATTAGAGAAACTCCAATTTGAAAGGGAAATACATAATATTAAGAATATATCAAGATTATAGCACAAGAAAAGCCATATAGGTCATATAAGATGTCAATATGGATGGGTTACGATTGCATACATCATTATATCACAAAAGGGGTTGGCCTCAATCATTTATATCACATTACACCATAAAACTACTTAAAACGGTGACATATAGGAGCTTTATGCACAACTAGATCAAGTCAACACTTTTGACCAAGTTATTAACATGCATTTCCATAAAGAGTCATTTTATGCAATTGATGCCATATGGACCAAATAAGTAAACAAGGAGATAGAGGGGTGATGTTTGTGCTATGGAGAGTTGCATGTTACTAATCTATGATGGTACAGGATTAGATATCATGTAGATGCAAGAATATACTTTGATCAAGATTCACCATTTAAAGAATAACACAAGCCATAAATATGCATTAGGGACATCAAGAGTCATGAAAGGGGACTATTATTTACATTAATCTCCAAAGTAAATTAGAGTTACTTATTTGAGGATTAGGAGGTAGGTTGGTTATTAAAAATGCAAGATTTTATCATTGGCATGTACTAAATGTATTCAACATGACTAAAGTTATCATCTTTAGGAAATAAGGGAAACAAACGATGTAATTAGGGTCTATAACTAAGGCCATTGCATGGATATTTTTTAGTTGATCAAATTGGTATATTGGTTCATCATTTTCAGATGAGGGGGTAAGAAGATATGATTTCTTGAAGATTTTTATTAGAACTATAGGTAAACAAGGTTTAGGGTGTTATCATTCATTCATTGTGTGTGCTCATCCCTAGATATGTGGCTTGGTGGTTGCGATCTTGGGCCTCGGATCCCCTTGCAGTGGCCACATGGTAGTGAGGTGGGTCAATGGTGATCTTGATTGGGCAGGACCTAAGATTGGTTCGCAGCCCACAGGAGAGGGGGTTGATGCGGGATATGGGCCCCTGACGTGGTGTGTCCTTGATCCTACGGCACGTGGACACCCCCTTCACACAATTCCACATTGTGTATGAACCAAGGTTAATATCCAGGCCCCATGACAATGGTCATTGGAGCGATCCCTTCGAGTGTGCAAAATGGCAATGGAAAGCCCAGAAAAAGGGTCGCCCACCCATGATGTGTGTGCGCAAGATAGAGGGTGATCTCATATCTTATCAGGGTGGTCATGGGCACCCAATCCTAGGGGGTTCCATGGTATAGGCTCCCTATCCAGGGTTCTAAGAATGAAGAGGAAAGGGGAGTACTAGAGGGCGTGAAAGAGAGTGGAAAGAGGAAGGAAAGAGAGAGGAAGAAGAATGGAAGAGAAAGGGGCATTCAATCCAGCAAAGTGATGAGAAAAGAGGATTTTGGCGTTGTGGATGAGTGTGTCATAGACACAACTGTCAACAATGTGAAAAGGTAGAAGAAACATGACAACCATCAGAATTGGTGATAGATTCATGGGTGCATATCTAACTATCAAGATTGGTCAAGACAAGGCTTAGTGGATCTATGACATGGAGAATGGAGGGGTGGATCTATGGCCTTTCCACACACACTATTGGGTCCAAAGTGGCTGGCCCATGCATAATAGGGGAAGGAAAATTATTAAAACAAAGTTTGAATAAGGTAATTTCATAAATTCATATGTTGGGCCATGAATGTGTCACTGGCTCAATTTTTGCATCATTGGATTCATAATTGAATTGTCTACAACTTGGTATTCAATATAGAACAAGAAAGGCATACTGATGATGTTAAAATTTAATTTCAAGAGAGTGATTAATTAGAAGCATGGAACTTAGGTCAACATTGATATTAATGTCACATTTTGGAACAGAAGAGCAATGTGACTACAATTAAGCATCAAAAGACTTCAAAACATGGAATGTAACACCTAGAATGGAGATTGAGAAAGGTGGAGATAGGGTACAAATTCAAAGAGAAATAAGATTAGAATATCACAACTAGTCAAACCAAGAGTTGTTGTAGACCGATGTTGTGTATGTTCATGTTGGTAATCATGGAAGGTGGCATCCAATCATCCCACTTAGGCAGAGAAGTGGCTACTAAATCATAGGTTGTCTCTTCATCAATACCACTATCTTTAATAGGTGGACTATGGGGGTGACTACTATCCTCCAAGATGTTGGTATGGTGGGTAGATAATGTGGTAGTCCTCTCTATGTTTGCGTCACAAATTAGGGGCATATTGAACTTAAATCTTATGATATATTTGGTGCCCTTGGTAGTACTACTCATACTACATTCTCATCTGAGTGTGCTTAATATGATGTAGTTCTGTAGAAAATAAAGTTGAATGTGGATTCTTGGTAAGGAGTCAATGTTATAACAATGTAATACATTCACCTCTTGGTACATCGGGCATGTGGGACTATTTTAGGAATTGAGGTGTCATTATTGGCCTTCATTGAGGCATTGCAAATGCCTCTGATGAGATTTTTTGACTCCTTCACCCTCAGTAGGTTGGAAATCTTTCTAGTATTTGTTGATCTATTCTAACATGTCATTGATATCATTCACCAAACTTCCTAAAGAGAAATATATGTGTTTCAGAAAGGATTGGGCGGTTGGGATGTCCTTAAAGAGAAATAATAGATACCTTTTTTCTCATATTTTTGGTTAAACCCAATGGCCTAAAGATAACTTATGTCAATCACTATAATCCCTAACATTCTTATGGAAGTAATATGTGTATATCCCAAATAATTGGTTATGTAGTGACCATTCCTTATTGATTTATGACTTAGAGTTCCTCAAAATGGTGGTGTGTAAGTGATCAATCAATAGAGAATCTATGTTGAATGGCTTGTTGGGCACAACTAACCACATACTATAAAGGGTATCACTAGTATCCACACCCTATGTGGACATCCACTATAAAATTATGCATTATATGATGCAACTTAAAATTGGGGTTGTGAATTGAGCTTGACTTAGTTCCATTCTTGAATTAAAGTATCATCCCTAAGATTTGATGACAAAAATTTTCATCAACATATTTCAAATGTTCTATCATGTGATATTTGTAATAAAACCACTCTGACCAATCATCATCAACATCTAATAGGATGGTAGAGAGGTCATTGGCCTCCAATGTATGTTCCTTTTTGAAACATTCATTCAAAAGTACACTTGATTATGTGCCTTTATCCCCTTAATTAGACAATAGTAACCATGGGTTTGAGTGTAAGATCATGTGAAAGTGGGTGAAAATAGAAAGGGAAGAGTAGATACACACATTTGTATAAATGAACTCCAAAATCTATTTGATGCCAAGCTTCTGCATCATGTTAGAGCTTGCCCAACATGGTATTTGGAAACCAAACAAATCCATTTATGTGTGGTTCATTTTCTATTTAGTGGTCACTAATGGCTTGTATTTTCTAGGTGATGGTGCTATGTGGGACTTGAATCATGGGGAGTGGGGTTGTGGTTCTACATCCTTGCCAATCTAAGAGATATACTCATGTTACTACTCGGGGGGGTGACAATGAATGTCCCCTAGTGAGAAGAATATCCTCGTGATGCTTTCACCATGTCTCATAGTGAATTCATCTATCCACATTGGCAACATCAATATGGTCGCATAATCTGACTCAAGTTCATATTTTAGGTGTGCACTCACGTTAATGGGAGTCACCAAATGCATGTGTCTGGTAGACCCAAACATGCCACCATTTGATTGTTGAGTGGATTTTGAGTGGGAGAGAGGGGTGTTTCTCCTTTCCCTTCACCTTGCTCTTGCTATGTATCCTTCTACAAAGTACATTTTTTAGCTCATTGAGAGCATTTGATAAAGTACACCTCATTCATGGTATCACTACTCAGAGGTGGTGAGATAGTAGAGAAGAAATAGAGGAAGCATGATCAAAGATAGTTGACTAGTATGAGAAGTCGATCGAATGGGTGGTGGTTGAAATAATCGACTAATAGATTGAGCCAAGCATCTCACACGTGTCACATCAATGAAGAAGAAGATGTAAGATATTGATTGTGGTGACTTTGGTGGTGGTAGAGGAGGTAATGGTGGTGGTAGTGTTGGTTTAGAATAATGAATTTGAAGAGAGGGTGTTGTTGCCCTAGATATAGTAGTGGCTACAAAACAAATGGTGAGGGTTTGGAAATGGGAAAGAAAGACGGGGTGGAGAACTTGATAGTGGTTATGATAATAGCATGAGGAGGATGGTGCTTATAGAAATACCAAGAGGCAACAATGAGCTAGATCGGTTGATCAAGTAATTGAAGGCAAGTAGCTTGAGGGTGAGATGAGTGCTTGTGAGACAAGCTTTTGAAGGGGGCTTGAGATGGGACAATGCGACAGGGGGTGATTGACTTTGGGTGGTCAACTAAGGTAGAAAGGAGTATTGTACTCATTTTCTACTGCAACTTACACATGCAATCCATATTTTTTATTGTAATACTCTTTTTCTAGAAAAGTTTTCATGTACTTATCTTTAAGTATATTGTACTTATATCTTTTCATATTGTACTTATGTTTTGGATGCTTTATGGAATTCAAGTGATGTAAAAAGAGTATTCTACTCTACTACAACTTTCATGTTAGATAACTAATATTAGAAATGTGTATTGTATGCCTTATATGAACTATGTAACATAAAATGAATGATGTAATTATTGTTAGAAAATAAAATGCATACAAACATGTGTACATTAACCAATATTAGTAAAAAGTGTGTATTGGCATTCTTAAAAGAGTAATGTATGTAGTGTATAGAGAAAAAAGCATAACAAAGTCATTTATATTAGATATTTATATAAAAAAATAGGTATTGTATGCATTATATGGGTATTCGACTAAAAATGAGTATTATAATTACTATTATTTAGAGAAATAGACAAAAAATGGGTACATTAATCACTCTTTAAACAATCAATCATTGGGATTACATCATTGTTTCAATGGGAAAAAAGATTAAAGCCATACATTTGTACAAGACAAGAAAAGATAAAAATAAATAATGAGTGTCAATGACAATATTCATTTTTTGGTCAATGATCCACCAGTAAAGTAAAAAATGTGCATGCAAAAAATGAGTGTAATATAAAATATTTATTCATTTGTGAATAAGATGTATTGTACTCAGTAAACTAGTATGGCATATGTGAAAAATAAGTACACATTTTTACAAGACATGCAATAATCTATATGAGAGATTAGTCATTTATCTTAGTATAATTTTACTCTAAATCTAGTACTTTCAATAACTTTTTGGGGATAATACTGATACTTTAGAATCATTTTACTCTAAGAGGAGTGTTGTATTTTATTTTTTAATGATGATAATCATTTTCAGTATTATTTTATGAAACTGGATTAATTGTAAAACATATTGTATGTTATATAAAGGAAATATGCTTATCAAATATAAAATAATAATGTTGTTAAAAAACAATGTATATCATTATTCAAATGTGGACAATTTTTAAAAGAGATCCCTTCATTGTAATGGAGGTGAAAAGTGTAGGGAATTTTTGACAATTAAGAGGATACATTTTAATATTTCTTGGAAGAATACATAGTGCATTTATTTTGATTAGCAGTGGGCTAATAGGGGAGACAAACTGAGGTAGTGGGGCAAGAAACCATGCAATCGAGTCATGAATCAAGGTAGACTTTGTGTAGGATTCTGCACTTTTGCATGGATGCACTATTCTCTAAGACTTGCTTCACTTTCAAGATAGCTTCAGTGAAAGCTAGAGCAAAGTGGGAGAATCCCTCAACTTGTTCTCATGGTTGGGGTGCTTGTATATTTATACACAAGAGAGTTTACGGACCTTACAATAGATTTGTTACCATTTCTTACTCTTACAAATAGGTCACTATACATACATATTAACACCCTCCCCTCAAAGTGGAGCATACATATCATATTTTCCTATCTTGTTGTATAATGCATGGTCCCGACAACCATTTAGGGATGTTGTAAACAAATCAATTAACTGGTCTTCTGATCTGACTGGTGACAACTGAATTAACTTTTGTCCAATATTTTCTTGCAAAAATGACAATCAACTTCAATATGTTTGGTTCTTTCATGAAAGATGAAATTTCTAGCAATATGGAAAACAACCATATTATCACACTCAAGTCCATAGGAGCTTCCTTCCTACATGAAGCCAATAACAACTCACATGTTAATAGGGCCATAGCTCTATACTCTATTTTTGCACTAGACCTTGCTAGAATAGTTTTCTTCTTGATCTTCTGAGATACAAGATTTCCTCCCATGAATATACACTCACCAAAGATAGACCTCCTATCGATATTGGATCCTTCCCAATCAGTGTTTGAGAAACCATTTACTTGCAAGTGTCCACTATTTTTATATAGAAGTTCCTTGGGGAGTTCTTAAGATACCTTAAAATGTGCACAATTGCCTCGATATGACTTGTCTATGGATTATCCATGAACTAAATAACAATACTAGTGGAGAAGGCAATGTCATGCCAAGGGAGAGTCTAGTAAACTACCTTCCCAACAAGTCATATATACCTCCAAGGATCATGAAGAAACTCCACCAACTCTACGGATAATCTAAATTCAGGATCAATAGTATTATCATTAGATCTAGCCCCAAGTATCATTATCTTAGTCAAAAGATCCAAGACATATATCCTCCATGAAATTACAATCCCATACTTAGACTTAGTAACTTCAATCCATAGAAAATATTTAATATTGTCCAAGTCCTTAGTTTGAAATTGGCCTTATAGAAGAGCTTTAATTATGCCATGCCATGCTTGCCATATCCTTGAATCACAATATCATCCACATATACCACCAAGAAAATGCTCCCAGATGTCGATTTTCTATAGAAGATTGAATGATAAATGGTACACCTATTGTCACAGAACCATTTGTTACCCAAATACTAACTCCAAATGACTATAAAGTCAATGGTGATAGGACCCATGCATCCATCCCTAGCATGGTATTATCAAAGTATGAGTGTAAAAGCTCAAAGCTTAGCATACATGAACATATAATAGGATAAAAGCACTAATCATAATCTCAACATTCAAAAAATATATATTAAATAATATTATTTATTACAAGCTTTCAATTACTTATTCAAGAGTCAAATTGTACAAGTTTGCTCATGTACACTAGGGATCTTACAACAAGTACACCGAGTATAGCTCACCAAGCCCATCAACTTCTAGCCATCTCTAAACCTATAAAATATGTGAAACAATGCGGGTCAACACATGAGGTGTTGAGTATTGGGCTAAAAGATACATATACATAAGCTTTGCATAATTTGAAAAGAATTGTAGGAGTAGACGAACAAGAATAAACAAGTTAAGTATTTATCAAAATGAGAGCCCATGTTTTATATCATTTTACTTCAATCATACTAAAAATATCATATATCATAAGGCCTTTGACTAACTTCCAATTAGAAGAGTTTGTAAGGGTGCTCAAGATTAGCTAACCCTTTTATCGACATGGTCCACCCTATCTTGACAACTCAAGTAGGATGTATAGCCTTGTGTCCTTACCCAGAGAATACAAGCAAGTGCAAAAGGTTTGTATAATGGAGTTTCTATATTATGTTTGCAAGTTATTAAACAACGACAAGACAAACATCAAGTACAATACTAGAGTGCTACATGGCAATATTTGAGCATCAAGTAAACAAGCATACATATGTATCACATTTCAAGCAAGAAATCCATAGTCATATAATTATTAAAGCCCGTACCTAATTTTAGAGATTTTATAACCGTATCTTGACCATCTAGATATGAAGCAACACCTAGTTAAGCACATGCTTGCATACATGTATTAGATTCTCATCATTGACCCTAATTGGTTGCAATTTAGAGTTCTGGCCAAGTCAGACTCAATGCTGCTTATTAGTACAATTGATAATATTTTATTGATTGAGTGGTCATCATGAAGGTGTGGTGCACGTTTTGTGTCATTTTGATGTTCCATTCACTTTATATGAACATTTCAAGATTCAAGCCACTTACTTGCATTTTTGGGTTAAAAGACTCATAATAGGGAAAATGAGGCAAAGGTTCATCCAGTCAAAGGTTCCAGCCATAAAAGATGATATATATCATAAATATAAGGACTTAAGAAGCATATACAAATATAGGTGTATGTCCCCTGGGTCGAGGCATCAAGGTCCAACATTGGTATCAACATATCCACATACATTCAATCATCAACATACTTTATACATTCCATCAAGGTTCATCATAAGATTAAGGTGGGACATCAACGTCCAAGATATCATGAGGGATAGAGTAAAGTGGCATTTGAGAGAGGGGAACAAGGGGAAAGGATCCACATAAGCATTAAGGTACAAGACCCACAATTCGAGTCACCTAGGTCATATTAGGGGAATTAGGGTTTCAAACACTATAAGAGAGAAAGAGGGAGGATCATAGGTATTAGTGTCTCCAAACATCCTACTATTACTAATCTTGAAGAACTAAAACATTTGGATTCATAAGTTTGAGCACACTCATCATTGACTCAAGGTGTAACCAAATATTCACATAATTGGGGCACTTACATGCATTACATGTGAAATGAATCAACCATATCAAGGAGTTTATTAGGGACTGATATTAAAGTCAAGGAGAGAAATATATTACAAATTTGAGGTTTATTAGGCATTAGTCCATCATTAAGTAGAAAGATTATCAAATTAGGGCAAGGTACATCAATAGAGTCTCAACGTTAGTATATATGTACAACTAGAGTCATGCATGAGAAATATAGATGATTAGGACTCCTATTAAATTCAAAGATGTACAAAAGTTACATAGTTCATGATTAAGATGGTGAATGGTCATTAATTTTCCAAGCTTGATCATAATAGTACATTAAATGTGTTCAATATACTAAAGTTCACATCTTTTAGAAAATTAGGTAACAAGAAGTGGAATTATGATATGGAATCAATCCCAAAGTGTCGGTCTCATCGAGTTGATGAATTTGATATATAATTTTGCATACTTCGGCGATAGGAGTTAGGAGATATACATTTTTAAAATCTTGGATTCAGAACTTAGGGGAAAAAAGCTAGGCATTACCGCAATATCATTTGACTGATGGGTCATTTTCCTGAGATTCGGCGGCCACATCCTACTCCCATAGTGCGCTCTGTGGCCCAGGTGTCATGCATGCTCTGGGTCACCCGTCACCGCACCCCTATTGGGTTGGGCTCACTCACACTCATTGTTGACTGCTACAGATTTCTCGCCTAGCGATTGCCTCGAGCCACGCATCACATTTAAGAACTGCCAACTACTAAACCGCAATCAAGATCTCCTTCTCACTATTGTGCCTACACCCCCCGATCACACTCCATATGATCTATGTTTTCTTACAAGGGAACAAAAGACAAATAGGGGATATCTCCCCCTTTCTCACACGTGGTCAGACCAGCTAAATCTACCCAGAACATTACCAGTTCAGACAGTTGGAGTCCAGAGGCGCCGGCTACGACCATGTTTCTCCTAGGGTTCGTCACCAACCCCCACACCTATGCATTGTGAAGTTTAGAGAGCTTGTGTTGGCAATGGTAGTTGAGCGAAGCAAACAAGAAAAATAGGGAGAGGAAGAAGTGCAAGGAGAAAGAAGAAAAGGGGAAGAGCAACTAAGGTTAGATGGGGGTTTATAAATAGTGCAAGCTTTAGGTTTTGAGGTTGGTTTGTTCATCCTAGGTGTAACATCCTAGGATTTGAGGCCTTGGATAAGTTGATCTTAAAAGGAATGATTGGACTACCCATATCACCAAGGTGCACCTCCTTTTCCGGGAGCCCATATCTAAAGAACTCCATAGTTAAGCGTGCTCAGCTTGGAGTAGTACTAGGATGGGTGACCAGTCGGGAAGTTGATCCTGGCTTGCGCGTCAGTGTGGACAAAGTGCGCAGTTAAGGCTAGTGGTGGTCTGTGGGGCCAGTCGTCATTCCTGAAACTCTACTAGAGCCTTGGGCAGTGGGCCCAGGCATTACAAATGGTATCAGAGCCAATTCCCCTCTAGTAGGTGGGGCCCATATGGGCCTGTGGCATGCCAGTCTTTGAGTCGTGCAGTCCACGCATGTTGGAAAGGGCTATCCGAGTTGATGGAGCCGCCCATGCACTGGTAGTGTCCAGGCATGTTGGAAAGGGCTATCCGAGTTGATGGAGCCACCCTTGCGTTGGCAGCCGTGATCGGGAGTTGGGTGTACATGGGTCATTTGGGTCAGCACTGAAATGGGGAATGATTATGAGGCCATATAGTTGAGCCTTGACGAGGACTTCAAGAGTCTAAGTGGGGGAGATTTTAACATCCTAGGATTTGAGGCCTTGGATAAGTTGATCTTAAAAGGAATGATTGGGCTACCCATATCACCAAGGTGCACCTCCTTTTTCGGGAGCCCATCTCTAAAGAACTCCATAGTTAAGCGTGCTCAGCTTGGAGTAGTATTAGGATGGGTGACCAGTCGGGAAGTTGATCCTGACTTGCGCGTTAGTGTGGACAAAGTGTGCAGTTAAGGCTAGTGGTGGTCTGTGGGGCCAGTCGTCATTCCTGAAACTCTACTAGAGCCTTGGGCAGTGGGCCCAGGCATTACACTAGGGCTCCATAGAATGCTTCCCAATCTAATTGGGGGAGGGATATGACCCTCCAGACAAGGATTTGTTTTGCAAAGTGAAAGGGAAGAGAAGGAATGAACCAAGTACATGGGCCGCACATCTAATATTGGTCCCAATAAGGCTCAATTGCCATATAAACCAATTAAATCAAGAATAGTTTAAGACAACCTTCATAAACTCAAAACTCGGGCTCTAAAGGTCCAATTTGGGTGATTCTTGAGTCGTTAGATTTGTATTTGAATCCTCTACAGGTTGATATACTTTGGAGAGACAAGAGATCGTCATGATGAGGATCAAAATTAAATACAAAATCATGATACATTAAGGCATGAGACATAGGTAAATTGTGCAAAGTAAGGTCACATGTTGAAATACAAAATCAAAGTGGCTCTAATAGAGCATTGCATCACATCCAACTATGAATAAAAACTCAATTGAGTGAATTTGGGTCATGAGTAGTGATAGGAAAGGTAAAATCAAAGAGAGAGAAAAATGGGGTTGTTACATCCTTCCCTCCTTAAATGAAATTTCATCCCTAAAATTTGTCCAAGATTATAGTTAAGAGTTAAAGTCAATATCTATCATATGTCATTAACCATCTCATAGGTTTCAATTCGTCCCCCATCATGGGGTGCACACATAGGTTATCATCATCAAGGGTGTACTCATCCCAATCATACATGTCACTTGGTGTTTTATCATAATACGACATCATTTTGACATTAAGGTTCCATCACCCTTATTTCTATTGTACTAGGGTTTTATTCATGCATTCATAAGAGCCCAAGGTGTGTCATCACAATATATGCAGTCAATTTCTCAAATGAATATGCTCTTCATTGTGACTTTTGAATGAGATTATCATTGAACATGTATTTCAGCATTGCACTAGATTTCAAGCATTGTTTAGTTCTCCCCTAAAATTATACCAACTCTTATCAATTATTCCAATTCGATTCTTTAGATTTCATTTTGGGTCCAAAATTAAGCATTTTATTCATGATTATTCGAGATAAGGCCGCACGATATCATCATATCCAGTTCAATATTTTGAATCTACATCTTTTATATAGGGTATGATTTCATTTTAGGTCTAGCTTATGAGAGTGACTTTCATACATATATCATGTTTTAGATGTAAGTGAGATATTTTATGTATCAAGCATCATTTGAGGAACAACATTATTATCAACATCAGGGTTTTGTGATTATCTCACTTGTTTCGCAAAGGAGCTCCACAAGCTCAAGCCACTCACACTAAGACCTATATATTATCAACAAGACATGCTAACCAAACCTTCTACCCATAACAAAATTTCTACCCAACTTTCAAAAATAAGGGCAACCACTAGATTCATTTACATATAGCCACTAACCCAAGTATGAGGCTCATCATGGTGATCTCACATCATGTACATTCATCTTAGGGTCTTGGGACATCTCCCTCATCGATATAGCAAACATTATATACTCAATTGCTTCTTTCTCAAGAGTTAGATCTTTTAGTAGGAAATCTAGGTTTCAACATTTTCAAGGGGGACCATACACTAGGTGACTCAACTCATATACTAAGAAGAGTCTAGCTAGAGATTCATCATCACATATTTTATCATTCGTATTTTTTTTCAACATTTCACATATATCTTGAAGGTTAGGTACTCTGACCTTCTCCCATGTCGGGCTAACTCACATCAAGATTTCACCCTATTCGTATGTCCCATGCTAGAGGTCCTTCTTTGTAAAGAGTTTGAGACCAATGTTGATTCCAAACCATATCTCACATATCATATATCAACATGTACAAGACTAGGCACAATCAAGCATGCCAACCTATTAGATATGTTTAGCACATTGGCCAAGTCATATATACCATACATGGTGCTAGGTCTAGCTAAAGTTGCATGGTCAAACTCATCTTGTATTATCAACACATACTTGAATCCTCCAACACCAACGTAGGTCATTGTGACACAAACTCATATCATCATCATAAACATCAATATCAACAACATCATCATCACCTTCGTCGTTGTCGTAGTGATCATCATCACCTTAGGTTATCTATGCTAATTACTAGCCTAACATTTATCATGGCTCTAGACAACTCTAGATACTACAAATGTCATCAAAAATCTCTCATCTAGACTTCATGTTACATCTCTTTCTCTTAGGTTACATGGACATTCACTGCCTTTCTGCGTGTGGTAACATTTTTCATATGTACATATATACTAATATTTAAAATATATTTTCTCCAACGTTGAATTAAGCGATATAAACCACCATACTCCATGTGAATAAAACCAAAACCAAAATGATTTGCCACACTCATGAGGCAGCCTATTACCATGACACCTAGAGAACTAGCAAGAACATAGTGCACACATGTGTAGCTACCCTAAGCACATGTCATGAACATATGTCTATGGTTGTAATAAGATCTCCCTTTTCTCACCCCCATGAAACTACATCCCATACTACATGATATAAGGAGGAGAAAAGAAACATTCTAGAGATTACACAAGTCTAAACTTAGTTCTAGAACATCTAGGTTCTAGCCTAGAGGCTAAGTCAACATAGTCCACAAAGGACATGTTATTAAGTTTCTAGATTTGAGATGTAAGGTGATTTTAGTTTGTGTTTTATGTGAGCAATATTGGTATAGTTATTGTTCATGCTCTAATACCATCTATGTAACACCCCTGACCTGGGTTATACCTTAACCCTAGGTGTTTTGATTAAGAAAGATGATTAAATGCTTAATCTCATCTTGTGAAAGGTAATTATGGTTCAAGAGGAACTTATATTACAATTCTTATCCTTTTTGAACATTGTTGAAATCAATGTTTTGCCTGTTTTGGACTAAAGTGCAAATTACCCAAGTTGAGGGGTTTAAGTGCAAATTGTGCATGATAATATGTTCCTCATGTGTTGAAGCATCATGAGAGTAAATATGATTCTTAGGTATGGCTTATGGAAGCCTAAATACCAAGAAAGAGCTGATAAAGCAATGTATGTGCATGAAAACCTAGTTTTGGTGTAATGTGCAATTTACCCAAAACCCAGGGTGTAATATGTAAATTACCACTTAAATAAGGTCCCTAATATTTCTTGGCATAAAATAGAGAAAATAAAATGAGAGGGGCGCCTCATTTGAATTAAGTTGGAGGAGAGAGAATCTTGATATTAAAATAATCAAGATTTAATCCTAATTGAAACCCTAATTCTATTTAGTGTAAAAACAAATATAATAATTGAAGGGCCTTCAACCAAAAACGAGATGGTTGAATTTTCTCAAGTGTGAACACATTTGTGACTTTGCTAGGCCACGAAAATATCTCAAGCAAGTGGATAACCCACTCACCATTATTATAAAGAAAAGCAATATCCACTCAAATTGGAATATTATTATAATATGATCTAAGGTGCTTAATTTGCTTTTCTTTAAATTGATGGATAATGAAGAGGAATAAGAGGCAATGAAGATAGCCTCGTCCTTAAGGATTTTGAGGGGAATTTGAGGGGGAAGAGGCGGCCATATTTTTGGAATTTAATGCATTTTAATAATGCATTTTCTCTCTCATCAAGTTTCTTATAAAAGTACCTTTACCAAGCCAAAACAAAGGCTATTTCGGATTATTTTCTTTACCCTTGCTTGGAAAACGACTAAGGAGCTGTGGAGGAGCAGGAGGACGACCCCAACCTGTTGGTAAGGTCCTTGACCTTCGTTCTCCTTGATTCCATGGTGGAAATAAAAAATAAATCATTGATTTCTTCTTATTTGGATCTCCTCTTCAACCCTAGCCAACTTTTTCATCCAAAAGCTTGAGGACGAGCTTAGGGGGAGTTGCTAGAGCTTAATCCACATTAATGGCGTGAGCTTGAAGCTTTGGAGCTCAATTGGAGGCGGGTTTTATAACTCAAACCCTTAATCATTGCTATTGCATCAATCAATTATGCTTTGTTGATTGTTTTCTTCAATTTGATACATACTTGTTTCCTTGCTGCAATTTCCATCAAGAACAGTTTCTGTTCTTGGTTTTTCGAAGGAAGGGGATGATGACATCATCCTATATGCGTATCCAAAGAAAAGTACCAAGCCAAATGGTCTTGATATCTATTCCAAATCGTTTTAAATTGATTGGCTATGCAGTTTCAGAAAACTGTTTTAGGGAAAACGGTTTCAAGACCGTTTGATATGGTTGAACAAACGTTGACCGTTTGGGAATCTTGTTCCTAATTATGTAGGATAATGACCCTTCAAATTTTAGGGGTTAAATCCAAAGGAATCGTGAGTTGAATGCCAATCAATTAGATAAATCGAATTGAATTAAATGCTGATTTTCAACCTGATCAACTTGACCTGTTTGGGAAAACGGTTTCAAGACCATTTGAGTGTGTTGACCAAGCATTGACCGTTTGGGATTCCTGTTTATAATGATGTTGGTTAATGACCCTCCAAATTTGAGGGATTAACTCCCAAGGAATCGTGAGTTGAAGCCTAATCAATTAGGGAAACCTAATTGAATTAAGTGCTGATTTTCAATCTGATTTAATTGACCTTTTTGAGTAAACGGTCTCAAGACCGTTTGAATGCATTGACCAAGGGTTGAATGTTTGGAATTACTGTTCCTAATGATGTGTTCTAATGACTCACCAAATTTGAGGGATTAACTCCCAAGGAATCGTGAGTTGAAGGCTATTCAATTAAGCAAACCCTAATTGTTTATGGAAGCAATAACTCAGTATACTATGTCAAACATAGTTGTTTGTATTTGATCATATGGTTGATGTAACCAAATCAAGTGGAGAGAATGATAGAAATGAATTCATACATGAGTATGATTCATATGGTGATTTAGGGTAGGATCCTTAGTAAAGAGATCAAGAAACCCTAATTGAGAAGGTTAACGAACCCTAACCCTGATTTAGGGAAATTTTGAGTAAAACCCTAATCTAGGGTAATAGTGTAACCCTAATTAAGGGTAATAGCGTAACCCTAATTAAGGGTAATGACTTGGGTAACTCTAATTTAAGGTAATGAAATACCAAACCCTAATTAGAGGAATAATGAATCCCTAATTTATGGGTAATTGAATGAAACCCTAATTGGGATGATTAGTGAAACCCTAATTGAGGGTGATTCCCTGAGAAACTCTAATTGAGGATGATTCCATGTGAAACCCTAATTGAGGGCGATGTCATATGAAACCTTAAACCTAACACAGAGTAAAGCTATGTAAAACCCTAAATTTGGGCTATAGTGCATGGAATTCTAATCATGGGCAATATGATGATAAATCATAACCCTAATGTCTGGGTAATGATATGAGTAAACCTTAATGATGAAATAATGAGTAATACCCTATAATGATGAAATATCTTAAGTGGTTGACTATAGGCAACCTTATAACAAGCAATGCCTTAATTTGAGATGAGTCCATATCATTGAAGATAGTTGGACAATCTTTGTGTGTGATCTATGCACATCATGGTAAAGGTGATAGGTTGGTGGATGAAAGTATTAAGATGTGAAATTCCTTATTATAAGATAAGTTAATAAACTCATGTAAGATAGAAGTGATGAGGGAAGTGATACATTGAGACATGATAGATATCACATTTAGCATTTCAGGGTTGATATACCTTGATGCATATCAAATCCAATATTTTTAGATAAGATACACAAGGAGAGTGTTATGAAATTGTCACAATGAAATGTAATGAGTTTAACATACTTGATAAGTAAGCTAAAATGAGTATGATGTAATCATACCATGATAATGATGAGAGATAAACGCATACCTTGTGTTGATGATCATTTAATGATAAATGATAAGAATATTAAATACTTGGAATGTCGATGGATGCTCCTAGATGTATGGAACAATATATTAGGGTTGTACTGATAAAATAAACATGAAACCCTAATTGATGTGAATAGTAAACCCTAACCCTGTGGAGGAAATAGTGGTGTTACTATTATATTACATGAGTTAATATGTTATTGTTGCCTAGTGAGAGGTGACAAGATGTTTAATGGCCTTGTGAGTCATATGGTTAGATGTTACCTGGTAAGAAGTAACAAGATGTTTCATGGGCATGATTGAGCCCTGAATGAGGTGTATTCCTCTTATGTTGATAAGGGTTGATACCCTGTGCTATTGTGAAAAGGATTTATATCCTGTGATAATATGATAATTGGTGTAATCTAATGAATGGCAAGTGAATATTACCATGTGATGAAGAGATGAGAAATTATGTTTCATATGTTTTATATCTTTTCAGGTTTTGATATTTATATGCTTGCTAGAAATGAATTAGGGTTTGTATGTCCACTTGTTTGATGCAGCCTTAATTCACCTAATTGGCATAACTAATTAAGTGCAACTCTAATCATGTAGTGCCCTGTGCCGTAGAACCATCTTCAGTGTCAGAACTTGCTGGATGGTGAAACGAGTATTCCTAAGGGAAACTCGGAGCGCATATTGTTGAATATGCGGGGGTGGCAGGTTGAGGATATATATATACTTGTCATCCACAATTGCAGGTTACAGAGGATGGCTATGGTCATGCCTCAAATATTTGATGTGATTGAGGACAGCTGCGGTTGTACCTCGGATTAGAGGGTTTTGTATACCCTATTTTCTAGTGTCGTAACTTGTACCAAGTACGGACTAGTTGTTATCAGTTGACTATATGTCACTGTTGGCAGTTTGACTGGTATGTCACTGCAGTTTACTCGTACTGACCGAGGGGAAGATATCTTAGGATGTCGGTACTCCTAGATCTTGTACGGAACCGAATAGCCCTTCGCAGGGGTCGGTTGGACTTTGAATGGTACGATTCAAATTCCCCAGGGCATAATAAAAGATGTAATACAGCCGTATAGCATATCTGTTTAGGGTTATACATGACGCTTCACATTGAATGGAAACCCATGTTTGTTCTCTTTACATAAAGATGATGCTTAGTGCAACTAAGAGATAGTAATTATACTTATGTTGTGGATATGCATAAGACTGTAATTGTGTACATACAATGGTCATGCTTATGTTGATATCTTACTGCTACTGTTGATTATAATCATGATGCTAGATATCTCATGTTGATAGTTATGTTTCACATGCTATCCATGCCTCTATAATTAGAAATACCTGACAGAGGCTTAATGCCTGTAATTAGGTTTGGTTAAAGTCCAATGCCTGGATGTGTAATCAGGATTGGTATAGTCCAATGCCTGAAACATTTATACTTGATTGATATAGTTTAATGCTTGAATAATACATGATGATTTATATAATCACATGTCTGGCATAAGTGAATACTTGTTTAGCAGATTGGCTAAGGCCAACAAATAGAAACAAGAATGTATCATGGGTGACACATCAGAATAATGAATGACATGAGCAAAGCTTGAGATGTTGAAAATGTATGGTAGATGAATGTTATACATGTTCTTTCTATTTCTTATAAAGAGAATAGATGAATTACTGTTCAATCATAGATATGTGTAATACTTTAAAAGATGAGAATGATCTAAACTGCTTATCCTCTGCTCAGTTTTATATTAATTAAACTACAATAATGATGTTTCTGGCGGAGAGTTATATCTCTCGCTGGGGCAATTTTCAATTGTCTCACCCCCGTGGGAACCAACATTTTTAGGTGGACGAGTGTGAAAGAGACTGATAATATCTTTCGGATGAAGAACATCAGCAGCTACAAGGACAGCAGTGACAACTCAGGTTGAGTGTGCTGTCTATCGTGTTTGGTAGATAGAAGTCCTATGTGTCGTCTCTGTACTCTCAGGTCCTCGGAGTTAGTACTTAGTGCTTTTAATGTATCGTTTTGAGATTTTGGCTTGATGCCTTGAGGTTATTATGTTGTCTGTGTTTAGCTTTTAACAAGGCAGTTGATGTTGTAACCCTTGAAAAGAGATGGTATAAGATATATACTTATGAACCATGATGTAAATGTAATACATTGGTTCTTGTTGAAAGAGTTTTCCCATGATTGGGTCTCTTTGAAAAAGGTTTTAAATTTTTAGTGATTTTCTATAATCCGCTGCTTAGTGAACGCGTCCGCATTAGTTAATTATGTTTTTGTTAGTTGGATGCTACAATTAAGTGGTATCAGAGCTCTAGGTTCGCTGAGTCTATAGAGACATAGGACTAAGGTAGTAGAGTCTGTTCTGGTATCATCTAGTGTATCTGATAATGTCTTTTGCTCATATAAGAGAAGAAGAACTTAAAGATGACTGGGTCACATGAGGAGATTGCTGCTGAGAGCAGCAATATTGCACCAAGAAGAGGTGCATGGGAGCAGGCAAGACAGAGACAATTGCCTAAGAGTCTCCTAGTTGATCCATTTATGATAAGAAAATCTTTCTTTAAGTATTACTGTTGGGTAGATTAGAGCAACAGTAATGCATATAGTGGACTGGATACTAGCTTTACGATCTAGGTTATCAGTCCTTAATACAGAAGTTTGAGCTTTAAAAGAGTTCCTAAATGACTTAGTCATGTTGGAACATGGGAAAGTCATGTGTGTATAATGATATTAAAAGTGAGGAATATGATCGCAAATAAATTGCATACTACCTAATCTCAGTATTTATATACCCTGGCCAGGTATACAACTATTGATGATAAAGTGAGTATGGAAACTCTTAGATTGTAATCTCTCTGATTGCCCTGATCAAGCAGTCATTCTGATACAATCTAATGAGTATCATGAAATCAGAAATATGGAATGAATAAATGTGTGATATACTTAGTATAAGAAAGAGAAGTCTGAGATAATCTCAAATGAGCATGTTGTATGAGGAACTAAAAGTGTACTCCTCATAAGATAAGGATAAGAATAAAGGAAATGAAACCTGTTCAATAATGATGTAAGTATAATAAATGTATTTTCCCTAACGAAGAAATGGGAAATATGATGAGATCATGAGATGATCATAAACATGCTAAATGGATAATGTCATGTAATCATCCTTATAATTCCTATGCTAAAGGCAAGGAACCTAGGAAGAGCTAAAGAGTAAATGATTCATGAATAGTTGAAAATACATAAATTAATAAGAGGAATATGAATCCTTGTTTTCTTTCCTTTCAGGGACATGACCATCAAGTGGGTCTTAGGACACTTGATGTGCATAAGATAAATGTGTTCATGTGATGGATACTTAGAAAAGTATCAGTTATCTTGGACTTTGGTCCCAAGATGAGGACATATGAAACACATAATGTTCCAAGATGAAAGGAAGAGATATATATGATGTGTTTCCAACACATGTGATAGATATCAAGGTGAAAGATTATGGTATCTGAGAGATATCAGATGGGTTAGGTTGGCTACCTGGATTGGTCAACTGTGAAATTAGTCTGATTATAATAATATGAACATCATATGTTAGGGGTTTATGCTCTGCATAAACATGATACTAATAAAGAATGTATGATGCTTCTCTGAATAAGAAAAGTGTTATTTGACACAAAGTTGACTCTATAGTCAATGATGAGGGACAGTGGGGCATGTGCCTTGTGTGTTGATTCTATGAGAATTTTGTATGGAAACACTTGGTGCTGATCAAATTTTTATGGTGTATCTATAATAAGGAGATGATATGTGAAGACTAGATAGTATGATGAATAATATACATTTGTCTTCCTTTATCTGGATTTCGAGGACGAAATCCTTGTTAGGGGTTTATAATTTGTAACACCCCTGACCTGGGTTATACCTTAACCCTAGGTGTTTTGATTAAGAAAGATGATTAAATGCTTAATCTCATCTTGTGAAAGGTAATTATGGTTCAAGAGGAACTTATATTACAATTCTTATCCTTTTTGAACATTGTTGAAATCAATGTTTTGCCTGTTTTGGACTAAAGTGCAAATTACCCAAGTTGAGGGGTTTAAGTGCAAATTGTGCATGATAATATGTTCCTCATGTGTTGAAGCATCATGAGAGTAAAGATGATGCTGAGGTATGGCTTATGGAAGCCTAAATACCAAGAAAGAGCTGATAAAGCAATGTATGTGCATGAAAACCTAGTTTTGGTGTAATGTGCAATTTACCCAAAACTCAGGGTGTAATATGTAAATTACCACTTAAATAAGGTCCCTAATGTTTCTTGGCATCAAATAGAGAAAATAAAATGAGAGGGGCGCCTCATTTGAATTAAGTTGGAGGAGAGAGAATCTTGATATTAAAATAATCAAGATTTAATCCTAATTGAAACCCTAATTCTATTTAGTGTAAAAACAAATATAATAATTGAAGGGCCTTCAACCAAAAACGAGATGGTTGAATTTTCTCAAGTGTGAACACATTTGTGACTTTGCTAGGCCACGAAAATATCTCAAGCAAGTGGATAACCCACTCACCATTATTATAAAGAAAAGCAATATCCACTCAAATTGGAATATTATTATAATATGATCTAAGGTGCTTAATTTGCTTTTCTTTAAATTGATGGATAATGAAGAGGAATAAGAGGCAATGAAGATAGCCTCGTCCTTAAGGATTTTGAGGGGAATTTGAGGGGGAAGAGGCGGCCATATTTTTGGAATTTAATGCATTTTAATAATGCATTTTCTCTCTCATCAAGTTTCTTATAAAAGTACCTTTACCAAGCCAAAACAAAGGCTATTTCGGATTCTTTTCTTTACCCTTGCTTGGAAAACGACTAAGGAGCTGTGGAGGAGCAGGAGGACGACCCCAACCTGTTGGTAAGGTCTTTGACCTTCGTTCTCCTTGATTCCATGGTGGAAATAAAAAATAAATCATTGATTTCTTCTTATTTGGATCTCCTCTTCAACCCTAGCCAACTTTTTCATCCAAAAGCTTGAGGACGAGCTTAGGGGGAGTTGCTAGAGCTTAATCCACATTAATGGCGTGAGCTTGAAGCTTTGGAGCTCAATTGGAGGCGGGTTTTATAACTCAAACCCTTAATCATTGCTATTGCATCAATCAATTATGCTTTGTTGATTGTTTTCTTCAATTTGATACATACTTGTTTCCTTGCTGCAATTTCCATCAAGAACAGTTTCTGTTCTTGGTTTTTCGAAGGAAGGGGATGATGACATCATCCTATATGCGTATCCAAAGAAAAGTACCAAGCCAAATGGTCTTGATATCTATTCCAAATCGTTTTAAATTGATTGGCTATGCAGTTTCAGAAAACTGTTTTAGGGAAAACGGTTTCAAGACCGTTTGATATGGTTGAACAAACGTTGACCGTTTGAGAATATTGTTCCTAATTATGTAGGATAATGACCCTCCAAATTTTAGGGGTTAACTCCAAAGGAATCGTGAGTTGAATGCCAATCAATTAGATAAATCGAATTGAATTAAATGCTGATTTTCAACCTGATCAACTTGACCTGTTTGGGAAAACGGTTTCAAGACCATTTGAGTGTGTTGACCAAGCATTGACCGTTTGGGATTCCTGTTTATAATGATGTTGGTTAATGACCCTCCAAATTTGAGGGATTAACTCCCAAGGAATCGTGAGTTGAAGCCTAATCAATTAGGGAAACCTAATTGAATTAAGTGCTGATTTTCAATCTGATTTAATTGACCTTTTTGAGTAAACGGTCTCAAGACCGTTTGAATTCATTGACCAAGGGTTGAATGTTTGGTATTACTGTTCCTAATTATGTGGTCTAATGACTCACCAAATTTGAGGGATTAACTCCCAAGGAATCGTGAGTTGAAGGCTATTCAATTAAGCAAACCCTAATTGTTTATGGAAGCAATAACTCAGTATACTATGTCAAACATAGTTGTTTGTATTTGATCATATGGTTGATGTAACCAAATCAAGTGGAGAGAATGATAGAAATGAATTCATACATGAGTATGATTCATATGGTGATTTAGGGTAGGATCCTTAGTAAAGAGATCAAGAAACCCTAATTGAGAAGGTTAACGAACCCTAACCCTGATTTAGGGAAAGTTTGAGTAAAACCCTAATCTAGGGTAATAGTGTAACCCTAATTAAGGGTAATAGCGTAACCCTAATTAAGGTTAATGACTTGGGTAACTCTAATTTAAGGTAATTAAATACCAAACCCTAATTAGAGGAATAATGAATCCCTAATTTATGGGTAATTGAATGAAACCCTAATTGGGATGATTAGTGAAACCCTAATTGAGGGTGATTCCCTGAGAAACTCTAATTGAGGATGATTCCATGTGAAACCCTAATTGAGGGCGATGTCATATGAAACCTTAAACCTAACACAGAGTAAAGCTATGTAAAACCCTAAATTTGGGCTATAGTGCATGGAATTCTAATCATGGGCAATATGATGATAAATCATAACCCTAATGTCTGGGTAATGATATGAGTAAACCTTAATGATGAAATAATGAGTAATACCCTATAATGATGAAATATCTTAAGTGGTTGACTATAGGCAACCTTATAACAAGCAATGCCTTAATTTGAGATGAGTCCATATCATTGAAGATAGTTGGACAATCTTTGTGTGTGATCTATGCACATCATGGTAAAGGTGATAGGTTGGTGGATGAAAGTATTAAGATGTGAAATTCCTTATTATAAGATAAGTTAATAAACTCATGTAAGATAGAAGTGATGAGGGAAGTGATACATTGAGACATGATAGATATCACATTTAGCATTTCAGGGTTGATATACCTTGATGCATCTCAAATCCAATATTTTTAGATAAGATACACAAGGAGAGTGTTATGAAATTGTCACAATGAAATGTAATGAGTTTAACATACTTGATAAGTAAGCTAAAATGAGTATGATGTAATCATACCATGATAATGATGAGAGATAAACTCATACCTTGTGTTGATGATCATTTAATGATAAATGATAAGAATATTAAATACTTGGAATGTCGATGGATGCTCCTAGATGTATGGAACAATATATTAGGGTTGTACTGATAAAATAAACATGAAACCCTAATTGATGTGAATAGTAAACCCTAACCCTGTGGAGGAAATAGTGGTGTTACTATTATATTACATGAGTTAATATGTTATTGTTGCCTAGTGAGAGGTGACAAGATGTTTAATGGCCTTGTGAGTCATATGATTAGATGTTACCTGGTAAGAAGTAACAAGATGTTTCATGGGCATGATTGAGCCCTGAATGAGGTGTATTCCTCTTATGTTGATAAGGGTTGATACCCTGTGCTATTGTGAAAAGGATTTATATCCTGTGATAATATGATAATTGGTGTAATCTAATGAATGGCAAGTGAATATTACCATGTGATGAAGAGATGAGAAATTATGTTTCATATGTTTTATATCTTTTCAGGTTTTGATATTTATATGCTTGCTAGAAATGAATTAGGGTTTGTATGTCCACTTGTTTGATGCAGCCTTAATTCACCTAATTGGCATAACTAATTAAGTGCAACTCTAATCATGTAGTGCCATGTGCCGTAGAACCATCTTCAGTGTCAGAACTTGCTGGATGGTGAAACGAGTATTCCTAAGGGAAACTCGGAGCGCATATTGTTGAATATGCGGGGGTGGCAGGTTGAGGATATATATATACTTGTCATCCACAATTGCAGGTTACAGAGGATGGCTATGGTCATGCCTCAAATATTTGATGTGATTGAGGACAGCTGCGGTTGTACCTCGGATTAGAGGGTTTTGTATACCCTGTTTTCTAGTGTCGTAACTTGTACCAAGTACGGACTAGTTGTTATCAGTTGACTATATGTCACTGTTGGCAGTTTGACTGGTATGTCACTGCAGTTTACTCGTACTGACCGAGGGGAAGAGATCTTAGGATGTCGGTACTCCTAGATCTTGTACGGAACCGAATAGCCCTTCGCAGGGGTCGGTTGGACTTTGAATGGTACGATTCAAATTCCCCAGGGCATAATAAAAGATGTAATACAGCCGTATAGCATATCTGTTTAGGGTTATACATGACGCTTCACATTGAATGGAAACCCATGTTTGTTCTCTTTACATAAAGATGATGCTTAGTGCAACTAAGAGATAGTAATTATACTTATGTTGTGGATATGCATAAGACTGTAATTGTGTACATACAATGGTCATGCTTATGTTGATATCTTACTGCTACTGTTGATTATAATCATGATGCTAGATATCTCATGTTGATAGTTATGTTTCACATGCTATCCATGCCTCTATAATTAGAAATACCTGACAGAGGCTTAATGCCTGTAATTAGGTTTGGTTAAAGTCCAATGCCTGGATGTGTAATCAGGATTGGTATAGTCCAATGCCTGAAACATTTATACCTGATTGATATAGTTTAATGCTTGAATAATACATGATGATTTATATAATCACATGTCTGGCATAAGTGAATACTTGTTTAGCAGATTGGCTAAGGCCAACAAATAGAAACAAGAATGTATCATGGGTGACACATCAGAATAATGAATGACATGAGCAAAGCTTGAGATGTTGAAAATGTATGGTAGATGAATGTTATACATGTTCTTTCTATTTCTTATAAAGAGAATAGATGAATTACTGTTCAATCATAGATATGTGTAATACTTTAAAAGATGAGAATGATCTAAACTGCTTATCCTCTGCTCAGTTTTATATTAATTAAACTACAATAATGATGTTTCTGGCGGAGAGTTATATCTCTCGCTGGGGCAATTTTCAATTGTCTCACCCCCGTGGGAACCAACATTTTTAGGTGGACGAGTGTGAAAGAGACTGATAATATCTTTCGGATGAAGAACATCAGCAGCTACAAGGACAGCAGTGACAACTCAGGTTGAGTGTGTTGTCTATCGTGTTTGGTAGATAGAAGTCCTATGTGTCGTCTCTGTACTCTCAGGTCCTCGGAGTTAGTATTTAGTGCTTTTAATGTATCGTTTTGAGATTTTGGCTTGATGCCTCGAGGTTATTATGTTGTCTGTGTTTAGCTTTTAACAAGGCAGTTGATGTTGTAACCCTTGAAAAGAGATGGTATAAGATATATACTTATGAACCATGATGTAAATGTAATACATTGGTTCTTGTTGAAAGAGTTTTCCTATGATTGGGTCTCTTTGAAAAAGGTTTTAAATTTTTAGTGATTTTCTATAATCCGCTTCTTAGTGAACGCTTCCGCATTAGTTAATTATGTTTTTGTTAGTTGGATGCTACAATCTATGACAGAACCATTTGTTACCCCAAATCCTAACTCCAAATGACTATAAAGTCAATGGCAATATGACCCAGGCATTCGTCCCTAGCACGTATTATCAAAGTATGAATGTGGAAGAACAAAGCTTAGAATACATGAACAAATAACAACATAAAAGCACCAATCCTAATCTCAAATTCCAACAAGATATATTAAACAATATTGTTTATTACAAGCTTTCAATTATATATTCAAGAGTCAAATTGTACAAGTCTGCTCATTTACACCAGGGATCTTACAACAAGTACACATGGTATAGGTCACCAAGCCCATAAACTTATAGCCATCTCTGAACCTATAAAATACATAAAAAATGTGGGTCAACACGCGAGGTGTTGAGTACAGGGCTAAAAGATACATATACATAAGATGTGCATAATTTGAAAAGAGTTGTAGGTGTAGATGAACAAGAATAAACAAGTTAAGTATTTAGCAAAGCGAGAGCCCATGTTTTATACCATTTTAATCCAATTATACTAACAACATCATATATCATAAGGCCTTTGACTAACTTCCCATCAGAAGAGTCTGTTAGGGTGCTCAAGATAAGCTAACCCTTTTTTCGACATGGTCCACCCTGTCTTGACAACTCAAGTAGGACAGCCAACCTTGTGTCCTTACCCCAAGAGTATAGGTAGGTGCACAATATTTGCACAATGGAGTTTCTATATTATGTTTACAAGTATAAAAAAAAGGACGAGACAAACATCGAGTACAATGCTAGAATACTACATGGAAATATTTGAGCAAGTAAACAAGCATACATATGTATCACATTACATGTATTAGATTCTAATCATTAACCCTAACTAGTTCCATTTTAGGGTTTTTTCTAAGTTAGCTTCAATGCTTCTTAATAGTACATTTGATAATCTTTTATTAATTGAGTGGTAATCATGAAGGTGTAGCTCAAGTTTCATGTCATTTTGATGTTCCATTCACTGTATATGATCGTTTCAAGATTCAAGCCACTTACTTGCATTTTTGGGTCAAAAGACTCATAATTGGGAAAACAAGGTGAAGGTTCATCCAGTCAAAGGGTCCAACCATAAAAGATGATCTATATCAAAAATATAAGGACTTAAGAAGCATATTCAAATATAGGTGGATGTCCCTTGGGTCGAGGCATTAACGTCCAACATTGGTATCAACATATCCACATACATTCAATCATCAACATGGTTTATACATGCCATCAACGTTCAACATGAGATTAAGGTGGGACACCCACATCCAAGATATTATGAGGGATAGAGTAAACCTTGATTTGAGAGAGGGGAACAAGGGGAAAGGATCCACATAAGAATTAAGGTACAAGGCCCACAATTTGAGTCACCTAAGTCACATTAGGGGAATTAGGCAAGAGGGTGGATCATAGGTATTAGCATCCCCAAGCATCCTACTATTACTGATATGAAAGAACTAAACAATTGGTTTCATAAGTTTGATCACACTCATCATTGACTCAAGGTGTAACCAAGTATTCACATAATTTCAGCACATACATGCATTATGTGTCAAATGAATCAACCATAGAAAGGAGGATATTAGGGACTAATATTAAAGTCAATGAGAGAAATATATTACTGATTTGAGGTTGATTAGGCATTAGTCCATCATTAAGTTGCATGATTATCAATATTAGGGCAAGGTACATCATTAGAGTCTCAACACTAGTATATATGTACAACTAGACCCATATATGAAAAATAAGGATGAATATGACTCCCATCAAATTCAAATATATAAAAGTTACAAATTTCATGATTAGTATGGTGAATTGTCATTATTCCAAGCTTGATCATAATAGTACATTAAATGTATTCAATATACGAAAGTTCACATCTTTTAGGAAATCAGGGAAAAAGAAGGGGAATTAGGGTCTGGAACCAAGCTGAAAGTGTAAGTCTCGTTGAGCTGATGAATTTGATATATAATTTCACTTACTTTGGTCATAGGAGTTGGGAGATATACATTTTTGAAATCTTGCATTTAGAACTTAAGGGAAAAGAGCTAGGCATTACCGAAGTATCATTTGACTTATCTGGGCCATTTTCCTAAGATCCCTCGGCCGCATCCTACACCCACATTGTGCTTTGTGGCCCAGTGGTGCACATGGGTCGCTCGTCACTACACCCTTTCTAGGATGGGCTCACTCATGCCCACTGCAAACCACTACAAATCACTCGCCTAGCGATTGCCTCTAGCCACGCACCGCATTCAAGCGTCGCCAACCGCTAAATTGTGGTCAAGATATCCTTCTCACCGCTATGCATGCACCCTATGATCACACTCCACAAGATCTCTATTTTTTCTCTAGGAACATAGGATGAACATGGAACATTTCCCCCTTTCTCGCAAGTGGTCGGAGCAGTTGTAGTCACCCAAGACATTGTCGGCTCAGGCGGTTGAAGTCCGGAGGTGCCTCCTACAACCCTACTTCTCCTAGGGTTCATCACCAACCCCCCCCCACCTATGCATTATGAAGGTCGGAGAACTTGTGTTGGCACTAGTAGCCGAGAAAAGCAAAGAAGAGAAAGAGGGAGAGGAAGCATCGCAAGGAGAAAGAAGAAAAGAGGAAGAGGAACTAGGGTTAGATGGGGGGTTATAAATAGTGCAAGCATTAGGTTTTGAGGTTGCTTTGTTCATCCTAGCGCTCCATAGCATGCTTTCCGATCTAGATGGAGGAGGGATATGACCCTCTAGCTAATGATTTCTTTCTCATAGTAGAAGGGATGAGAAGGAAATACTAGGTAGATGGGCCACACATCTAATATTGGGCCCAATAAGGCTCAATTGTCATATAAATCAATCATATCAAGAATAGTTTAAGGCAAGCTTCATAAATGCATAACTCGATCTCTAGAGGTCCAATTCGAGTGATTCTTAAGTCATTAGATTCATATTTGAATCCTCTACGACTTTATATACTCTATAGAAATAAGAGAGCATCATGATGAGGATCAAAATGAAAGACAAAATCATGATACATTAAGGCATGCAACATAGATAAACCACGCAAACTAAGGTCACATCTTGAAATACAAAATCAAAGTAACTCTAAGCATTGCATCACATCCAACTATGAAACTAAACTCAATTGAGTGAATTTGGGTCATCAATAGTGATAGGAAGGTAAAATCAAAGAGAGAGAAAATTGAGGTTGTCACACCTATGGAGTCCAAACTCAAAACGAACACTGCTTAATCTACTGAACTAGGCATGAGGATATTGCTTCAGACCAAAGAGGGACTTGTGAAGATGACATACTAGATATGACTTCTAACAAACAAATCTTGCTGGTTACTCTGTATATACCTCCTCATCTAGATCATCATGAAGGAATGCATTTTTAATATCAAGTTGGTGTAAAGGGCAAGAGTGAATAGCAGTAAAAGACAAGAAAATGCAGATAGAATCCATCTTTGCCACATGAGAGAAGGTCTCTGAGTAATCCTTGCCATAAACCATAGTGTAGCCCTTGACAACTAAATGTGCCTTCAACCGATCAACACAATCATATGCACACACTTTTACATTGTAAACCCAACGACATCCAACAATATACTTGTAATGGGGGCATGAAATAAGAGACCATGTTTTGTTCTGATAGAGAGTTATCATCTCCTCATCAACAGCATGATACCAACTTGGGTGTTCAAGTGCAACTAAAATGGAAAAAGGTATAGAGACAGAGGATATATGAAAATGAAAGATGGATATATGAAACAAAGTTAGAATATGTTGAATATTTCTAAGAGTTCATAATTTGACACCTTTACTTAAAGTAGGAGGAATATTCTGTTTTAAACATGAAAGAGGGACTATCTCTACCTGAGCTTGTGATAAGGAAGAATCAAGAGAGGGTTCTATTCCACCTAGATTGGTACCTGAACTAGATTGTTTGCCTACACCTATATGATGAGTGTAGACCTTACTTATTGGGGTTCTAGTATATCAGGGTGGAGTTACATCACGAGGACCATCATTGCTAGGAAATAAAAATAGGAGACCTAACAATGATAGGAAGGGGCAAGATTTCCTCCATAACTACAGGTGTCACTGTAGAACTATCATCAAAATAGGATGTGTCTTTAAATAATGTGACACCTAAAAATACAAACAAGTGATGTAAGGTAGGGATGTATCACTTGTACCCCTTTTTAACATGAGAGTAACCTAAGAAAACACATTTGAAGGACTTTGAACTTAACTTATCCATAGCTATACCAAGACAATGGACAAAACAAGCACAACCAAACACTCTAGGTGTAACATTGTACAATAGTTCCATAGGAGGAAGGACCTGAACATGCATGTAATTTTTTAGAATGTATGATGGAATACAATTGATGAGGTATGAGGACATGAGGACTACATCCCCTAGAATTCACTAGGAACATGCATATGAAGGAGAAGAGTGTGAGAAGTTTCAACAATATGACATATTTTTCTCTCATCCACCTCGTTCTATTGTGGAATATGTGGGCAAGATGACTGGTGGATGATGCAATATGTGGAGGTGAAATGGATGAACTCAAGGCTGAAGTACTCTCCAACATCTTCAAAATGAAAAATAAACTATTTTATAAAATGGTTTCCACTTATATACCAGAGGATTTAAATATGAACACAAATTCACATCGTTCCTTCATTAATTAAATCCATGTATCACAAGAATAATCATAAAAAATAATAAAATATCTAAATCCAAATTTAGATGTAACAAAACTTGAATCCCATATATCAGAATGTACCACCTCAAAAATAGACTCCATTCTTTGAATCTCCCTAGACCATAAGATAGACCTTGTGTATTTTCCCAAATGACAGAACTCACATTGCAAACTCTCTGGGTTAGACAAACTCAAAATAAAACTTGAAATTTTCTATAGATGCATAACTAAGATGATTGCACATCACCAAAGGAGACTCCATGACACATGTTGTGGAAAGCTACTACATATAGTAGAGTCCAAACAGTTCATAACCATCTTCCTCATCTTCAAGTCATGTATAAGACAAATATCTAGTACGAAAGTAATAGAGGTTTGAAGAGAACAAATCAGGAAACGATCAAAGTACTCTGAAGGAATATATGTTGGGGTTGGTGACACCATGTAGGTTGGAGTTATGGGTGTAGATGGTGAACATCTCCGGTACCCTAGTGATATGACAAGTTGCACCAAAATCAAGGACCCATCTTGACTTGGTACATCGATGCCTTGGATGTAAATGAAATGCATGTTGATGAATCAAACTGTTGTGCAATCAAGATAGAATTCATTGCCTACTTTGAAGCTTGAAGATAGTAACAATTGAGCATATTCTTCTTTTGATAAAGACATATGATATTGTTGCCTCTTGCAGAGTATCATGAAAATTTGTCATAAATTAGTAGAAACTTCACATCAAACTGATATAACTCATTGTGAATGGTTAAACTAGATTGTTCAACCACATACTCCTTATTATCCATGTCGACCACAAATGCACCCAATCAAAGAAAATATTGATCAAATCAACAAAATCAGACTATTGGATAGGAAATCAGACTTTATGACAAATATTTGAAGTTTTGTTCACTAAGGAAGACTTTTGCTTCAAGAAATTAGACTCTTGTTTAAGAAATGATACTTTTCTTAAAGAAATCAGACTTTTTCTTTAAGAAATCAGACCAATGGACAAATGGTGACCTTGAATCTTTTCTCACACTTTAGAAGTTGAGAACCTTAAAATTAGACTTTTTGCCTTTAAAAATAATTTTTTGTAAATTTTTGTAGTGCTATAATATTCTACGGCTACAATAACTAGGGAGAATGACCAATGTTGCTTCTATGAATTGCAAATGCCTATGACCTTCTAAGGATAAAAAGTAAGGTCAATCTCCCTGTGGACTAGATTTGAGGAAGAAAAACCTCCCTTTTCATCCCCTTTTGTTCGTTATAAAAAGATAAAATATCAACCATTACACGAAACAACTAAAATGGATGATGGAGATGCATTTGCAGTCAAAAATACACACAACAAAACACACAGGGGGGAACAAGGATGATGAGTTGTGTAGAGATTCAAACCCTAGGTTCTCATATTAAGTTAAAATTAGAATAAAGTGGGAGAATCCCTCGACCTCTTCTCACTGTCAGGGTGTTTGTATTTATACTACTATGAGAGTTTTTTAAAGAAATTACAAGCATGCCATTTCAATAACTCTAAAAAGTTTTGACCAATCATGTTGTAGTAATTTGAAATGATGCAACCTCCATCACTGTCTCTCTCTTCACAAGTTTTTTCTCATGTTTTCTCACTTTTTATTCCTTTTTCCCTCACGATTTTGAATTGTTACGCATGAATAGAACCCCAGTGAATCACACCCAACTACCCACATTTGCACACCTTCCACGGCCAAGCATTTGTCGTAACCACCAACCTATATATCCATGTTCGTCAACCACAACACAAAATACGATCCATGATGCCACCCCAATTTGTGCCAACTAACCCCCATGGGGGAACGTCGAAGGTCTTCCTATTTACAACATTCATCACTGGCTATAGTCCCACACCAACCAATATTCCAGACCTCACCCCCACCATTGGTGGTGGAGTTTTGCGTGAGGTGTACACACCCCTGGATCACCTAGAGTAGGTGGTGTGATCCATGGAGGAGTTGGCCTTGGACCCTCTAGTCGCGTCTCCACCAATGGAACCACAGGAGTAGCTGCATTCCCCTATATTCTGGCTACCACTATAGCTGGATTCTTGGCCCTGGAGGTAATGTCCTTCCTCATTCAATAGCACGAGGGTGATTGGTCGATAGAAATAATATGTAAGAGCAGCAGTGGTGGAGGTGGCTATAGTGATAGCAATTTGAGTTTTCCTTTCTATTGCTTTGGTTTATATTCAGCATGGACTGATCACCTAATATCATCTTCATTATTTTGGGAAGGATCAAGGATGTAAAGGCTTGTCGGGGTGGGGGTCTCTTTTCTAGATGCCACTTGCATGTGGTGGTTGTTACTAATGGTGAGAGTTGTCCAGATTCTTGCTGCTTCTACTCCTATTTGAGTTGGTGGTAGCGTCAAAGCATGGATCTGGTAATTGTAGAAAGAAGAGGTAGCAATGAATGTTAATGAATGAATGGCTGCTTGGTCTTAGTGCCTCATCTTTGTTGAGGATGTTGTACCGATACGATTCCGGATGTGACGAAAACTTATTACATAAGCGTTACCGACAAGCATGTAAACCCAAAGAAGAAAAACCAGATTTAACGTGGAAAACTCTCCCTAAGACAAGGAGAAAAAAACCATGGGTAAATCCCGCCAACATGCACTATGTAATTAAGATTACAACTCACACTGTTTGGATTTAATTACCCCCTAAATTCAGGTATCCCTCCCCACATGAGAACAAAGATGAGGAAGAAGAGAATTACATCCAGTGTGTACAAAACCTCCTTCTTTACTTGATCTCCTCACGAGGTCGTTATCGTTGTTGGGGACTGCTTGATGCCGATGTGACCGCTGACTGGGTCGGACTGTGACAACACTGTTTTTGTAATCGCCAACTGCTACTTTGCTTTAAGGCAAAGTTGATGGCCCTCTCTTATCAACCAAGAGAGCTGTCAGTGCACCCAATGTGTCACTGACTGTCATCCGCTACTTTTCTTCAAGGCAAAGCCGTTGACCCTCTCTTATTTACCAAGATAGCTCCTCCAGTTGTTCTTGTTCTTTGGCACCCTTTACCACAGAAGGCACCAACAAGCAACTGGAGGGATCACACCTCAACTGGTGGGATGCTCTCAATGGCCTCCCCCATGGCCTCTATTTATAGGCATCCATGCATGTGGTTGCAAGTAGGAATCCTTGTCCAAGTCCTAGTCCAAGTCCTACTCCAACTCCATATTGCACATAGGGAGCCATCTTCCTTCCCTTTTAGATGTGACTGCTATTGGGATTGGTAGCACAAACCAACTCATACTCAAGTCCAAATCCAACTATACATGGGCTGGAATCATATTCCTTTTCCCAACAATCTCCCCCTTCGGCCCATAAGGGAGACATTGTCTTCAACAATCATCTGGAGTATCCTGTGGATCTCATCACCACCTGTGATGGATCCACTCTCCTCGAACATGTCACCATCGTGTCATTTTCATCCATCTTCTTGAAGTCCAATCCTGACTTCACTCTATTCCCAAGCAACTGAGAAGAAGTATCTTAGAAGTGCCTCTTCTCTCTCCATACCCACACTTGGAACTTTGTTGGATCCCCCTAACTGGTATGTCAAGCCATCCTGGATAAAAACCTTATTTCTGACCTTTTGTACCAAGGTTCAGAAATCCTCTGATGATGTTGTCCAACTCCATGTAGCTTCTCATTGAAAGCTTGATCCTTGTTGTTGTCATCTCTCTTCATCTTGTAGACCCACTTGTACTTAAGTGTTGTTCGGCCCTTAGGAAGCGCCACAAGCTCATATGTATCATTCTTCTACAAAAAAGACATCTCCTCCTGCATCGCCCGATGCCACTGTGCTTTATCTCTATGAGTTTGTGCCTCATGATAAGTCTCTGGCTCCCCTTGATCAATAAGTAAGATATACTGAGATGTCGGATATCTGGATGAAGGATGATGAACTCTATCAGACCTCCTCAACTACTACTCTGAGGACTATGTCTGATCTTGATCCTGCTCCCCCTACCCAGAAGTCTCTACCTATGAAGTTGAATCACTCATATGTGCATCTGGAACTGGACCACTCGATGTGCTATCACTCTGCTGCTCAGGGTGATTATGTTTCTCTTCTTCGTCATCGGAAGACTACACCTATGAAGAAGCCAAAGCATCCTCATACTCATCTTCTAAAGAATTGTCACCTGATCCCATAGCCTCTGCATCATCAACCTCAGGCTCTGTCATTGTCTGACTCTCACAGAAAGTCACATCTCTTTGTCTGGTCATGGTCTTTTTTACTGGATCCCATAACATGTACCCAAACTGTTTATCTCCATAGCGAAGAAAGATACATGGCACCGCTTTATCATCCAGCTTTTGCCTCTTTTCCTTTTAAACATGTGTATAAGACTTGCACCCAAATACTCGCAAATGATCATAAGAGGCATCCTTACCTATCCATAACTTCTCAGGTATATCAAACACCAAAGAAACTAATGGAGATCGATTAATCAGATAGCAGGAAGTACGTACTGCCTCACCCCAGAATGTCTTTGGCAACTTTGCAGTCTTCAACATGCATCTAACTTTCTCCACTGTGGTACGATTCATCCTTTCAGTTGTACCATTGTGTTGTGGTGTGTCGGGCTCTGTCCTTTCATGTCATATCCCATGCTGGGTGCAGTAATTCTAGAACTCATTGGAGGTGTACTCTCCTCCATTGTCTGTACAGAGACACTTTAGCTTTTTCTCTATCTCCCGTTCCACCATGGCATGAAATTTCTAAAAACACTGAAAGACCTAATCCTTGATCTTTAACAAGTAAGCCCACACCTTCCTAGATGCATCATCGATGAATGTGAAAAAATACTTATTGCCACCAACTGAAGCTACCTCAAACGGACCACAGACATCTGAATGAACCAACTATAGAAGCTTTGACTTCACCGCAGTCCTTGTCTTGAAAGAAACTCGTTGATGCTTTCCTGTATGACATGCGTCACATGAATCGAGACCAGTGTCCTTGCCACAAGGAATTGGTCTCTTCTTGGATAGAAGCTTCAATCCCTTCTCACTCATGTATCCTAGTTGTCTGTGTCATATATCTATCTGGTTATCCTCAACTACATGTATACTTCCGCCTTTGAGCACCTTAAGCTGAGTCTTGTACAATGTGCAACACAATTTTCCTCATACAATGACTAAACCCCCTTGGTGATCTTACATTTGCCACCACCAAAATCAAGATGACAACCTTCTCTATCAAAGAATGAACCAGATATCAAACTTAGCCGCAAATATGGAATGTGATAAACATCTTTCAGTGTGAGCGTGCAACCGACACTTGTCTGAACACATATGTCTCCAATCCTGATAATTCTTGAGAAGCTAGAATTTTCAATATTCACCCTCTTGAAGTCTCTCCTCCTATATGAAGTGAAGCACTCCTTATTGGGTTAAGCATGATAAGAAGCTGCAATATCCACCACCCGCTCAGAATTATCCTCATCAGCATGCAAACACTACTCCTAGACTGTAAAGACCACATCATCCTCATTGTTCATGTCATCTGATATTGTCGTTGCGGTGTTCTTGTCATCATCTTGCTTGTCTTTGGCTTCAAACCCTTGTTTCCTTTTCCAGACCTTACAGTCCCTTTTGAAATGACATGGCTTGCCGCAATGGAAGCACCCTCTACTATTCTTGGACTTGGACCTACCACGAGACTTCCCGCGGTCTTAGAACTCACCGCAGCTCTGAGATCTGCCACGGTCTCTCGCTCTGTCAGCGCTCCTATCCTCTGTGAAGTGTAACTCTGATCCGTTGTCACCTGAGGCTCATCGTTGAGTCTCTTCATTCAGCAGACTGCTCTTCACCTGGTCAAGTGTCAACTTGCCTTCCTGTGCTACAAGTGTCTCCCAACTATCCGGTAGCGATCCTAAAAGAAGTAGAGCATGGAGTTCAACATCAAGAACCATCTTCATGGACCCCAGCTGATTTACAAAGCTTTGGAATTCATTCATATGTTTGGTGATGCTTGTACCATCCTGGTACTTGAGGTTCACCAACTTTCAAATCAAGAAAGCTTTATTTGTTGCAGTCTTCCGCACATATAACTTCTTGAGCTTTTCTCACAGATCTTTGGCATTGGTCTCTTCTGAGACGCGATGGAACATGGAGATGTCGAGCCACTTCCGCACTATTCTGACGGTTTTCCTGTTTAGCTTCTTCCAATCTGCATCAGACGTAACCTCTAAGTTTTGTCCCTCTACGTAACCTCTAGGTTTTGTCCCTCTATCAGATTGTATAGATCTTTGCAATAAAGAATATTCTCCATCTTGGGTTTTCAAATCTGCCAATTTGAGCTTGCCAACTTTATCACCGTCCCATCCTCATCCTTCCCCATCTGGATCAGTATATGCAGTCTGTCCTCTGATACCACTTGTTGGGGATGTTGTACCGATACGGTCCCGGATGTGATGAAAACTTATTGCGGAAGCGTTACTGACAAGCGTGTAAATCTAAAGAAAAAAATTAGATTTAACGTGGAAAACTCTCCCCAAGACAAGGAGAGAAAAACCACGGGACAATTTCGGCTAACATGCACTATGTAATTAAGATTATAACTCACACTGTTTGGATTTAATTACCCCCTAAATTCAAATAGTCCTCCCCACACGAGGACAAAGATGAGGAAGAAGAGAATTACACCGCCAACCGCTGTGACTGCTGAGTGGGTCGGACTGTGACAACACTGTATCTATAACTGCCAACTGCTACTTTGCTTCAAGGCAAAGTCAGTGGCCCTCTTTTATCAACCAAGAGAGTTGCCCTATCAGCGCACCCAATGTGTCACTGACTGTCAGCCGTTACTTTGCTTCAAGACAAAGTCGCTGACCCTCTCTTATTTACCAAGAGAGCTCCTCCAGTTGTTCTTGTTCTCTGGCACCCTCTACCACAGAAGGCACCAACAAGCAACTGGAGGGATCACACCTCAACCGGTGTGATGCTCTCCATGCATGTGGTTGCAAGTAGGAATCCTTGTCCAAATCCTACTCTAACTCCATGTTGCACATAGGGAGTCATCTTCCTTCCCTTTTAGATTTGACTCTTATTGGGATTGGTAGCACAAACCAACTCCTACTCAAATCCAAATCTAACTACGCATGGGCCGGAATTCTATTCCTTTTTCCAACAATCTTTTTACTTGGGAAGTGGTCACGTAGCTCTTGTCATATTTATTACCATTTAACATGTGTTCATGTCGGCATCGATTATATGTCGAAAAACGAGATGGTTAAGCCCTTTACTTGTCAGTATGTGTGTAACTTACTTTACAGTTCCTGTCTCCTTGTCCATGTGGTTTTCTTCTTCAGTGCTGATGATATTGTATTATTCTTTGTGCTCAAAATATATATAGATGCCCTGCGACTCATCTTCCAGGTGTCTTACAAGTTTACTTGTTGCATGTGTGTTTGCTGTTTCGCTGTACTAAGTAATCAGTATGTTGCTTGATTTTCGAAACGTGGGAGGTCATCCTATTTACAACATTGATGCTGTAATACTCAAGAGCCCATGGTGACTTAGCGATCGAGGTGAGTGGCATGACCTGCCAAACACCATCCACGCACTGGTCACAGTCATGGTAGCTCGCCTGTGATGAGGTGAGTTGCAATCAAAACAAAGGCAATTATGGTAGGTAGAACAGATTGCTTTAATGAAATTTCATGAAACTATAAAAATGTTAGCCCAGCTCCAGTTGTACCTGGTAACTCTCCTCATTTGTCACCATCTATCTGCCTCCTTCCGCTTCACCTCCAATAATGTTGTACTTATATCTCACTCAGTTCCTCACACCATGGCTTCCGTCAGCCCGACCCTAACCGTGTAAGACTACCCGCTGTCCAAGCAGCCATTTGTCCGTCTCATGAACCTTTTGAAGACACCGTCCACAAAGTCCCAGAATCCCCCCAGTTGATCAGTGAGTGTCATCTCCGGGAGAAGGCGAAGAAGAGCCTTCTGGGAACACCGTTGGCGGATGCAAGGAAGACTATACTGTCTCTGGAGGAGCCAAAGGATGTGGAGCTCGAAGTAGTCCATCGCGGATGCCTTTGTCCTCACGGTTCCGTGGTGGGGGCGCTGTGGTTGTTGAACCATTGTGCTCGCCCATGCTGCACGGTTCCGTGGTGGGCGCGCTGTGGTTGTTGAACCATTGTGCTCGCCCATGCTGCAGGAGAATAAAGCTCGGGTGTCTTCATCGTCATTAAGTACAGTGGCGGAGCCACCTTTGGGCACGGTAGGGCAAGTGCCCGCCCCGTTGTCCTAAAATATTGTGAATTCTCAATGTGAGAACCTGTCATCTGTAAAATCTGGTAAGATAGTGCCCAACCTTGCAACTTATGTGTGCCCATCCAGCGGGTATTTCTCCTATTTGCCTTCGTGAACAGATTATTGTTTAGTTAGTTTTATCAAACGACATCGACTACTAATAACCCTCTTCTCTTTCTATAACAGATTTTCATTTTTCACTTGTTCAGTCAAACATGATTGCCCACTATTGCTTCATGAGTTTGCTTTTCTTATTGCTTTGACCAACCAGAATTACGCGCATAGTGTGCATTTATTCTTCTCAAACGTACTTTGTTTACTATTTGTTCTAATCAAATAATCTATATTGTATGCTTGCTCTTTTCTATTTTCATTTTCTTTTGGCGTTTACCAATCAGGATTGTCCTATATTTCTTATTCATTGGATTTCTAATTTCTAAATAGGGCATGGACAAAGTCACTTCCTTGTTAGATTAAGACGATTTCTAAATAAAACAAGTTCAATTTGACCAACAAAATTTTATCTGCAATTAAACATAAAAGGTCTATGATTTTCCTCTGGTATGTAGATTTTCAGCTTATGGACGTGTAATTGATTTCTAATGGAGTAGCACTGGTATATGGCATTTGTCCCTCCCAAAATACACATCTCATAAATTATCTTCGTACATTAGTCAATTGACAATTAAGAATTACATAGCGGGTAGGCAAAAAGAGGACTTTGATATATAATCTAATATAGTTGCATTATCTATATTCAAACTATAGATGTGTATTTCAAAGTCTAATGTTTTCAAACCTTAAATAAGATTATCTAGAGAGGAATACTAAAAACAGTTGCAACTCCAAGATTCTAGTTATAAAAGGCATCTTTCTTCATACAATCAAGTCTAGAGGACAACCAAATATTTCATATTATTTTTATATATTTTATTATATTTATTTAAGTAAAATTTCATAGTTGTGTCTCTCTTCCTATTGATGTTAGAATTTGATTGTTTTAATAATGAATTCTTTTTGAAGTATCATTTTGCATGGTGCCCTCCTTGAATGAAATTCCTGACTTCGCCACTGATGAAGTACAAGGACAACATCAACAAGCTGCTGCGGCAAATGTGCTGAGCGCCACTGCTCTTCCTTGTGGTCCAGGCAAACGTGAGCTGTCTGGAGGAAGAATTCTGCGAAGAAGAAGCAGCTTATGACAACGATGATGGGATTTACTCTCCACATTAGTTCTAGCTCTTAGTTTTCTACGGATCTTAAATTGATCCTAGAGAACATTCACTCTCTTTATTGTATACATATATTAATAATAATATTCACCCTGCTATACCTTGTTTTCTATCTTGGCTATTGGTCTTTTAACCTTTCGTGTCGTGGGAAATATATTTTTAAGGAAAATGATATATGGATGACCGGCTGAACCAAAAACGAGACGAACGCTTGTCCCCTAGTGGGCTGTACGCTCCACTTATCTGCCCATTTATCAACGGTCCCATCATCTGCTGTCTGGTCTCGATTCTTGTGCTCGTGTTACATTTTGCAACGTGAGAAAAAGAGAGGAGAGAGAGGGAGAATGGGAGGAGGAGTGGAGAAAGTGGAGAGAGTAATTGTAGGAGAAAAAAAGTAAATATATTTTTATTAATAACGTTTTCAACAGTAATATATTTTTTGACAAAATAAATATTATTGCGCTGCATATAAAAATATTTTCAAATAAGACTAACATCGACATATTTTGATAATAAATATTGTAAAGAAAAGAGAGAAACTGGTCGTGGAGAGAGAAAAAAAGAACATATTTTTGTTTTTGACGAAATAAACATTTTTGCATATCTTACAAAAAATACATTAAAAAAGACTAATGTCGACATACTTTGATGATACATTTTTTAACAAAATAAGTATAATAAATGAGATAACCACGTTATTCACGTTATGAAAATATTTTTTACGTTACAAATATTATTCAATATTATTTATACTATCCATGTTATCTGTGTTGAATCTTTACTTAAAATAAGGCAACTATCGACATATTTACAACGATTTTTTACTAAATAAAAATAACACATGGGATAACATGCTATAATACATTAAACACTGCAGTAATCTTTATAAAAAAAATATTTTGTAAATATCAAGTTTGACAAGTTTTAATAAAATAAAAAGTACAATCTAAAAGATGAGAGATAATATGATTGTAAAAAGTAAAAAAAATGAGTAGAGAGAAATTTATTTTGTTTATAACTCTTAAATTGATGTGCCCGTTACAAAAGGACTTTAAAATAAAGTTTTGATGTTATCTCATGTCAAATTTTATGCTAATTATGGTATCCATATTACAAAAATAAATTTTACGTTACAAATATTTTTTATTTTTTTATGTTATACATGTTATATTTTTACCAATATCTTTTGAACCGTAATAGATTTTTTGAAAAAAAAAATTGTTGCATATACTTTAAAAGAAAACTAATATTTACATACTTTTGATAAAAAAATAAATCACGGTACTTCTCTCCTATTATATGAGAGAGAGAAAAAGTTATTTTTGCTAATATCATTTAAATCGGAATCAATTTTGTGACGAAAAAAACTATAAATTTTTTACAAAAATATTTCGAAACAAGACCAATGTTAGGAGTGGTTGTAAGAGAATAAAAACGAACAAATTATTATTACTTAATATTTTTCATACCAAAATCAATTTTTTGATGAAATAAAAATAGATGTGTTTTCCAAAAAATACTTTAAAATACTTTAAAATATAGTTTTGATGTTATCTAATTTCAAATTTTATGTTAATCATGTTATCTGTGTTATAAAAATAAATTTTACATTACAAATGCTATTCATGTTATCCATATTGTCCATGTTATTCATGTTATCCATGTTATTCATGTTATCTACGATGTTCCATGTTATTTATATTATTTCATGCTATACCATATTACCCCATGTTATTCATGTTATACCATATTATACATGTTAGTCCATGTTAATCATGTTATCTATGTTATTCTATGTTATCCATGTTAGCCATGTTATTCAAGTGTACGTTGTTTCCATATTATCCATGTCATCCACATTATCCATGCAATGTAACTTTTTTTATTTTGTTAAAAAATCTATTACAGATTAAAAGTTATAAAATAAATAAATTTCTCTCTCCTCCTTTTTGACTTTTTCCAATCATATTATATCTCTATTTTATTTTGTATATTTTATTTTTTTTTAATATATCAAACTTGATCTTGTTGTAATGTACTTTTTGTAGGGAGTACAACGATATCTATTTCGTCAAAAAAAACATTACGGTTCAAAAGTTATTAACAAAAATAACTTATTTACTTTTTCTCTCTCTTACAACCACTCTCTCTACCCACTCTCCTCTCTTCAACCCTACCCTTTCTCTCTCTCTCTCTTTCTCTCCCCCTCACGCGTCTCTCTCTCATGGGAAATGAGAATTGGGCCTACAGCAGTGATGGGATGGCTGGCGCTTAATAGTGGGTGGTCGTCCGGAATGGGGTTCGTGAATGACTATATATAGCAAATCTCTATTTTTTAAAGTCTCAACAAGTTGAAATGACTTCTCAAGAACATGAATCCTTTCAAACTAGAAAACAATAAAAAATAAAAGAAGACTAAACAACCAACTCAATGTCAAGGAGTAAACTAAAAAAAGATCAAAGGTTTTTTTATTACCGAGAAACTCCTCCCACACAAGGCTACATTGAACCAATCTCAATAGAGTTAATCCCACTACAAGAAGTGTGGTTGCCAATCCACTCCGCATCATGTCCAATGGCACACATTGTCATTGCAAGATTGTTAGGAAATAGTGTACCCTTAAATTCATCTTTGTGGGAGTTTGAAGCAAGAGTCGCCTATTTTAGGGAACACAAAAGTTACCAATTTTGTTAGCACTATCCAACGAAAGACCAAATACTATCATATACTAGCTACTATCTAAATTTGTATCAACAATGTGGTTCTTATATCAAACTACTATATCAGTTGTGTTTTCTCTAATAGATTGTACACATGTATCAACTAAGGACTTACATGCGTGTCCTCTTATGTGCTTGATGACCCTCATGTATTGTTTTGTGATTAATATAACTTACTACAACAACAAACCACTTTATGACATATATCAAATGAAATGAGATAAATGGACGTTGGCAAATGATAACTAACCACATACATACATAGTAACTTCAATTATAGGCGAATAGAAGTTACCTTCAACAAAATTAATGGATTTCTAACTTTTCACTGTGTGTTTGTCTCTTTTTATTACATATAAAATAGTAATCAAATACACGATCTAAAACTTTTCTTCTAAATCCATCTTGCTTCTAAAAAATTTTCTATTTGTTATGTCTTGTATAGATATGGACAAGTATTCATTCATGCCAATAGACTTATTTTAATATTATACCACTTTGATTAGATTGACCATGGTATAACTAAAAAAATTACAACAATTTTTAGATTTTTCTAAATTTTTTAGAATCGACATCAAATTCAATTTTATTGTCACACTACATTTTTGTAAAATAGTGGTATGCATGAAATGCATGTGGTTACTATTACAAAATTACACAATTTAAGATTGTAATAACAAGTTTCATTTAGTCTTGTTAACACTACAGCAAAAATGCCCATTAGTGGCCTTTTAGAAATGCCATTGAAAAAAAAATAAATGTCACTAAACATGTTTAGTGGTATTTGTTGACACTTAAAAAAATGTCTCTAGTACCAATGCCACTAGAAAGATAGTGGCGTAAGTTGTAAACGCCACTAAACGTTTGGCTTTCGTGGCTTCCAATAAAGGCCACTAAACCATCATTTGGCATTTATAAAAAAGCCACTATCCATCAATTGGCTTTTATATAAATGCCACTTTTTTGTATAATGTTGATGTATGAAACGGTTCTGATTGAGTGAAATGGCGTATAAAAAAGCCATTAATGACATACTAGTTTTGTATTACTATATTTTCATGGTTTTTAGTCATTAAATTTTCAGTTCATTATCAGGTTTTTAAATTGAATGCCAATTGCAGCCGAACTCAGTTTTCCAAAAGTATGAATATTTTTTATTTATAATGAAATAAAAATTACATGGGGAGGACATTTTACCTTGCCCCTTAGATTGAATACAACACCAATGATATACTTTCATATATATAATATTTTTCTATTCAATACAATAACTTCTACATCATTGCTCTCTTCCCTAATATGACTATCTACTTTTAAGCATGCCAACTTTAGAGCCCATTTTGGAAATAGCTTTAGCAGCCCATTCAGCAAGCACCTTCTCAGATGGCGTTTCAGCACCAGGGACAAGCATTACAATCAAGCTTGCAACCTTCTCAACCATCTAATTACCAGCTTCAACAGCAGTTGCAGCTAAATAATTCATTGAGCTTGACTCAACAGCTATTCCAACTATTGCATTCGGTACAATTTTAGTGACCTGTAATTGGACGAACTGAAAAAGATCAGTCCTGGAGATAAAATAGTAAACAAAAGAGACTTTTGAAATCTGTTTGTAGGCACAACTAAAAAGAGCAGAATAATGGGAATGAGATCACTAGACTTGTGAGATAATAAGGACATATTCAACAATTAACTGGTGCATAAAGCATAACCAATACAAGGTCCAGAATCGCCAACATCACGACAAAAAGTTCATTTGAAACTATTTGGACTTCTTCTAGTTCGAAACTTTTCAGTAGAAGGTCCTCCAAAGCTAGATGATTGAGTATCAGATTCAACCCTGGCATGGGAGCTTGCAGATGCTTTTTAGACAGGCGAATTAGTTAGTTTTAGAGAAGATGCAACCTCGACCATTTTTTGCAACTCTTCTGGTAACATTTTGTTGATCTTCTCAGTTGCCATGCTAATCATTTCAGGTGATATTTCAGGAAACTAGGATCCCAATTCAATTTCTCTTGCACAGTGACAGCTTGAGCAGAAGATGGTAAACCAGCAACCAAGCCCTAGGCTTGAGAAGAAGAGAATAAAACTCAATACAGATTAGAATCAATAGAATAGAACTGAGTACAAAATGATCAGAGGTGGATATAACTAATAAAATAACACATGTAAGAAGTATCTTAAATAAAGGAGAATATGAGCATGATAATAAGTTGTATCAAAATTCCATTTATACTAGATAAAAGGACTTTATCAGGAAACATATTGTTTGTCAAATATGGTTAAGTTCACCCCAGGTTGATCCTACATCTGCAAAATGAGCTGCAATAAGTACATAAAAATTTATAACAGATAGCAACATGCATCTAGATGATCACAGGTAAAGATTCAAGGTTTTATTTAAGACTACCCCTTGACAAGCAATCATAGACTGAAATGAGGTTGTTATTCTCCAACAAGAATCCCTCCCGAGCACACATGTTTATCTATGTGACGGGGTAGAGATCTTGATCTCTAATATAAATTGTTTCATGATTTCAAACAAGAGTTTGAGTACCTTCATTGCCATTTCTGTACCATCAGAGAGACAACCATCCTATATGTAGTTGTTTCCCCCTTCTGTAATCAAATTATGTGATAGAAAATCAGATGATACATTATATTAGATTGCAAAATAAATCTAAAAAGCAAAATAGGATATTAGAGCACAAGAAAGGTACAACAAATCAAATAACAATGATTTGCATTTACTTGCTGATTGAGTTTAGATTCTCCTATTGTGATACACAGATGTTGTGATGATGCAATAAGATAATTCATGAGATAGCAAGCTAATTCATGAGATAGCAATAAGCCTACAACAATTAGTGTGAAACAACCTCAACGGGCTGATAGTTCAATGCTAATAGAGATATTTATAAGTTTGCAACCTTACAAGCTAGATATCATGTATGGCAAGCAATTTGCAACCTCACAGACTGGATAACATGATGTCATCAGTCCATAGCTTGTAGGAGTCACATTACAGCAACCAAGAGGATCACCTCTAGCAGCATCAAATCCTGAAGATAAGATAGTCAGGTCAGGGGAAAGCTCAGTGGCAATAGGAAGCATGATATGTTGAAAAGAAAAGAGACGTCATTATCCCCAACTATAGTACTCTGTTCTGCAAGCTGAGCTAGTGTGAGTTAAAGCTATACAGCCAATGCCATACATTCAACATACATTCACATATGCATTTTCATTTACAAGATGGATCTTATTAAACATTGTTGTCTACAATGAAGTATAGTATAACAGAAACCCAATATGATTAGTTATTGAATCAACAATAGATTAAGCTCATCAGATCACAACACAGATAGAACATTAAAGAAAGATCCAAATTAGCATTCATCAACCAGACCCATCTAAACTTATTGAATCATTGAAACTGAATGAAGATCATATCATGAGGTTGAGCAACATGCCAACTAGATTAGAGATCCACAGGGTGTTAAAGAAAATATCAACCATGCAAAACAATAAGGTCAGATAACACTTACACTTTCTTCTAACAAGCTAATTGGAACACTGTTGGGAAATCCATCCCTTGCAGTGTGTAGACCGCTCTAAGGGGGAATGCCCAACCATATTTGAAAAAATGGTTTCATGAATCATCTACAACAGGACATGCTCTGCATATAACTGTACAACAATAATCCTCCATTGGCTTACATAGTTATCCCTACAACAACACAATTTTCAACTTACCGAGCCCATCACTGATTACTCCTAACAGGCATCCTACAACTACAGCTAGTTGAGGCAGCCTACATCAATTTGAAATCATTGATGTTAATGTCTTGAAAAAAGATAAAGAATAAACCAAAACCACTATAATAACTTCCATACCAACTTGCTCGTTGTTGCTCCACAGCCCCTGCTCCTCAGCTACTATCCTCAACACCTAATTTAGAAGGGAATATAAGTTTTGATCATGTGGACATCTTGTCTTAGAAAAGTTACTGCTAATCTCCACAAAATCTTTAAACTAGTCTTAATGGCATGGAATATCCACAACTACAACCACTATACAAAGTACAACAAGAAAAGTATGTGGAAATTTCTATTCAAATTTACATCATTATAATACAGTAGTCGATCTAATCCTCACAGTCAAACTTACTTTGGAGTTGGGTCTTAGGCACTTTATTACACATGCAGCTCCATAGAGTATAGCATCGCTATCAGTAGTGATACAAGTATCAAGTATAGCCAATCCTACTCCACTCAAGCCTAAGCAGAAAAAGGAACCATAAAAGAACCCAAAAGAAAAGTATAACACAATAAGAACATCATTTCTAGGTAACCAGATTCTCTAAAGAAGGAGCTCAAAGAGATGGGAATCAAGACATTCTTAGAGAAGCCTGAAGCTCTGTTGAGAAAAGGTTCAGTTGAAGAAATAACCTGAAGATCATCAAAACTTGCTAACAAGCCACTAGAGAAGGTGAAACTGAAACCCTCAGGGTAACTTCAAAACTCAACAGAAGAAATTCATAGGAAAGAAGGCATACAAACAGATTTTATTGGAAACTTCATGGATAATACCACTATCAAGGATAGTTCACTGTCATCCCTACATTAGTCGTTTGAGTTGTAAGTTGGCATACAAGAGTCTGGCAAAACTAAAACTGGTATAAAGAATCTAAAGCAGATCTCATGTTAGATAAAAATCCAACGTCTCAACTAAAAGTACATGTCATATTAAAACCAATATAAGACCAATGCCTATTGGATTCTATGGAAAGTTGGTAGTACAAAGTTATGAGTTTAGTCAATCTACAACATTCCTCTGAGAAACTTGAGGTTGTTGTTACAACTCAATATCATGTGAAATCTTACATGTATCCATTCCTCTGAGAAGTACATACCACAAAGTCCATCATATGTATCCATTCCTCTGCATTAGGGGGTTATGTCTTCAGTTTACACTGAATCTAAATGAATCTACATCAAGGCATGCCAAATCACCTGCCCATCAGTATAATTGTTAAACCATATTGAATGCATTAGATCCAATTATTAGGTACATGGTGTTAAGCCATTTATATATATAGAAGGAAATTACAGAGCTCAGCTACATGAGGATGTTGATCTCCCTTAAATGTGTGTGTTTCCATAGCCACCATGGAGTAGTTGTGGTTTCTGAAAATAGCAGCACAACAGGTGTTATTATCAACACTAGCAACAACATTGGAAATAGCCTTCTGGACTCCTTTAGGAGGAGAAAAAGCACATAGTACAAGACATTTTACATAGGCTGAGAGTTTTTCAACAAAAACAACCAAACTTTCATTCCCATAGACACCAATGATCATGACAATCAAAACAAATAGAATTTGTAATATGGAGACTTTGGTTCATTATGTACATTGACACATTGGCATGCTAAAAAGATCATCTTGAAAAACTGAGCCACAAACAATCCAACAGAAGGAAGCAACTAAATAACAACAAGAAAGATCAACTTAATCTGTCAAGAAACAATTACATCAAGCATATCTTTGCTGAAGCACTGCCAACCACACATACCTTCCTTAGCCCATTGAACCAGATGACTTGTCTATTTTCAGCCTTGATGACATGTAGTTGATTCCCACTAGAACGTATCTGACTTCATAAAGCTTTGTGGGTGTCAAATTCTATGGTGAGATAGGAGAACATCCTTCACTACCTTCCAGCTGAAACAGTAGGTGAACACAATGTAGGCTAAATGGGTTTTTATATAGATAGTTCAGCAACAAACAAGTTAACCATATAATAAAATGTTTATTGTAGTCATAGAATATATTAATAAGTCAACTTGTTCATATAGTGCAAAGTACACCAAAAAGTTTGTAAAGACTTTTTCAATGATTATCTAGAGTGATTTTAGATCTAAAGGCCCACTCATGTCATTTCAAAGTCGCCTTGATAGTCTGTAATCCCTGAACATTGCTGATCATGACTGAAGAGGGATAAGACAGCATGTAGCAGGTGGGCAAATAAATGGAGAAGAAGAGGGAGTGAAACACCATAATCATGAACTAGACCATCTAGCTTATGAACTATACCATCTAGCTTATGAAGACTGTTGTTAGCATAGAATGCCCTGCAAATATCACACTAAAGCATATAATAGAGAAATAACACACTTTCACTATAGATATAGGTTTTGAGAACCTAACTTGGAAGCTCAAACATTGGTCATATGTAAATCTCACAACCAAGAAGCTCAAACACTGCTCATAGCTAAAAACCACAAACCAATCATAGTGCGTGTATTGTCCATAATACTAAGATTCTCCATAACAAAATTAAAAGTAGGTCAAAACAAAATAGGATTGTCATTTGGCAACATTATCAATGCCATGCAAGTATGAAACTAAAACATCTAACACAGAAATAACACACTTTCACTACATATCTAGTTTTTGAAAACCTAACCCAGAAACTCAAACATTGCTCAGATGTAAATCTCACAAACAAGATGCTCAAACATTGCTCATATCTAAAAACCACAAACCATTCATAGTGAATGTATTATCCATAATACTAAGATTCTCCATAAAAAAATCAATAGTAGGTCAAAACAAAATAGGATTGTCATTTGTCAACATTGTCTATGACAATGGACATGAAACACCATTATTTGGATCGTCATGTACTAATAAAAAAATTGGATTAAAGAAAAACAACTATATATGTCATCTCTCTAGACAGTATTCGAGAACGCAATTATCTTTAAACTTCATGTCCTGTAGCAAATGGAAACGACTTTAGATACTACTTTTGTTTTCAATTATGTAATATTATAAGCAATATTTTATGCTCACCTTTGCAATATATGTGTTTTCGGCCATGCTATGACATTGCCAACAACATCATCAATAGATTGATATTGATCATAAGGTCTCACTAGAGGATCGTTGTCCAACAACGCAACCTCTACAAAAACACCAACAAATGATGAGCCTAAAATTGCACCTCCCACCCTTTTCATGGGGTCAACCTCAGATACTCGACCGAATGCAATTCTAGCATCTGGATCTGTGAAACTCAGCAGATACGCATCCTAGAAACAAAATACAGTTTACATAACAAATTTATATAAACGTAAAAAGATGTGCAATTTACACAAATACAAACATATTTGTCCCTTCTTAAATGATGAATGTCTTATATGGAGTGGAGTTTGCATTGATAAGTTCATAAGTCCATAAACGTCAACATGGAAAATAATTGATACCACAAATCTTGTATAAAATGTATTCATACTTGGCCAGTGCCAACATGTTGTGCTTGACTATTTCCTGCTCTAGTTAAGGCAAGTAACTCCTCTAATTTTTGGTTGAATTCATCCTTTTGTTCTTGAAGTTTTGCATCAAATTCCAACTGTTGTTCTTCAAGCTTATCCTAGAAATACTTCCTTTGTGCTTCTTCAGCTTCTCGGGATTTACAGTTCTTGCCCCGGATATCAGAAGGTGATGGTCCAAGTCCATAACCGCGAACATATCATGGTCTCTCTTCTCCCATAACATGCCTATAAATTTCATCTGAAGTAAAATCAGGTTGTTTTCTTCACAGCACTTCTCCTACCTCAGAAAATGTTTCCTACATACAACTCATAGGAGATTAATTTTATACCAAATATATACCTCTTTCCAATTAGTACTATAGGATAGGATGTGTTGTACCAAAATTTTGGTGGATTCAACATCAACTATGCTCCCATCTTTTTTACGATGAGTTTTCTCAAAAAATATTATGGGATCCACTTCTCCGCCTGTTTCTTTCTCCATCTTTATCATTCAAACAAGGTTATTGTAAACAAAAAATAAACATATGTCATCAAATTGTCTAAATGGATCACACAAATTACTAACTTACATCATATTTCAGACATGCAAATGACTTGGTTCCTGTTGTGTGGCTAACCTTTTAAAGTTTTCTACTTTTCTTGTTAGTTATAGACTTACTCTGTGACAAATATTGCAGTATTGTGCATAGTAATTATCTATGAGGTAATTTAAGTATCAATGAATAGAAAAAAAGTATTACCTTTCCTTTATTACTCCTCCAATAATCCATAAGAAATTTCCAATGAGACTTGTCCACGTGGGGAACAACTTGTTCAAGTTGTTGTTCATATGGATTATCTTCTAGGAAGTATAGTCTCCTTAACTCCCGCTTGTGGTCCTTCCATTTCTTTCCTAGTCTCTTCATTCTCCACTCCTTTAGATCTGAATCCATTGTAAATTTACTCTACCGGCATAAAGAATATCAATTATAAGCTTCATTTAACCATTCAAAACTAAAATTTAATAATATACCTTCACAAAATTCCATATAGAATCTTTTTTATTTGCTGAAAATTGTCTCCAGTCCTCATAGTTTAGTGGACAAAGAATGGGATCTCTTGCAATGATTGTCAGAAAACTTGATAAGTGACATTAGTTTTCACCTATTGGTTGTCCAAATTGATTTTTCTCGATTGGAATTGGATCGTGAGGCTTTCTTTTCCAGACTTTCAAACATTGTGTTCGACCACGTGCTTGACATTTTTGACCTAAGCATTCATTCATAAAGGATAAAATATATATGGAAAATTATATATAATTAAATGCAACACTATAAATGCAATGATATGAATAAAATGATTACCTAGCCCATTAGAAGGTGTTGTTGTAACATTCAATGACTCAACATGGTGATCATAGATGTCATTTTGGTCCATGTTATCAGGAAATGAATTGCTATTTTGGTTATTGGCAGCTCTATTCTCTACACTTCTAGAATGAATAGACACGGAAGCATTGACATTAGGCACACGTGATAGCTGTGAATTTCCTAATCTTGTAACTTTATCACCACTTTCTTTATTGTGCTGATTTTGGAACCTTATTCCCATCTCCTTTTCAGTTGTGCATGTTTGAGAGGATTTTGAACCACCAACCATATTAGAGTCTTGAGGAGATGTGGCTGATTGGATATTTTTTGCAGAGCTAGCAGCAGTTTTATTGAATTTCTTTGCTCTATCATTTTGAATTTCAGCTGGAAGGGAAGCTAAATTTTTTTTGGAGCAATTTGAGGATGATAGGTTCAAAGATTGCCAACAACCATGTCGAGTAATGTTAGGTAAATGAGTCATCGTACAAGAGTCATTGTTGTTGTTCTTATCAATCCTTGTGGCTGTCTTGTTATGGCAGTTGTCACTGTACTGTTCTCTCATCCTGAGTATATCAAGTCACATAAAAATGAAGACATTTAAAAAATATTGAACAACATAATAACAATTTTATAATTAATATTTAAAATGAAACATAGATATTTAATCAAATATAATTATAAACAACAACAGAGACAAGGATAAATTTGATTAAGAAGAATGTCAGACATGCAAAATGCATACACCTAGCTAGAGCACAATGTGAGACAGGAAATTAAAGAGATACATCGAGCCAAAAAAGGCTTATTTAAGTTATATAATAACGACAAACTAAAAGAAACATTGGCTGCTATTTTTTAATCTTCTCATTCAAAATGGTCATCATCATCACTTTGAGATACACTTTCATCATCCTACTGAATTTGGGATTGATCTTTTTCAATTGTTGAACTATCAACAGTGATTCCTTCCATATTGAATCTAACTATGTCACAATTAGTATCTTCATCCTCTGATGTCATTGATGGCCCATCTCTAGTTTCACCTTGCACATAAGCTTCGACATTCTCAATACAAGATTGTTCTTCTGTGTTGAACATATCTCATGGGGCAATCTTTACAGCAAAATGCCACCCTTTTGCAATGACATCTTCTACATAAAATACTTGTCCAACTTGAGATGCCACTACAAATTGTTCTCCTATGGTTTGAAGTCATCTCAAATTAATAAGAGTCAACCCATGTTCATCATGCTTGATTCCCCTCTTTGAGTAGATGTCCACCCAATCACACTTAAATAATGTCACCTTAAAGTATTCATAATAATTGAGCACAATAACATCCTTCAAAACACCATAGTAGGTAACATCTCTAGTAATTGGATTGCGGTCATTGGTTTTAGAATAACAATCAGTCTTAGATACCAGAAAGACTCCACTATTTTGTGTTGTTCGATTTGCATCTTTTTCCTTGGTATGAAATCTGTGACCATTGACAACATAGCCCTTGTACTTAACGGCCAGTTGATGTGGACCTTGAGAAAGAAACTTGATTTTATTATCCACCATCTCTGTTCTTAGGAGTGTCTCAATCTAACAAAAGAAAAGTTTGTTAGACTTTATTCATTAAGCATAACAAATTTAATTACCACAACTAAACTTACATGTTCCTTAAACCATCCATCAAATGAGTTACTATGTATTCTCTGAACCTCCTTTAAGGACTTCTGAGGATGTTTTTGCCTAATGATATCATAGTGCTTCCTGAATACAAAATATGTGCAATATGTCATTGGAATATGTTATAGTATTTTATTAATAGAAGACAATTGCCACTAACTTACTTAATGTAGGGTTCAATTGCTTCACAATTGAATAGTACATGCTTATGGGCTTGTTGCAATGTATGTTCGTCCAAAATACATGTTACCATTTTACCAACACCCCGACCTACTGTCGAGAAAATAGACCAATCATCACTATCATGTGTTGGCTTGTTTTCCAAATTTTCTTCGTCAGTATCGTTTCTATTTGGCCAATTTAAATTTGTTTCAACTCCATCCAAGTATCTTGAACAAAAAGTTAGACACTCTTTGGCTATATATCCTTCTACTATTGATCCTTCTGGATATCTTTTATTACAAACATATCCTTTTAGGGACATCAGATACTTGATAACAAAGTTAAGGAAAATATTATGACAACTTACATTCCAATAGGTAAAGTCATCACGACATATGAAAAGTTACCTTTCAACTGGATACATCCAACGATACTGGACAAAGCTGGCTATCTTAGCTTCATAAGCGAGATGGACTGATAGATGCACCATTATGTCAAAAAACATGGAGGGAATATCTTCTCCATCTCACAAAGTGTCACATCTATTGCATTTGCCAATGCAGCAAAATCACTTGAATCTATGACTTTAGTGCACAACCTTTGAAAATAGCAACAAAGATTAATAATACATGACTTAGCATTCTTACTGGGCAAAGACACAGTGACAAATGATGGAAGAAGTTATTGCATCAGCACGCGATAATCATGACTTTTCATTGGTAGCATCTTCTGATCCTTCGGTTGTACACATCTAGATATATTAGATGCATACCCGTCTGGAACTGTGATATATTTTAGGAGGTTGCAAAATAATATTTTTCATCTTTTCTCATTGTATAGTAAGCTGGAGGTAGGATGGTATATTTACCAACAGTTTTTGAATGAAGCAGAAATCTAATTCCCATATCCTCCAAATCCTTCCTTGCTTTCAAGTTGTCCTTACTTTTATCCTTCAAACCTAGCAATGTTCCAACAATACTCTCATATATATTCTTCTCAATGTGCATGACATTGAGATTGTGCCTTATAATGTTAGATTTCCAATATAGTAGCTCAAAAAATATACTTTTCCTATCCCAATTGTGTGTTGAATCTTTACCTCTTGGCATTTTCTTACCAATTATAGTTCTCTCGTCCTCCAATTGTGATAAGATTTGAGCTCCAGAAAGAGGTTTAGGTGGACACCTAAATTTTTTCTCACCATCAAATACCTTTGCTTCTTTTCGGAATCTGTGGATAGTTGGCAAAAACCTACGGTGTCCTCTATAGAAAACTTTATGGCTATGTGGCAACCAATGTGAGACAGTATCTTTATTACAATAAGGACATGATTTGTAGCCTTTAGTACTCCAACCAGATAGATGTGCATATTCTGGAAAATCACTAATAGTCCATAATAAAGAGGCACACATCAGAAATAATTCCTTAGTTCCAGTGTCATATGTATGTACACCAGTATCCCATAGTTCTTTCAACTCATCAATCAATGGATGTAAGTACACATCTATATTTTCGGGTGAAGTTGGTCCAGGAATGAGTGGGACAACATAAAATATGGTTGCTTCATGCACAACCAAGGAGGTAAATTATATGGAATAATCACAACATGCCATGTATTGTAAGAAGTACTCATTCTCCCAAAAGGATTAAATCTGTCAGATGCAAGTCCCAATCGAATGTTTCTAGCATCTGCAGCAAATTTTGGATGCATCACATCAAATATTTTCCATGCAGGTGAATATCCTGGGTGTCTTAACTTGTCATCTTTTTCATATTATTCTGCATGCCACCTCATCAAGGAAGAGGTTTTTGATGACATGAACAGCCGCATTAGGCATGGTATAAGTGGAAAGTGTCTGAGCACTTTGACATGTATTCTCTTAGGTTTTTTTTCAAGCTCATCATCATCATCTGGGATTGTAATCGTTTTCCATCTTGATGCTCCACATGTATCGCAGACGTCTTTATCAGTAGAATCCTTCCAAAACAACATGCAACCATTTAGACAAACATGGATCTTCACATAATCTAAGCCCAACCCCGTAATCATCTTTTTTAGCTCATAAAATGAATTAGGTAACTATTCTCCTTCTGGTAGCATCTTCTTAAAGAATGTAAGAAACATAGATGATGCTTTCTTACTCAAGCCATTAAGACAAACTAGGTGATAGAATTCTAGGATGCAAGTAAGTTTGCTATATTTCTTACACCATGGATATAATTCTATCTCAGAATCCTTTTAACAACATATAAAATTTTTCAGCAGCGAAATGTTGATCACTAGATGGCTCCACTCCTTCCGTATTTCTATCTTCACTAAAACTCGGAAAAGTATCATGCAACATATCTTGTAAATTTTCAGCATTCAAGAAATCTCCCTGATCAGTAGGAGCATCCATTTGAACATTGGCATCTTTAACATGAAAATCCTAAGAAATATAGCTTGGTAAGAAGCCATGCCACAATAGATGGCTCAATGCAGTCTTTCTGGTGACGTGGTATACATTACCACACTTTCTACACGGGCATACAATCTTGTCTCCAATCGATGAATGTCCAAAAGCAAAATCCAAAAATTTTGATACTCCATATAAGTATTTACTGCTCGCCCGGTCATCCTTTGCTATCCAAGACTTATCCATTCTATAAAAATAGTAAAACATATAGCATATATGAGTAAGTATGCCATATCAAAAAAGACTATACAATATGAGAAAATACTAGTTCCATTCATTAATCTCTTTTTACATCCACACATAGGGGTGTACCCCTAAACAGTAACTAAACAAAGGGGTTGGTGTACCCCTAAACATACACATAATTAAAATAACTATTAATACATACAAGTCTAGATAGATAGAAAACTAAATACTACACCAACATGGTCCCACATCAATAACTTTGAGGCATTTTCATTGTGGCGATCTTCTCCTAAAGTTCAGAAAAGAAAGTAGCTATGAGGATTGATTACTTTAAGATAAAAAGTGTAAACGCAAAACAAGATAGGACAATTATATTTGTGAATTGGACCTACCGTGGTCTTTTTTATGATTGTGCTATGTTGCGGAGCTCCTCACTATATTTAGATGAATCTGAACTGACAGGGGCCTCATCATCAGATTCATCCGAGCTGGTTTGCTCCATCGTGTGCTCATACCACCATAGATGATCGGGGGTCTCATTGTTGACGTTGGTTATCCAAACTTTGATGATATTATGGCCAACTGGATAGAGAAAAAGCTTGTCGCTATGACACACTAGCATCTTTCTAATCCAATCACGCCAACCAGATTTTGATACAAGATTTCCTGCTAAATCATACTCAACCTCGATAACATGTGAAGAATTGCCAAAATTTAGGGTCACTTCACCAGGCCTGTAGTGTCTTCCATTTAGAAAATGCCAATGTTCGGGTATGGTTAGTTGGTTTGAAGAATGATCATATAGGATGATGTCGAATTGTTCTTTACCAGGGAACAATAACATTGGCATAGAGGCCCAATTCATAGTGACTGTTGTGGGTGGACAGAGACTGCAAAATATTAGTACTAACAATTGTAAGTACATATAATGATGTTATATATTTTTAGAAAAAGTAGTACAACATTAGTTAACCTTTTTTTGCTTGTCATAACCAACTTTATTTTGGTGGACATGATAGCTTGAAAAGAAATCTAAGAGAGGATATCATGTCCTATATCTTTGCAATTAGTCTAATGTTTACTAATCCTTCTTTGATAATTTTAAGGAAGTAACTAGTATTTTCTATAATTTGATGTAGCTTGGTATTTCATACAATTAGGTGACACTTATTAACTATTTGTTGAATCAACACTCATATTTTAGATTATCAAAGAGGTTACTGGTGTCTGGCTTATTTTGTACATGTGTGAGACCTATTTAATTTGGAGTATCCATGCACTACTATAGCAGGTGTGAGACCTATTTAAAGAGGTTACTGGTGTCTTTCCAAATTTTTACTATAGTCTTGTAATTATGTGTTTATCAAAACACTACTACAAGATATCTTATCATCTTATTATTTTGATAGTACCACAAAGTTTATGACAAGAAGGATTCATATGAAAATTATAAATTTTCTAAATGAGTTATGTGAGGTTATTATTCTCTGACCTATATGTAAATGGGATAGATTCCTGTCTATTTAGTTTTATGAGTACATGACACTATGTTTGAAATACTTTTTATAAGGCTAAAAGATCATACTTATAATAAGGACCCAGGCACATTCTAATCATTTTGAACTGAATCAGAAAATGAACAGGAGCATGGGTCCTATTCGCTAGTATCAAAGGAGAATTTGTTAACCTCAAAACCACCAACATGGTTTCCAAACCTACAACCTCAGCTTCTACAAGCTCACCTTCTATAAACCTTTAGAACATATACAACCAGAAAGTATCAATGATTGCACGTATCAATGACTGCAAAGTCTATCATGCAGCTTGCTTGGCACATGAAAGAGAGACATGTTCAGTTGTATTGGCCCAAGTGGAAAGCAAACCCTATTAGGGATAGGTCTAAATCTGACTCACAAGCACTATTTGGCAAATAGTTTGGCTAAAACTAAAGTAGGCATACAAATTGTGGTCTGCCCTGAACTAATTGCATTGGATGTACTGAAAATGTCATGCCCCACACAGTAAAGTTGTGACATCAAAAAGTCAAACCTAAAACCAGAAATGCACACTGCAAATTTTAGCATGGTTGTGTATGAATGCAAAACAATACTGAACTAAATTAGGATCAATCATAGGGATTGGTTAACTGAATTACCATCGACATCTACTTGTTTAGAAAATAGGTTAAGTCAAGGTCAACACACATTAACAACTATAGTAAAGCCTCATCATGATTTACAGACTAGTTGCAGACTCCTAACATATGTATCAATGACTACAAAGTATGTCATGCAACTTGATTTACACATGAAAAAGAGCCATGTTCAGCTACATTGGCTCAAATGGAAACCAAACCCTATTAAAGGTAGGTCTAAATCCTACTGATGGCCAGAATTTGGCAAACAACTTAGCTAAAAATGAACTAAGCATACAAAATGTGGACATGCTTGAATGTATCAGGATTATGAGATGAAACTACAACAACGATAATATGACCCAAATTGAGGAAAATGTGGCATGAAACGAAGTGGTGATTTATATCCATGGAAAAAATCATATCAATCCAATCCATATAATAAAAACACAACTAAAGCTAAGCGTGGGAAAAAATCAGTAGATCTTAAGTTAAAATCTCAATTGAAATCCTGTATAATTTGGCTTAGGAAAATATTTTGTGCCCAACCTAGAATGTGGCATCAAATCCATCTAAAAAATCATCACAATGCATTTCAGAACATTAAACATCAAGGTGCAATTGCATGGGCAAAAAGAAATTCAGACTATTTGGAAAGCCAGACACAAAACTAGACACAAATTGGTATAATATTTTGTAATATTTATGTCATCGTTTGAAAAATAGCCTACTGTGTACAAAACACAAAACTAAACCCATATCAATATAATTTGTTAATAAAAACAACCTACTATTGAGACACCAAAAAGATAGACCTAAATGTGTAGGGAATGGTTGACTAAATTACCATGTTGGTCATTACATGACATGGTCCAAAAGGCACCAATATTAGTTTAATTAGATAAACAACAAAATATAGGTTTTATTGGGTTTTTTTATTTATCTCTGGTATTAATTCATCAAAATTTTCCAAAATGGTATGTTTATATTTCATCATTCATTTTTTTGAAAGTTAAAATTTGAACACATTAGTGTTCCCCGTATTATAATGGTGGACCACATATCCTTAGTTTAGTTGGCGATCATGTATGTAGATGTCCTTTGATTTCATTGTTTGGTTTTGGTTTAGTATATATTTCTCAATATGTTTGTTAACTTTAATCGGTCCAAAAAAATACCAAAACTATTGGTGAAAATTGAGTTTTTTACATAGCTATGGAAATTTCAAATAAGTGTGGCATAATTAGTTTTAATGTGTTGTATCTATTTAGTTATCATTATAGATGGTTCAACACATGACTTGACAATCTCCTCTTCCTATGTAGACATGTATATAAGCACATCACTCACATGATGCATAACCCTAAAGATGTCAGGACATCAGTAGTGACTGGAACATGGGCAAGTAGGATAATCTTTATCCATGAACATGCCCAACCCCCTCATACTAGAAATCAGTGGAGGTCACCATGATCAAGAGGTATATCGAGGGCATTGTCATAGCCTATTAAAGCCCAAGACCTAAGTAGTCACGGAGTAAATTGTAACCATAATAAATCTAAGAACATCCATTTCACCTACTAGAGGTATATTTTTGGATAATGTTGAAGATATTTTTATGAAAATGAAGGGATACACTTATTTTATGAGGCAGATACAAAGAGAATAATACCCCCTTTTGGGAACCCAAGACGGTGCTTAAACTCTTCTAAAATTTTGACCTATTGTAAACCCTTTTGAAAACACAATTAGAGTCAAAATATTGTCAAACTATTTTTTGGGGGTAAAAACCCTTTTTTTTCAAAATCCAGAAAACTATCAAATGCTATCAAATTTGACCTTTTGATAATCCTTTTCCAAGTTACATTGTACCCATATGAGGCATAGATATTGGTAAACGTTTATAAGCAAACAACAAAGAGAATAAAAATGCTAAGAAACTATTGACTCCTTGATGATTCCATCAATAAATTTGAAACTTCAAATCCAAATATGAATAAGCATGATCCCAACGATCATTGAGGAACACATATCTACCTAGAATCCCAACAATATACCAATGCGTCTGATATCAAAATTTCAAACAAAATTTGATTACATGGCTAGGATACACAATAAGACTTGTTATGAAGAATAAGAGATTATGATTTTCTTAAGAAATTCACAAATAAAAAATATATAAACAAAAATATCATTCTTGTTGTCATAATCTATGTTGCGGAAGATTCTACAATCCTGATTTTAACCTATAATTACTCTCCTTTGAGGCCCCATGAGAATTAGGAAATAGCTGAATACCTGATCCCTTAGAAGTAAACTTAACCCCCTCTTCATTAAGTCACACCCATATGAGGACTCACTTAATTAAGCCATAATGATATCCACCCATGAGAGGATGAATAAACCCTATTATTCTCTACAAACATAAACAATCAGATGCTAAAGTTCCCTTGAGGAACTGATAAGTAAATTATATGTATAGATCATTAGGAAGCATATCAAGCTACTCACAAAGTCAAACATGACTATTTGATCAAACCTTTTCATCTTTACAAGGGGAAAAATTATTTTTTATATGTCCCCAAACAATGTGATAACAAGTCAAGAATGCTAATCACACCACCTTGACATGCACGATGAAAAATGTATCCATACCCTTTCTTGATTATGACATTCTCATATCATTTTCCCCTTACCATGTAATGGTTAGTCTTAAATTGCTACATATTACTGTATTTTATTTAAAAGCCCCTTTCTATAGAGGGCATTTTTATTTATGCCATCTTGCTTAGGCTTGTAAACTCTAGCCTTACAGACAAAGAGTTATAGATACTTTTAACATAGATATTGTGACTAGAAATACACCCTTCAAAAGAAGCCCTTATATGCTCTATTCTCACACACATGCAACATCATCTAAAAACATATTGTCTAGAGATAATCCTTGGTCATGTTGCATGGTGATGGAGCTTCCACTTATGTGGAGTTGCGTGCACCACTAAAAATCCTAAAGATGGTAAGTCTTTAGGTTTAGCCTTGCTTATACTAGATCGAGAACTCCACCCATGTATGCTAGGATATGTGGAAGTCTTATCGTAGTATAGTTAAGGGTCAAATCCACGGGACAACGGTCTTGTCGAGATTGACTATATAGAAAATGTTAGAATTTCACTTAACTCCTTAGTAGTTGATATTTAATCCAAAGATTTGGTTTGGTTGTTTTAAACTAAGTACAAGTAAAGTAAAGCAAGAAAGTAGACTTAAGGATTTTAACAATGATAAGGAGCCACTAGAATGTGATCGGCTTTCACCACCACTACACATGGATCAAAACATGCAACATAAAACATAACCTGTAAAAAGAGTCTAAACAGTTAGTATCTTTGTAGGTTTAGCTTCCTTTCGGAGAACTAACTACGAGAAGTGTGGGAATGTTGCAATGCCAGCCATCCCCGAACGAATGGTCACTTACTTTACATCATTCCCTTCGCAAAGTGTGTTCCTCGACTTATCAAGGTTGTACTTTCATACGTCAACTGATTCCATTTCATAGTATGAAAGTACAACGATGGAATTGAGTTTACTCCACACCTTGAAAGACACTCCTAGATACCGAAATAGATGCATGGTGGATACATGCATCAAGAACCAACATTCAATCGAGATTTAGATCTAATAGTACAAACGTAGACAATTCATACTAAAAGATAAAAGATAACACAAGTTGGTGATCAAGCAACAAGCATTCATTAAATGATTGATGTCGAACTGAAAAGAAAGTGTATCTCTATTGCAAATTGTGAATTACATTACATGAAATGAAAACATGGGTAGTGGGGCTAATCCCTGCACCCTAGTGAATGAGACTACTCACTCATAGCAAGGACAAAGAAGGAGGCGAGAAGAGAGAGAGAACGCCATCCCCACAAAGGAAAGAGGAAGGTCAACCCCTTAGAGAAAGAGAGAGAGAGACGATCTTCAAACTTCACAGGTTGCTCGATGATGAGGTCTTCTCTTCCCACCTTCTTTGGTGATGAGAGAGAAAGCAGCTTCTGGATGGAGTGTGGATCTCATACCGGTATCCTTGGGGCGGGGGATGAAGGATGAAATAGTTTTGGAGTGGTAGAGGCAGCCTTTGGACGTCTGAGACTTCCCTCTTTTGGGAGGACCCCTCGGGTCTTATTTATAGGTTTGGGCAATTTTACTTTGAAACCGTTTGGACCCTGAAACCATTTGGACTCTGAGACCGTTTGGACTTTGAGACCATTTAGATCCTGAGACCGTTTGGACCCTGAGACCGTTTGGGCCCTGAGGCCGTTTGGGCTCTGAGACCGTTTGGTTTTATGCGGTCTTGAGACCGTGTGACTCCATGCGGTCTCGGGACCGGTTGGCTTCATGCGGTCTTGGGACAATGCGAGGCTTTTATTATTTTTTGTGTCTTTTTCTGTAAGTAAAAAGGGAGAAAAGTTAATCTAATAGTATGTTTTAAATAAGAGAGGAAAGTTAAGGATTTTATCTAATTTATCTAAGAAAGAGTGTGGAAAACTGAGGAAAATTACTAAGATAACATCACAAAATTGGAGGTTATCACCCCCCAACTTAGAGTCTAGCTTGTCCTCAAGTTAGATAGAGCTGAGACATGTAATGGAGAGGTGATTTTATTTAATTGAGATTTTCGTACTCTTGCTCCAATTCTAAACCAGAGTTCTCCTAAAGTTGTATCGGGACCTTTGCTTGCCTTAGCTATTTCAGGCATTGAGAGTTGCTTGGATCTCAGGTTTCTTCCATCTCTTGTAGCCTGCATTAGGACCACTTTTTGTTCTATGCATGTTGTTGATTCTAATCAGTTTTATACTTCTATGAAAAATCCTACCGGAAGCTAAAGTGGGTATGAGGGTTGGCTAAAGGCTTGACGTATAACTCCCCTTTCAAGTGGGGGAGGGGTTTTCTATGCTTTTAGGATCTCACTACCGGGCACGATACATATGCCTTTGTGAGGGAAGCTGAATGTACCGGTCAGGCGAGTCCTTTATCAACCTTTCATATATTTGGATACCTTAGGGTTTCACTACCGGGCGCGACACATCTGCCTTTGTGAGGGCAGCTGAATGTACCGGCCGGGCGAGACCTTTATTGGTTCTTCATATAGATCCTTATTCATGGCACAACTCTCATAGTTTTATTCAACACTCTGGCTTTTATTCGTAAACTTACAGGCTTAGGATTTGGGTTTTTAGGAATTTGATTTGGGCGGCCAAGCCTCTTTTATTTGAAGAGAAGAAAGTTGTTCTTAGAGTTGCTCGACATGCACTTATTTGGTTTCTACTAGTGGTACACTTGCAAGGCTTCATGATTTGGATGTCACCTGATGTCCCTCCCGTCCTTGAGAGTGTTTGGCTTATTTTTTCCCTGATGTTAACCTATGGAAAGTCAGATGTAGAATTGAAGAAAAAGCATGAAAATCGAATGTGAAGATAATTTATTAACTCGTCATTACATGTCTATGTGCTATTCTTGTTGTTACTTCTTAGGACTAACTAGATTCTGAAGTTAGTTGGGGATGACTTTGTTCCAAGAGGGATATTATTCTTTATGAACATGATTTATTATCAGGGGAAAAATCTAAAAAACTAAGTGTGCAAAGAAAAATTTTGTGTAGGATTTGAAAGAGAAGATAGAAAGGGAAAGATTTAAGAATGATACCTCACCCTTATCCAGTGTACTCCCCCCCTAACTTATCACTCACTCTGTCCTCAGAGTGTCAAAGTGATAGGTTGAGAATTACAAGGACAAGGGCATCAGGCGTCTGTTAGTCCTGCATTAGCTCCATGCGCGCGGAGAAGATTAGCGGCGAACTTTCCTCATAACGCGTGGTAATCTACATCCATCATGTCCTTTACTGGTCTTCCAAGGGCCATAATGGTGTACATCCAATAGAGGACGTGGAAACCACAGTCATTCGACTCGCGGAGCTATTGTGGTTATTTGTGGCTGAAGGCGGGGCGATGAAAGTGTTCTTTACTATATGCCCATGTGTGCGTGTTGAGAAGGGCATGCAGTTGGTCGGCGCACTCCTTCACCACTTCTTCTGTAGGCGTTCTTGGTGTTGTAGTGTATTGCTACTGATCTGGATTGTACTGGCTGTCGAAACTATTGTATATGATTGTTGTTCTGTCGTGAAGATTTATTTCCAACAACATCCAGTGTTCTGAATGAAGGAAGGGAAGCATGATAAACTTCGGAGTCGTATGTTGTAGGAAGGAAATGAGCACTTCAGTTGTTCTGAAGTTTTTTAGTTTTAGGAGATCGTCCTTCATATAGGCAGATGCCATATAGGTTGTAGGGTGATTCTGTCCGAGAAGAAATTGATAGGCATCCATCAAACTTACGGATAGAGACCCTTTTGTCTGTACAGTTTCTCGTAGCGCGTCTACCATGACCAGGATATCACCAGATATGAAAATGAGGTCATCTTTCTCAGCGTAAAGCCTTGACATGATGAGGCGAAGTTCATTATCAGAGAGCCTTTTGCAGGCGTTGAGGTCAAAATTGGGGAATGTTGGTGAAATGGCAGACAGGGGGACCATTTGTGAAGATGATCTGTTGATGGTCGCCCGGTTAGCAACTCGGTAACCCCTTCATCATTTTCCAGATCGAAAGAGTAAGGGTCCCATTTCTTCTTCTCGGGAACCTTGGCAGGCTATTCTTTCCCCAACTCCTCTATTGTTTGCCGGAATGGCCGTTTTGGAGGATGTTGGATGGATGAAAAGAGGTAGCGAGGAACGTCGTTGGGCGCCATAGTTGGGTCCTTGAAAAACCTTCTATCACAGATTAGCTCCATAGCGTAACGACCCCGCAAAGAATGAAAATCCTCTGTGGCTAGTTCAGTGAAAGGGATTTGTTGATTGAGCACTTGAATATGACGTATAACGTAGAAAGAGCAATCCTTAGACCCCTCTTGAGTTTAGGCACGGGGGTTAATGATTTGGAACCATGGTTGGTTCCAACCATTGCGGAGGGATGGGCAGGCAACCCATATCAACTTCAAGAGCCGGAAAGGAATGCATCTGGCTTCCTCGGCTTCTGTACCAGCGAAAGTAATTATTTCGGCTCTTAGTTCAATGGTGCAAAAATTGTACACCTTGGCGTCTCGAGCCGTGGTGTCCACGATCATTAGCAGCCAGTGACCAGAGACTTGGAAGGGCACGGTAATATAGCGTGCTTTTCTGGCAATTCCCCTCTGCAACCGCTCGATTGATTTGTTTTGTAAATCTTTATAAAGTAGACTCATTCCCAGAGCTGGTGAAGTGTTAAGAACTGGTTGTTGCCATTTAGAGCTTCTATAGATTTCGATAGAATTGGCAAGGAGGACACGGAAAATTGCCATCTTCACCGGAGATTGTGGTCGAAGGATGGTGCGGAAATCTTCACGTGTCAACTTGCGCAGAGTCTTTGTATTATGATAGATAACATCACCCCCGTCTTTGACATCATCTACAATAGTGTTTAAGATAAAGATATCTTGAGCATCTAAGGTAGAGACAGCCGCCAGGTATAAATCGTGCATTTTATGAGGTAGAGGTGGTGGTGGGGGAAGCTCTTGTGGAGGGAGAGAAGAAGTCTGTTCCAGATTGTCTAAGTAGTGTTGCAGATCTTCATCTTTGTCTGAGTCAGAAGTTGATTCCAGATCTTCATCTGTATCCAAACTGACTCTTTCTAAATCCTCCTGCTCTGGGGGAAAGGGAAACGATTGTTCTCGTGCAGAGAGAAATTGAGCTGATGTTGCTTGTTGTTGACTCGTGCCGATTCCAAATAGACATTGTTGGAACTCAACGAAAGCTGCTTCCTTGGCAGTTTCTCCCAGAGATCACATTCCAGAATAATCAAGGAATTGATCCCCATATGACATATTGACGTTGTCATTGTGAGTAGGGGATTTGGGATCATTATCACCTTTGTGGTGATCTTGTTGTTGCTTTGGTGCAGCTCCTTGGCTGGGGCCTTCCCCAACATTGTCGGGGTCGTCAGATTTATCGTCTGAGGAGGTGTTATTATTGGAGTCAGCTGAGGAGTCAGACTCCTCATCTTCATTTTCCTCTTCATCATCTTCTTCGTCTGCCACCTTGTCTGATGTCTTCTTTGATGGAGGCTTCTTGCACTGCCGGTGGAGTGCTTGTAGCTCGTCGAAAGCCACTTGCACATGCTCGTATGTTTCAAGCAGTGCATCGTGGGTTTCTTTGAGATATGAATAGAGAGCCTCACCGGAGAGGAGTTAGGTAGAGAGGTTCGTCACTTGAGTTCCAAGTTGGTTGATTTCATTGTTGGATGACTCCTCTTGATGGTTAGTTAGTTGTGTGAGGGTGGTGCTTATGTCATCCAAGCGCGTGCTTAAAACCGTTTGTTGCTGCTTAAGCTCGCACAGAGTTTCTGGCAAAGGTTGATTTTGCGCAGAAATCCTGTCGACTTGCTTGACCAGATCATCTTGCTGACCTTTCACTTCAAGCACCAACTGTGGTAGCTGTTGCAGGAGGTCGTCGAGGCGATCGACTTTCATGGCCGCTACTTTCTACTGTTGGTGGATGCTTGAGATGATGTCTGGCAAGGCAAGGTTTTGCACGTCAATCTTGGCAACATGTGTAGATAGACCCTGCACACAAGAAAAAATAGATTGTAAATGTTAGAAGGGTCGGTGAGGAGGTTTCGAATAGCGTCGATTTGACGTCTGAATTCCTCATCGACGTTTGTGAAATGGACCCCAGATGTGGAAGGGTGGTGTGGCTGGGGTCGGGGTGGAAAAGTGGTAGTGCCTTGCGAAAGAGACATTGTTGATGGTCCTGCGAACTGCGTGGTGACCGTAGATGGAGTCACCGGCAGTGTCGGGGTGGTAGCAGATGAAGAAAATGGTGATTGGCCGGGTGAGAATTGTGGGAGCGAAAATGTTGAGGAGAAAAGGGTGGAGATGGGAGCAGAGAATGTGAAGTCAGGTGTTGGAGCGGAAAAAGGGGTGCTCGGGGAGAAAGATGGTGAAGTGGAAGATGTGGGTGAAGGGATTGCTATTGGGATTGTTGTGGAGGAAGGTGGGAGGGTGGTAGATGGTGGGATGGTAGTGGATGGTAATGTGGTGGGGGTGGTGGTGGTGAGCTCATCATGTAGATTCATGATGAATGAGTCTAAAGAAGAGGTAGTGATTAGATCCTCCGGAGGGGGGCGTTCTGTCTCTGGTTGTAGCTTTGATGTTGGCGTCCCCGACAGCTGTGGTGGTTGTAAACATACCTTAGATGGTCGTTTTACTGGTATTTTTGTTACCCTAGCTGCCGGGGCGGTTATGCTAAGCTCTGTCTGGCCCGCTTTGATTGTCTTCTCTTGTACTTTGACTGAGGCTAGGATTTTGGTAAGCTCTTCGTCAGTAAAGAGAAGTTTGTCCTTGTCATAGTCCACGAGCTCCGGAAGCAGTAGCAGAGTCCTGGAAGATCTGACTGTTGGGCAGAAAATGTAGTGTAGTTTCGCATCCTTTTCCTTGATAATGTAGGAGTTCTTCAAGGTTTTCTCATTAGTAAGGATGTCGCCCTTGATCTGCGTGCATTGAGGGAGCAATCTGTCCATCTTGAGATTTATGATGATGGAATTTATGTGCCCGCCCATACAGATTTCTTTCCCTGTGGCGTAGGCTGAGAATTTTTGTATCATGTGCCATCCAATGTTGACCGGCATTCCATGTAGAATGGAACATAGAAGAAAAAGGTCAGTGGTGATAACATTTCCTCCTTCCGTTCTGGGGAAGAGCGCACTAGTGAGAATTTTTTGAAGCATGCGCACGAACCCAGAATGAATATTGGAGGTTTTGCAGGTTTTTGCCTCATAAGTTGGGATCCCTGTTAGGGTTTTCCAGAAGTTGTGTCTATTGAATTTGGAGTTCTCCGTACTAACAGCTTTGGCCTGTTTGAGCTGCTCCGGGTTGTAGATGAAAATTTCATTCAAAAGATTTTCTGTTATAACAATGTTGTTACCAAAAAGTTTGGTGACCAGCATGCGGTCACCTCCGTCCCTTGCCCTGTGCATAATGTCCACGGATTCTTTGGTGAGGTGTGTAAAAAATTCTATTGTGGGTTCGACATATGAAACTTCAGGGACAGAGCACAGTCTTGAGAGATTGGCATTGTCGAGCATGGTGAGGATTCTGTCGTATATCCCCATCTTGAGTAGTACGCTTGAGCAAACGTACTTTGTTGGTTTTAAAATTTTGTCGATGGACGGGAGGGTGTGGATGTAAAGGTTTTTTTGTGGTGGTGCGGTGGTGGTGAGTACTGAGAAGACGGGGGTGGTAGTGGCGGGTGTTGGGACGTACTCTACAAGGGTTTGTTCCCTAGCAGTAGCGGGACGAACCTGTTGTCGTGCCCGTTTCTTTGGCGGTTGTTCTTTTGTAGCTTCCTGGGCCTTTCGTTTCCCCTTGGATTTGTCGGTTGGGGATTCATCTTCAGAATTAGGCTCGTATTCTGAGCCTTCATCACTGGAAGAGATTTCTTCCACTTCTTCTTCAGGCTCCTCAGCTAGACATTTGTTGATGCGGTCAATTTCACACATGACCGCTATAATGTTGACCTTTGGTGGGATCTTTTCGGTTTCTTTATAGGTATCTACAACCTTCTGGAGCTTTGCACGACTTTCTATTAGTTGCTCCCTTGTCAAGAAGGGAGTGTCTTTGGTTCCGGTGGGTTACTTTGCTGGTGAAGCCATTTTTGAAAATGAAAATTCATGTGTTAGAATAAGTTTATTGAAAGGAAACATTTGATTTTGTATGTGTTTATGTGTTTTTATGTTTTAACGAAATGCAAACAGTTTTGAAAGATCAAACGGTTTGAAGACCGTTTGGTTCCAAACGGTTTCAGGACCGTTTGGTTCCAAACGGTTTGAGGACCGTTTGGCTCCAAATAGTTTCAGGACCGGTTGGCTCCAAATGGTTTCAGGACCGTTTGGCTCCAAACAGTTTCAGGACCGTTTGGAAGGTGAAACGACGGGGGCGCAGCAGACGGTGGTAGAAATAGTATCGGCGGTGATAGCAAAGGCAGCGGCGATAAAGACGGCGGTGGCGATAGAAAGAGGAGCCGCGTCACCGTTGTAGATGTCAGTGATGGTAAAGATGGAAATGGAGCACAGACGAAAGCGCTGATGATGGTGGTGCGCTGGTCTACCTTGCCGGTACGGGTGATGAAGACGATGGCGATGCGAAGAGCGGTGGTAACCGAGGCGCAGACGTCGTGAAGACACGCGGAAGTAGGAACGAAGGTGACTGAGAGAACTGGTGCGTGGGAACGGGAGCAGGGGAGACGCAACAGTGCTTGCGAGGGGTTTAGAAAGCTCGAGAGTCGAAAGAAAGAAGAAGGAGAGGGGGTAGGGTTATATTTATAGGATTTGGGGGTTGACCCTATAAATTCCTGAGGTCAAATAGTTTGGAGACCGTTTGGCTCCAAACGGTTTCATGACTGTTTGAGATGGTTTAGGTTTTTTTTATTTTTTTATTTTAATGTTTGTTTTGGTTATTTATGTGAATTTTTATATTTTCAAAGTAAAGATGATAAACCTAATTTAAACAAAGGAAAAGAAAGAATAAATGATAAACGGTGATAGACAGATCTTGGGTTGCCTCCCAAGTAGCGCCTGGGTTTTTCGTTGCTGGCTCGATGAAGTTTTGATTTTGTTATCATGATGTTGTGGGGTCTCGGATCTTGAGAGTTTGCCTCGGAATTTTTTCTGATGGAGTATAGTATTTTTTCAATCTATGGCCATTGACGGTCCTTTCTCCTCCATTGTCATCAATAATTATGATGGCTCCAGTCGGGTATATGTGCTTGATGGTAAAAGGCCCGGACCACTTCGCACGAAGTTTCCCCGGGAACATTTTGATTTCTGGAGTTGAAAAGAAGGACTTTGTCTCCAATGGCGATGTCTTTTCTTTTTAGATGACCATCGTGCCACATCTTGGTTTGTTCTTTGTAAATCCTAGTACTTTGGTATGCAGTCATTCTAAGCTCCTCTAACTCCTGCAGTTGCAGTTGTCTGTTTTCCCCAACGCTTTTAAAATTGAAGTTCAGTTGTTTAATAGCCCACCAGGCCTTATGTTCCAATTCTACTGGAAGATGACATGATTTCATGTATACCAAACAAATGGGGTTGTTCCAATTGGTGTTTTATAAGTTGTTTGGTAAGCCCAAAGGGCATCGGGAAGCTTGGTGGACCAGTCAGTATGGTGTCTGTTGACGGTTTTCTCTAAGATAGCCTTTAGTTGTCTATTTGAAACTTCAACTTGACCACTAGTTTGTGGATGGTAAGGTGTGGCAACTTTATGGTTGACTCCGTATTTCTTTAAGAGGGCTTCAAAGCTTCGCTCCAGAAAATGGGTTCCTCCGTTGGATATGACAGTTCGGGGAACTCTGAATCTGGGAAAAATGATATCTTTAAACATCTTAATTACCGGTTTGGAATCACTGGAGACTGTGGGTATAGATTCTACCCATTTCGAAACATAATCCACAACGACCAGTATGTAGGAAAATCCATATGAAGAGGGAAAGGGACCCATGTAATCTATATCCCCCCCACATCAAAAAGTTTGATCTCTTGCCACATAGTGAGGGGCATTTCATTTCTTTTGGTTATACAGCCAGAGAGTTGACATTTGTAGCATGATTTTACAAAATCGTAGGAATCCTTCGCTATTATTGGCCAAAAGAAACCCGATTGTAAAACTTTTATGGCTGTCTTTTTTGAACTCATATGTCCCCTAGTGGGGCCGGAATGACAATGTTCTAGGACATGAGTAATCTCTTCTTCAGGTAGGCAATGACGAAAAAGTCCATCTGCACATAAACGAAAGAGATAAGGTTCGTCCCAATAGTATTGCTTGTCATCGTGGAGGAATTTCTTTTTGTCATGGTAAGAGGCGGAAGGGTGAATGATTCTCGTAGCCAGATAATTTACTATGTCGGCATACCAGGGGAATCTTGTGGTAATTTTCAGTAGTTGATCGTCAGGGAGGGATTCTCGGATAGGTACTTTATCATCATCCTCAACTTCAATGCGGCTGAGATGATCAGCGACGACGTTTTCCACTCCGCTTTTGTCTTTGATTTCCAAATTAAATTCTTGAAGCATCAATACCCAGCAGATAAGTATGGGTTTTGTGTCTTGCTTCTGGATTAGATATCGTATGGTGGAGTGGTCAGTGTAGACTATGATCTTAGATCCAATCAGGTAGGAGCGGAATTTCTCGAACGCATAGATGACATCTAAGAACTCCTTTTCTGTAGTGGTGTAGTTCTTTTGCGCTTCATCAAGCGTCTTGGATGCATAGTATATGACGTATGGCTTTTTGTCGATTCTTTGTCCCAACACGGCCCCTATGGCATAGTCACTAGCGTCACACATTATTTCAAAAGGTTGTGACCAGTCTTGGGCCCTTAGTATGGGTGCAGAGATTAAAGTATTCTTCAAAAATGTGAAGATTTGTAAGCATTCTTGGTCAAAATTGAACTCGGTGTCCTTGGTCAATAATTTGGTCATGGGTTTTGCTATTTTTGAGAAATCTTTAATAAATCTTCGATAAAACCTGGCATGACCCAAGAATGCTCGTACTCCTTTTATGTCTTTTGGCGGCGACAGTTTCGAGATGACATCAATTTTTGCCTTGTCTACCTCAATCCCTCTGTCACTCACTCTATGTTTGAGGACGACACCTTCAGTTACCATAAAATGGCATTTTTTCCAATTTAAGATGAGGTTCATTTCCTCACATCTTTGTAAGACTTGTCCAAGGTTGAACATGCAGTTTTCAAAGGAATCTCCATAAACTGAAAAATCATCCATGAATACCTCCATTTTGGACTCAGTTAGCCCTGCAAAAATAGCAAACATGCACCTTTGGAAGGTGGCAGGTGCATTGCACAGCCCGAATGGCATTCTTCTGAAAGTGTATGTCCAGAAGGGACAAGTAAAAGTTGTTTTTTCTTGGTCTTCCGGATGTATACGGATTTGGTAGAATCCGGAATAACCATCGAGATAACATAAATTTTTTTGATGGGCTAGGCGTTCGAGGACTTCGTCAAGAAAGGGGAGCGGGTAGTGATCCTTTCATGTTGCTTTGTTTAGTTTCCTGCAGTCAATACACATTCTCCAACCTGTGATAGTCCTCGTGGGTACTAGCTCATTTTTATCATTTAACACTACAGTGGTTCCTCCCTTTTTGGGGACTACTTGGACACGGCTGACCCATTGGGAATCTGAAATTGGGTAGATGATACTAGCTTTCAGCAGTTTGAGGACCTCAAGGCAAACCACTTATTTAAGATTGGGGTTCAGCTTCCTATGATGCTCTCTTGAAGGCTTAAATTCTTCTACCATGGGCAATCTATGCATACATAAGGCTGGGTTTACTCCTGTCAAGTCAGTTATTTTGTACCTAATGGCTTTCTTATGCTTCTTCAACTCAACGAGAAGCCTTTCTTCTTGGTCTTTCATTAGAGTGGAACTGATGATTACTGGACATAGTTTTTCTTCGTCCAAGAAGGCGTGCTTGAGTCCCGTTGGTAGGGTTTTCATTTCGGGAGCCTTAGGTGCTTCTGTTGTTTCTAAAATAGTGACATATTTGAGCTCCTCAAAAGTGGCTGCTAGTGCTTCTTCAGGTTTTTCTAAGTGTTGTAGGCATTGTTGAACTAATTCGTTGGCTGAGAATTCGACTTATGGATTTATTAGGACATTTTCTAACTCATCAGATGGTTCAGATATTTCCAGTTGTGACATTTGATGTATTGCATCTAAGAGAAAAACTTCCTCCTGAATGATGGGACCTTTCATGCTATTGAGGACCTGAAACTAAATGGCTTCTTTCCCTAGTCTCAGAATGATCATGCCAGCTTCAACATCAATGAGCACCCTAGCTGTGGCAAGGAAAGGTCTGCCAAATATAATTGGGTGCCTGAGATCTTCCTTGATGTCCATAATGACAAAATCACATGGGACATAAGAATCCTTACCTATTCTGACTGGAATGTCTTCAATTATTCCTAGAGGTGTAGTGATAGTGGAATCAACTAACTGAATTGTCATCGTTGTGGGTAATAAATCAGTAAATCCCAATCTTTTACACATGGAGTATGGCATGATAGATATACTAGCCCCTAGGTCAGCTAATCCCTTTTTGCTCGAAGCGTTTCAAATACAACATTGAATACCGAAAGAACCAGGGTCCTTCTTTTTCTTGGGCATCTTATTAAGAATGATATCAGAGGTGGTCTGAGCCAGTTTGACCATCTCTTATTCTTCAGTAATGTATTTCCTTGATAGCAAAGTTTTCAAATATTTAGCCCAAGCTGGTACTTCAGAGAGAGCATCGAGGAGCGGGATATCGATATAAAGTTTTTTCATTGCCTCCTTGAATCTTTGGAACCTAGTGTCCATTTTAGTCTCTCTCAATCTTCCTGGATATGGTATCCTAGGCTTATACTACGGAACTTCTGGCTCTTTGGGAGCTTGTTCCTTTTCTTTGCCTTTTGCGGTCTCTGCAGATTTCTCAATTTCTAAATTCGAGCTTGCATTCGGAGTAAAGACAGGTGTATCATCATCATTGTGAGTGATTCTCATAGTTTCATGAAAGACATGACCAAATCTTATAGTGACGGCAATCAATTGTTCTGGTCTATTTTGATCGTGTCTAGGTTTTGACTCTGGTTGACCAGCGAAGGTACCTACTGGTGGCTTCAGTTGGGTAGCAATTTGTGCTAGTTGAGCTTCCACATCCTTCTGCTGAGCTTCCTGATTGGCAAGCATGGTTTGTTGTGACTGTAACACCTGCCTGATCATAGTCATCTCGTCTGTTGGCTGGGAAAGGGCATTTTTTTGGGTGAGTTGTTGTGGCCCTTGATGTGGTTGTTGCGGAGGTGGTGTTAATTGAGGTTGTTGCGGTTGCTGCAGCTGAGGGTGTAGTTGTGGGTGCAGAGGGGATGGGTATATTGATAGTAGGCGGAAAGATTTCTAGGGTAATTGGATCTTAGGAAATTATTTCTGAGGTTTCCTTGATTTTGGCTAAAGTTACTTTGAAATCCAGGTGGCAACCTATTGGAGGATCCACCTTGTGTTTGATGTTGCGGGTTAGCAGTCCCCGTAGGATTCCCATATTGAAAACCAGGGTGGTTTCTTGGTTGATTTGGATTATAGTAAACTTGTCTGATACATGCTATTTCAGCACATCTTTTCTGCAAATTATTAAGCTTGTCACATAGAAATTCTCCATTCATCTCTTGAAAATTGCACAAAATGATATTTTCTCATTTTTATCACAAATCTGACAATCATTGCATTTTATTGCAATTTCAGGACTTGAGTCGATCGATTGGTACATTCAACCGATCGTCTCACCACATTCAACCGATCGTCTGACTCCATGAAATGCTCGGTTTGCCTTCAAGCGTCGATCGTTGATCTCATCAGACGACGACTGAGATCGCCCGACTCCAGCTACCAGACGCCCGACTGATGCCCATTGTTGAGCAACACTGAGCGGTTTCAACTGTGTCGGCACCCTAATTAGAGTTGGAAATCGATCGATGGGTGCGCGTTCCAGAACCTTCCAACCGATCGGCTGGTTCCTGAACTGGTCGGTTGGCGGCGCGCAGACAGCAAAAGTCCCAGCCGCCAACCTCAAAATAACCCTAAACCTAATGTATAGCCCCCCTCCTTCTCCTATAAAAGGAGGGGCACTTCCTCCTCCTTGGGGCATCTTGGATTTCTTGTATTTTGGAATTCTGTAGCAATTAATCTTGTAATCATTCTCATATTATGCAATAAAGTAGGTTTTGGTTCAAGCATAGCTCTTTCATTCTTGTTCTTGTCTTTTCCCTCCACCTTAGTTTTAATCTCCTTCCTTTCATTCTTTATTTTTGGAGTAAGGAACAAAGAACTAAACCATTTCATCGTCTCTAGCATAAGGATTAATCTCCTGACTTCTGGGCTAGACTATGGCTTCATTTCTTTCTTCCTCCATCTCCCATTTCTCCATGTGTGAGTAGACTTTTATCGGGGCAAGGGGAATAACCCCTTAGCCATGGTTTTAACGACTTCTTCTTAAACGATTAGATGGTAATCGGTTTTAATTGAATGGTTGGTCTTCAGATCGCATGTTAATCCGAATGGATATGACCATGGAAATCCGAATTTAGAACAATAAAATCGATTACATAGACGTCTTGATATGACCGTGGATTTTCATCTTTTAGGATGATAAACTAGGAAGCATGAGCACCAAGACCAATGGGCTCATGTGGAGTTTCTCTCTTGTGAGTTTTTAAATTCGCAAACCTTCATCGAATCGTCGTTTAAGATTTAGTTGTTATCACCTAGGCTAAGTTGGTGAAAACCCCTACGAGCCTCGATTTCCTTCTCTTGATTTAATCACCACATCCCTTGTTTGTTTTAATTCTTAGTCTTCCATTCATATAGTTCTGCTTGTGTTAACAATCTTTTTATTATTTCCTTGTGCATGTTTATTCTTGTTAAGTGCTTTCCTTCTTGCATTAGTGTAATCACTCAAACCCCCAACTGGACTTTACTTTCTGCTTTAATAAAAAGAAAAATACCAAAAACAAATAATAAAGTTCTTCAATCTTTGGGTTCTAAGAACAATCTCTAAATAGTTGTCATGTGGGATCGACCCTTCTATACCACCCTTAAAACCGGAAGTAAAAAAGGTTTGAACTCTAGGATTAACCATCTTAGTGATTGATATTGCAAAACGTTGATTATCAATTTGGCTTCGTTGTCGGGGATAACAGATTGTTTTCTCGAACCCCAAAACAATTTTGAAAAACTTTTTTTCCTTTTTTTCATACCTTCCGAGTAACATTTCGGAAGTGTACTCCTCTTTCTGCCGAGTTTCCATTCCGGCAGTACATTTTTTCTGCACACGAATTAACTGCTTTATTTGTACATGCGACGCCCGAACGACGATTTTCAACCTTTCGATCCGGAAATAGAAAGAACTTTTCATCGTCGAAACCATCAAAATCTAGTGAGAATGAATGAAGACGAGGTCTCCCGTAGAATCGACCAAGCTCTCGCAGCTCAAAGAGAGCTCATCCAAGCCGAACAAGCGGAAAGAGAAGCCGCTTTGCGAGCAGCCTTTAGGTCCAAACAAGAAACCATAGAAGTCGATAGGAGGGAAGCCGAAAGGCAAAAACAATTAAAAGACTTTTCTGTTCCCAAAACGTCCTATGCACAACACCCAGTCATACCCCCCGATATTATTGCTCCACAATTCAAAATCCGAACACAATGGATCACTATGATGCAAGCCAACCCCTTCTCAGACAACAATGGAGAAAGTTATCAAGATCATCTTCAAAGGTTCATTGACCTTTGCTCCTTGAACAAACTCCCAGGTGTCTCTGAAGATGCCATCCACCTTAGGTTGTTCAAATATTCCCTCTCCGGCCAAGCTAGTAGCTGGTACAACACCATGGAGAGCGAAGAACATGTCACAACTTGGGAAGTTCTCCAAGGCAAGTTCCTTGAAAAATGTTACCCTCCGTCTCTCACCTATGAACTTAGGGGTCAAATAACTCATTTTTCTATGTCCCCAGGAGAGTCTTTAGGTAAAGCTTGGAAAAGATTCAAAGATTTACTTAGTAAGTTCCCCCACCATGATATCTCTCAAGCCCAACTCATAGAGATTTTCTATCGTGGTGTTGATGATGATACCAAATTCTTTCTAGATTCCTCATCTGGAGGAAATTTCATGCATTAAAGTTTAACTAGAGCATGGGAGGTAGTTAAACAGGCTTCCGAAACAAGGGCTAGAAGAGGGATTGGAGGAATCCTTAAGGTAGCCAAGGCAGAAGTCAATAATGATATCCAAAGCATAGCGGAAAGCCTAAAATTAATTGCCTTAAAACAAGATCGGTTAGAGTCATCATTGGTCACCCTTAGGGAGTCACCCCATCAACTAAAAGCCATGGATTCCCTTTGTGGTATTTGCCAACGATACGACCATACCACCCTCCATTATCAATATCTCTACAACACACCCATTCAACCTGAAGTAGGACAACAAACAGAAGACCTCAACTCAATTCATACAATACCAGGCCAAGGTTACTACAATCCCAACCAACCTAGAAATCACCCTGGTTTCCAGTACGGGAACCCTTCAGGTGTCGAGAACTCTAACCAACTTCAACAAAGACCTCCCTACCCTCAAAGTAACAATCGACCACCACCTCGATTCTCATACAACAATCAAAGAAATTTTGGAAATCACCAAAATCGACAACACTACCAACAATTCCAAAACCTAAACCTTCCACCCCAAAATCTAAACCAACCTCAACCTCCCCAGCCTCCTCAAAATGCCCTCCCTCCTCCTCCCCCAAGTAATCCTAACTGGGAAAGCATAGAACAAACCCTCGTGGCCATACAAGCCCATCAAAAGGCAACTGACGCACAGTTGGCCCGTCTGTTTGTCCAACAAAAACCTCCTGTGGGGACTTTTGCAGGACAGCCTGAAAACAATCCCAAACATCCTAAACAACTCAAAGTTGTCTCTACCCGTTCGGGAAAGGTGCACGCCCCTCCCCCTCCAGGAAATTCTTTAGACCCACCTCTAGAATTTGAGGATGAGGACATGGTAGTTGTCGAACCCGAAGCCACACCAAAACCATCTGTCCCCGAAACCCCTCAAGTGGACGATGAAGAACCAGTTTACAAACCTCGACCTCCCTATCAAGTCCGCCTCAAACAAACAAGACTTGATGCCCGCTTCATGAAATTTAGGGATGCTATGAAAAAAATACATGTCGACATTCCCTTCCTTGATGCTTTGGCAGACATGCCCGCCTGGTCCAAGTACATGAAATATCTCTTGACTAGGAAGTATGTTACTAAAGAATACGAGACTGTTAAACTTGCTAGGACTACCTCTGACATTATCCTAAGTAAAATGCCTAAAAAACAGAAGGATCCATGTTCTTTTAGAATAGGATGCTACTTAGGTGACAATGCTTGTAGGAAAGGCCTAGAAGATTTAGGAGCCAGTATATCCATCATGCCATATAGTCTTTGCAAAAGGTTAGGATTCAATGACATGTTACCCACGGCCATGACCATCCAACTGGCAGACTCATCCACAACTAAACCCATGGGAATCATAGAAGACATTTCGGTTGAAGTTGGAAATGATGCTTATGTCCCTTGTGATTTTGTGATCATGGATATCAAGGAAGATTTACGCTACCCCCTCATATTCGTACGTCCCTTCTTAGCCACTGGTCGTGCCTTAATTGATGTTGAGGCCGGTACCATTGTGTTAAGACTAGGGAAGCAAAACCTAGAATTTAGGGTGTTTGAAAGTATGAAAGGACCTAGTCTTGAGGAAGAAGTCTACCTCCTTGATTGCATTGATGAATTAAACCAATTAAGGCAAGAATGGGAATTAGTTGATGACCCCCTATGCACTGCTCTCACCATCCCCGCCGAATGTGATTTTGATAATGAACCATCAAATCAACTTAAGATTCATTTGGACAACTTTGAGGAAATCCCATGTTCTGAGATTGAAGACCTTAAGATGATCTCCACCATAGACGAACAACCTGAACCACTAAAGGCCCCGGAAATGAAGGCTCTCCCCATAAGTCTGAAATACGTGTTTCTGGATGAACAACAATTATGCCATGTTATTATCAATTCTGACCTTACCATTGAACAAGAAAATATGCTTATGGGAGAACTTAGGAAAAGGAGAATAGCCTTAGGGTACAAAATGTCAGATTTGGTTGGGATAGATCAATCCATTTGCATCCACAAAATCCCAATGATTGAAAATAGTAAACCTTCCCGAGACCCACAAAAGAAACTCAACCCAAACATGAAGGAAGTTGTCCGTCTTGAGGTAATTAAACTTTTGACTGCAGGAATCATCTATCCCATCTCTGACTCTCCTTAAGTCAGCCCTGTCCAAGTCATCCCCAAGAAGGGTGGGACCATAGTCGTTAGGAATGAAAAGAACGAGCTCATCCCCACCCGTACCGTCACAGGGTGGAGGATGTGCATTGACTACAGGAAACTCAACAAATAAACTAGGAAAGACCACTTCCCTCTTCCCTTCCTCGATCAAGTTCTTGAACGTTTAGCTCATCAACAATACTTTTGCTATTTAGATGGCTACTCATGTTTTTATCAGATTCCCATTCATCCTGAAGACCAAGAGAAGACCACTTTCATATGCCCTTTTGGTACATACGCTTTTAGACGAATGCCCTTTGGCCTGTGCAATGCACCAGTCACTTTTCAAAGATGTATGTCTGCCATTTTTTCAGGGTTAACTGAAACTGTCATGGAAGTGTTCATGGACGATTTCTCTGTCTATGGAGACAGTTTTGATTCCTGCCTTCAAAATCTCTCTCTTATCCTTGATAGATGTATTGAATCACACTTAGTCCTTAATTGGGAGAAGTGTCACTTCATGGTCAAGGAGGGTATTGTTCTAGGCCATAAGGTGAGCAACCAGGGCATTGAAGTAGACCAAGATAAGGTTGAGGTCATCACCAAGATTCCCCCCCAACCTCAGTAAAATACATCTGAGCCTTCCTCGGGGGCGATTCATCCGTGATTTTTCCAAAATCACAAAACCTCTCACCAATCTTCTTCAAAAGGAGGTGCCTTTCCATTTCGATACGGCATGCATGGAGAGCTTTCTATGTTTGAGAAAGGCTCTCACCACCACTCCTATCATCCGTGCTCCCGACTGGGCCTTACCCTTTGAAATCATGTGCGATGCTAGTGATTTTGCCGTAGGTGCCATTTTAGGACAAAGAATTGACAAAAAACACCATGTCATTTATTATGCATCCAAGATCTTAGATGAGGCTCAGCGAAATTACGCAGTCACTAAAAAAGAAATGCTAGCCATTGTCTATGCATTCGATAAATTTCGCTCATATCTTGTTGGTTCAAAAGTTATTGTTTACACTGATCATGCAGCTATTCGCTACCTGATGACCAAAAAAGATGCCAAGCCTTGACTCATAAGATGGATTTTGTTATTGCAGGAATTTGATCTAGAAATCCTAGACAAAAAGGGATCTGAAAATGTCGTAGCTGACCACCTCAGTAGACTTAGCTATAGCCCCATTAATGAACATCCCATAAATGAATCCTTACCCGGTGACCAATTGCTCAAGGTTGACTCCCAATTTCCTTGGTTTGCTGATTTTGTGAATTATTTAGCTACAGGTGTGTTGCATCCCGAGTATACGGGACATTCTAAAGCTAAATTTTTACATGATGTCAAAAATTATTATTGGGATGAACCTTATTTGTTTTGACTTTGCGTCGATGGTTTATATCGTCGTTGTGTGTCCAATGAAGAAAGCATTGCCATTTTGGAACAATGTCACTCTGGCCCCTATGGTGGCCACATGAGTTCCCAAAAAACAGCTAGGAAAGTCCTACAATGCAGATTCTTTTGGCCCACCATCTTCAAAGACTCGTATGATTATGTGCTTTCATGTGACCAATGTCAAAGGACGGGTAACATTTCCAAGCGTGACCAAATGCCTCTCACCTCTTGGCAAGAATTAGAGATTTTTGATGTCTGGGAATTGACTATATGGGCCCATTTCCTTCTTCTTATGGGTTTACTTATATTTTAGTCTCAGTCGATTACGTGTCCAAGTGGGTTGAAGCCATACCTACTAAAACATGTGACTCTAAATCCATTAAAAAACTTTTTAAAGATGTCATTTTTCCTAGATTTGGAGTCCCTCACACCGTCATTTCTGATGGGGGATCCCATTTTTTGGAGAAAAGTTTTGAGGCTCTTTTGAAAAAATATGGGGTCTATCACAAAGCCGCCACTCCTTACCATCCTCATACAAGTGGGCAGGTAGAAGTATCTAACAGACAAATCAAATCCATTTTAGAAAAAACTGTTGGACGAACTAGGAAAGATTGGGCGTTAAAAATCAATGACGCCCTGTGGGCATATCATACTGCCTACAAAACACCTATTGGCACCACCCCTTTCAGACTGATCTATGGCAAGTCATGTCACTTACCAATAGAACTAGAGTACAAAGCAAGTTGGGCCATCAAAAGTTTGAATTTTGATCTTTCCATGGCTGGAGAAAAACATTTTCTCCAAATGAATGAGCTTGATGAACTTAGGATGAGTGCCTATGAAAATGCAAGAATCTACAAAGACCGAACCAAAATGTGGCATGATGGTCACATCAAGCGCAAAGACATTAGAGAAGGGGATCAAGTTTTAGTTTTTAATTCAAGATTATGACTTTTCCCTGGAAAACTCAAGTCGAGATGGTATGGTCCCTACATTGTCAAGTGTGCTTATCCACATGGCGCTTTTCTTCTCTGGGATAAAGTTCTGGGTGAGTTTAAAGTCAATGGGCACCGTCTTAAAAGATATATCACCACTGAAGATGTGGTCGCTTCAGACTCAACCAAATTTCCACCTTTGCAGGATCTGAACCTCACTGACCCTTCACCTCCCCCAGACTCCAATTAATCTAATCTTGGTCGAGCCACGACGTAAAATAAGGCGCTAGTTTGGAGGCAACCAAACACTATCTTCCCTTCTTGTTTGTTTTTCTTGTTTTTGTATTTCCGTTTTGTTTTTCCTTGTTCCTTTTGTCGAGCCGATTGGTTCGCTTTACAAGATGCTCGGTTGGCGGTAAGCAAACGACCGGTTCAGAAGCCAGACACTCATCTCGTCTGCGACCATTCCGCAATCCTTGAATGCGGCCTCTGTCCTTTCAGTTTTTGTGTTGGCGGCCGAAGCAGACCAACCGATCATCTCATCGTCCAACCGATCGGTTTGTGGATCCTTGCTCTATATAACACTTCAGACGTGAGGTCTTTCTTCCATCTCTTCGTAAACCCTAGCCACCCCCTTCATTGTTCACTCGATCGCTCGCAAGCTCCGCCCAATCTTCAACCGCCCGCTTTGATCCTCAGCCGGACAACCAAGGTCCGCTCTTCGGCCGACCGGTTCTCCCTCAGCCGGCCATTCAGCCCTTCCGCCTGACGAGCAGCCACCCGTCCGACGAGCACACCACCCATCTCGAACGGCAGACGGAGTCTCCATAGCCGCCGCTCGCCTGGCTCGACCACCGCCCGCCTGAATCTACTACCGCTCAGATCTAGCCTCCAGCCGCCCGTCTAAGGGGCCTAAACGCCCATTTTAGGCGCCCGACGATCGGTGGGTTTTTCCAGACGACCTACGTCGTCAGCATTGCCGCTCCAGAATAAGACAGTCGTCCGTTGGAACTCCAGCCGCCCATTTCAGATACCAGTTGATCGGTTGGCATCAGCAGATGATCGGTTGGCATCAACGACGATCGGTTGGCTTCAGCAGATGATCAGTTGGCCTCAGCAGACCATCGTTTTACCTCTGTAGCAGTCATGTTCAGCCGTTTTCGCAAGGGCAAAGGCAAGGCCCCTGCATCCTCTTCCAGGGACCCTCCTCGCCGTTCCAATTCTCATCCCGGAATCTAATTCCGCACACCCTCTCCTACCGGTGAGTCTTCCCCGGAGTTAGCCGAGGAGATGCTTCAGGACATCGACGAGGCGGATGGGCTTCTCCGCGAGATTGAGGGAACTCAGAAAGCCATCAATGATCCAGATTCGACCACCCCCCGCCCACCCCATATAGCACCTATTCCGGGTAGCTATGACCAGTTCACTAGCGCTGACCACCGCCAGCGTTATGAGGATATGTTCACAATTGGTGTTTCTTTGCCTCGTTGGGCGTGCGGCACAACCCTTGATGCTTTGGGCATCCACGATGCCGTCGTCGATATCCTCCATAGAAACCACATGCTTGTCTTCCCCTACCGTGTCACCTCCGTCTACTGTGATCTTACCCTTGAGTTTTTAAGCACTTTTCGCAGGCTACACAATTCTTTCGGTAACTCGAGTTGTAAGTACCGGATTTTTGGGGAAAATTTGGAATCATCCGCCAAGCAAATCACTTCTTTCATCCTCGACGGCAGGGATGACTACTGGCTAGACCAATGTATGGCACGGTCTCATGACTCCTACCCAGACCATTACGACAGAGACAAGTTTTGGGCAGAAATCACCGGGCTTCTTCCCCGTCTTCCTAGTGGCCCCAAGGCCTCCTGCATTCACAACCCAGTGGTCCGTTACCTTCACCGTATTTTGGCTTGCACCATTTTTAGTCGAGAAGGTATTCAGGGTGCAATTACTCAGGTAGGACTTTATGCTCTTTGGTGTCTTTTACATGAAGAACCTTTTAACTGGGGCAATGCTATCATTGAGCATTTTGGTACCCAAGCTAGCCGAGCCACTTCCTCTTCTTTCCGCATTGGCCACTATGTTACCCAACTCGCCATCTTTTTAGGCTACACCACTACTACAGAAATAGCGTTCAATGTCGCTTTTCTAGGCATCGGTTATTAAGGAAAACTGATGCCTATAATATCAGGCCTCGGTTATTTAGGAAAACCGACGTCTATATTCGAAGACCAGCCAGACACGGGTATCGCTTTGTATTCAGCGTCGGCTTACTATACCAACTGACGCCTAAAAGCACCCACGAAATCCAATTTTTCGAGCGAAAAAAAAATTTGGGCCACATACAGCGTCGGTTTTTTAACTATTCACCGACGCCTATTTAAAATGAAATTTTGCGCGAAAAGTTCCACTTTAGGTGTCGGTTATCCTTGGATAACTGACGCTGATAATAGTTCCCGCCAACTAATTTGGGGTCGGTTTTTTACTATCAACCGACGCTGAAGATAATAGGTGTCGGTTATCTTATATAACTGACACCGTTGCCCAACTTAATAGAGGCCCGATCACCCGACTCTTCCCCCTTTCTTCCTGTTTCATCGATTCTGTGCGCTAGCTCGTCGCCGCTATCCCAAAATCGCCGCCTGCTGCTTCTCGCTCGCCGCCGACGATCCATACTGCTGCTCTGCGTCGCCGCCGCCGCCCGCCGTCTTCCTCGTTGCGCCGCCGCCGCCCGCTCCTTCCTCCCTGCTCCTTGCACCGCCGCCGCTTCCTCCCTGCCTGGGTGCCACAGCCAGTTGTCTTCTTCCTTGGCTCCAGCCGCCGCCGCTGTCTTCTTCCTGGAGCTCGCCGCGCTTGCCCTGCGCCGCCGTCTTCTTCCTTGCCTCCAGACTTGTTCTCAAGCAGGTACCTGCCGACCTACCCAGGAGGCACCCAGGCACCTAGGCGGCCAGGCGTTCACCTAGGGTTTGCCCAGGCGCCCAGCCTAGTTAGGCCTCTGGGATGCCTGGGCGATGCTTGGGCTACACCAAGGCACAATGCTGCTGTGTATTTTTTTTTAATTAAGTTATTTACTGATTTGTGTTTATTTATGTACTGATTTGTATTTATTTATGTATTGTTTCAGGAATTAATTGATCATCTGTTGCTGCCTGCCGTCTCCCTGACTGTCGCCTGCTCACATGCCTGCTTGCCTGCCTACTCGCCTACCCTCCGTCTCGCCTAAACAGAGGTAAATCCTATTTTATTACACTCCTTGATCTTTAATCACACAGACTTAATCAACATTGCTACTTGTATGATCCTAGTGATTATTATACTGTTTGTATGATCCTAGAAAGTGAACAATCATTGTTCTTTATATTACTTGTACATTGGTATAAATTAGAATGAACAATCACTAAATTATATATTGTTTGTATGGAGTCCGGCTTCGTTGTAGATATCTATTATTGTGTTTGTTGGCCTAGAAACCCGTCCAAGATTGACTCATTAGGAGTAAATCTTGGATAGTCCCCGGTTTGGGACTGTTCTTGAACACCTAATCTCACTTAGGATGTAAGTGTATAATGTGTATTGGGTTTTCGAGAAAATTTCGGTAGTATTTCCCCGTTTGTTCTCTAAGTACATATGTACTTAGAGAACAGCGGGGAAATGTTGTCGAAATTTTCTTGAAAACCCAATACATATTATACACTTACTAGTGAGATTAGGTGTTCAAGGATGGGATAGGTGGTATACATTTATTATATATAAGAATGACATCACATTATACACTTAGGATGTAAGTGTATACCCTAATCTTTTCCTAATATATACTTGTTTCCTAATATATACTTGTTTTCTCTTTGATCATAGAATGGATAGATCATGGATGTCCATTCGTAATCGTTGCACCCCAGAGTTTATATCTGGTCTTGATCAGTTTATTAGATTTTCCGGGGAACATAGGAAAAAACCTACAGATATGTTCTACTGTCCATGTAGGCATTGCGGTAACAACTTGAAAGTCAATACTGGTGAGGAAATCAAAAGTCATGTCATTTGCAATGGGATTGTACAAGGCTATACAGAATGGCACTGGCATGGAGATATTTCAAAATCGAAACCAGTAGATGTCGATAGCAGTGCTTGGGTGGAATAAGAAATTGCCTCCGATGACGTAAATGTGAACGAACCAGTTCCAGCAGACATCGTTGATGCGATGTTGGATAGTTGTAGGGTAGAGCACACCGATCCACCTCCTATCTTTAGAAACATTGTGCATGATGCTGAGATACTGTTATACACAGGCTGTGCTAAGTTTACGAAGCTTAGCGCTGTGTTGAGATTGTATAAGTTGAAAGCTAACAATAGATGGAGCGAAAAAAGCTTCACTTCATTGTTGACTTTGTTGAAAGAAATGCTTCCTGAAGGAAACGAGCTGCCAATCTCAACATACCAGGTAAAGAAAATATTGTGCCCAATGGGAATGGAGGCCAAGAAGATACACGCATGCCCGAATGATTGTGTATTATTTCAAAAGGACTATGTAGATTTGAAAGATTGTCTAAAATGTGGTGCGTCACGGTATAAATTGACGACTTCGGGGGAGTCCAAAACTGGCTCTCCTGCCAAGGTGTTGTGGTATCTACCTATAATATCACGGTTTCAACGCTTGTTTGTAAATCCGAAAGATGCGAAGAATTTGAGGTGGCATGCAGATGTTAAGAAAAATAATGATGGGATCCTACGACATGCGTCTGATTCCCCACAGTGGAAGAAGATTGATCTATTGTACCCTAAATTTGGTGAAGAAGATAGGAATCTAAGACTTGGGCTTTGTACAGATGGGATGAATCCGTACGGGACATTGAGCAGCCAACATAGCACTTGGCCAGTCATGCTTGTTATATACAATCTTCCTCTCTGGATGTGTATGAAAAATAAGTACGTTATGTTGTCGTTGTTGATATCGGGCCCTAAACAACCCAGAAATGATATCGATGTTTATCTTGAACCTTTGATTGATGACTTAAAGAAACTTTGGGCTGAAGGTGTGATGACCTATGATGCTTCAGCAAGAGAGACATTTCGTTTGCACGCTATGTTGTTTTGCACTATTAATGACTTTCCAGCATATGGGAATTTGTCTGGATATAGTGTCAAAGGAGCTAAAGTGTGTCCTATATGTGAAGAAAATACTGATTCAATAAGACTAAAACATGGCGGCAAGACTGTATATCTTGGTCATCGAAGGTTTCTTTCAAAATTCCATCCGTATCGTAGGAAGCATAAAGCATTCAATGATTAGCGGGAGCTGCACGAGCAGAGGAAACAAGGCACGTTCATCCCTCAGGGCACAAGGGATGAATTGACAGTTGCTCTGGGTAACCCAGAGCATCCTGGACGTGTTAGGGGTGCAGGCGCTGGTGTGGGCATCAAAGCATTCTTTGGGCCATCCCAGCGCAAACCCAGAGCGGGACTTTCTCAAGAAGAGGTAACCTATTCTTTTTTTAGAATGTTACTGCAAAAGGAAATTCAATAATAAGAAGCTAATGTTTCTTTTATCCATGTATAGGAGAATAAGAGAGTCAAGGATATAGTTGCTAAGAAGGTCAACGATGTAGTTGCTGAGAAGGTCAAGGAAGAATTGATGTGGTGGCAGGCATCTCAGGCTTCCAATCAGCCTATGGCGACCCACTCTTCTCCTGATGCACAGACTGCGAGTAATCTTGGAGACCCATCGCCTAACACGTCTGCTGTAAGTATTGTTTATGACATTGTAGCTAGTCTTTTCAAGATGATATGTTTTCAAGATGATATGTATATATGTATAACATTCTTTACGTAAATTTGTAGGCATTGAAGCCATGCCGCTTAAGAATGCAAGACAATGTTGTTGCAGAGGCGCAGGCTTACCAGTCCCTTCCTGGGGCAACGTTTCATGGGACTCCAATGCCGCAGGGCTACATTCGTGTGAGCCCGATATGTGTATTACCAGATTGGAGGGAAGTTGCGTTGCCATATGCCCACCCAGATATTGATACACTTGGTGAGGCAGAAGGCGGGGTCATATTGTGGCCCAAAGCAGATGTCGTCTACACTACTGAAATTGTAAGATAAATTTACATTGATTTAGACTGTTAATGTGTATATATGAGGTCAACTGATCTGAAATTATATATACAGGTTAAAAAGAAGACACCAGGAGCACCTAGGCCTCCACCTCCACTTCCCACATTACCAAGTTGGGTTCCAACTGACCTAACATACCCGTTAGGTCCTGCTTGTAGGGGAATGGCATGTTGGCTACGGGCACATAATATACATTGCCCTATAATTATTTCTTTAGATGCAGATTATGTAGGTCAATCATACGATAGCTCTTTATTTATACAAGATATTATTGAGCTATTTATGTATGATTGGCTGAATACATCAATGATAGAGACATGGATAAGGTGAGATCTTGTTTATACATCCATATACCTTGTGTAAGATCTGGTGATCTGGTTTCTTATATATTAATGCATACGTAATACATGTTTTGCAGCTACTTAGTCGAAGATCATTGCAAATAATTTGCATTTGATCATGTGGGATTTTTGATTCCATCATTGATTAGTATGGTAGCTAAAGACCCTAATAGTGTTCAACAATACTGTATAGATGCTTTTACAATTTTTTGTCAGCAAAAGAAGACGATAATAATAGCTCCATTCAATGTCAAGTAAGTTTACTTTATTTATAATTTGGACTTAAGAAAATTCCATTTTTATTATGCATTTTGAGTTATTAATTATTAACTTTTTACCTCTAGTGGTAGACATTGGGAGTTACTAGTTATTGTCCCCGAGACATTCACTGTTTATTATCTAGATCCCGCGGGAAGTACATTAAACACTAAAATTGGACACGTAATGAGAATGCCATTATTCTGGTGAGAAATATTTCATTTTTGTATCTGTTAACATCTGTTATTATATTACTATTTACTTATGCAATTTATTGTGTTATATTAACATGTAGGGGTTTAGATGCATTCAAAAAGGCTGGAGGAATGGTCCCAAGGAAAAAGAACCAGCCAATAAATTGGCAGAACATACAAGTAAGTTCCCGACTCCAATGTATATATTATTGATGTGAATTGTGCTTAGTTGTATTATTTTGTATGTTTCAATTTATAGTGCGCTACACAAGACAATGGCTGGGCATGCACATACTATGTGATGTGATTTATGCAGATGATTATCAAACATGCCGCATTGGACATCGATACCATACATGAGGTATTATATATAGTCTCATTAGTTAGTATGAAATATATCAATCTTATTTTTATATTATTACTTATATATATACATCATTCTCTTTGCAGGTTTTTAAAACTAACCACACTATAGGTAAACGCTTAAAAAATATACATGCTCCATATACGATGGAAGCATTAAATGAAATAAGAGAAGAATGGGCAAAAGCCATACAAGCAGTGGAAATTATAAGATATAATTGGGATGTTGATAGCGATACTGAATGATACTTTGTAAATGAATATTTCTGAATGTTAATACATGTATTTGAATGTTTCTATATGTGTGAATGTGAGAATTGAATTGATGTCTGAATGTATCTACTTGTGTGAATTTTTTTTTGTTAATTTTGCAGGTTTGTGGCCTATTTGTAGGCTGATATCAATGGATGTCGTAAACCTACAGTTCAGAAAACTGAACTGTAGGTTCTCATCCTGCTGACCAGCCACAGCAGGCCTGCAAACTGATATGAAAAAAAAATGCATATAGGCGTCGGTTATTTACAGAAAACCGTCAGTAAAGACATACAACGTCGGTTTTTTGAACAAAATCGACGCCTAATGTGGCCACGGCCGTACTGGAAATGGCGTCGGCTGTTCGTGTAAAACTGACGCCTATAATACATATAGCGTCGGTTGTTTAGTTGATCACCGACGCCAAATGTGTCGCGCCACAGAAAACGGCGTCATCTAGTACACTTTCTGCGCCGGTTACCAATTAAACACTAACGCTATATTCCATATAGGCGTCGGTCTTTTAGTAGATAACCGACGCAGAATGTGTCCTAGATGACGCCATTTTCTGTGGTGCGAACCCTTTTGGCGTCGGGTTTCTATAAACAACCGACGCCTGTACATTAAATAGGCGTCGGTTAAAAAACCGACGTCGAAGTGTTCGACCTTTAGCGGCGCCCACATAGGCGTCGCTCGGAAACCGACGCCAAAGGGGGTTAAACAACCGACGCTAAAAGGCATTTATGTAGTAGTGCACCCACATCGCCTTTCCTCCACTTGAGCTCAAAAACCACCTCATTAACACTCACTATCTGAAGAATAGTAGGTTTATCCGTTTGGGCACCGAGGGCATTTATTACCTTTTGTTCAAAGACACTCAGGTGGTCCTACAACTCCCGTTACACTCGCGGTTTGCAGCAGCAAACTACGTCTACGAGTTGACTGATTTACCAGGCCATATCCAGATATTCTACCTGGAGCATCCAGATCCAGATACCTTCCCTGAGCCACAGGAGGAGCCTCTCTTTAGAGGCACATGACGACGACACTGGACCACCACTGCCACCTTCCAGACGTCGCACCAGGCGGCGACCAGATGATGACTCCGGTCCTTACGGCTTCTATGAGATCTAGACTCAGCTGGATGAGATTCGGCAAGAGCAGCAGCGACAGGGCCACCAGCTCAATCACATGTACCTGATGCAGCATTCGTAGGAGTCTTGGCATGTGGACAACGATCACTACGCCCCTAGTCGACCCGCTTATGACGAGTACGGAGCACAACAAAGTTATCCAGGCCCTGATTCTCCTTATTGGGCAAACTACTACTCTTCCCACCAGCAACAAGCTCCACCGCAGTGACTCTTCCCTCCATCTCGCTCTTAGAGTTTGCTCGGGTTGAGCAAATTTTTAAGTCCGGGGTGGGGTGGGTGGTACGTGATCCACCCTTTATCTTCCCTTTTCAACATTTCCTTCTGCATTTTTATTTGTTTTCTCTATTTACTTTCAAACATAATGCCTTTATCTAGTCGACCGAATGTTGTACTTTATCTTCAAAATCAATTGCATTATCAAATTTATTTCAAAAAACTTTGCAATATCAAGTTCCCTATGATCATGATAGCAATTTTTAGAAACGGTGGCAAGCCTTCGAGTATCAAATAGAATCAATTGCAGATTTTCTTAATTTTAGCATTAGATTAGCTTATTTTTTTTACTCTCATATAATGTAGATACATGTCTCTTTCTATCTTATGCAACGACAACTAGTTCAAAAAAAGGTTTTTTTGCACGGGAAAAATAAATCGCACGCCAAACCCTAAGTCCGGGGTGGCATGCCCTTCTTCCATACCCCACAAAGGGGCGTACCATCAAAAGATGCCAAAAAGAGCACACACAAAAATTATGGTCAATGTAATCACAAGTCCATGAAAAAAATTATATCCCAAGTCGAATAGAGGAGGGATTTTTTCCGTCACACCTCAAATTATCTATTCCCGTGCAACAATCAACCCAATGAAAAAAAATGAAAAATGAAAAAATGATGAGTGTCGAAGCGCAAGTTAGATCAAGATTGTCTTTACAAAGTATGAGTTTAAAAATAAGTTATGAAAAATGTTTTCTTGAGAAACATAGTTCTTGCAATTTGTGGTTCTAGGAAATGGGTTGCTTGGCCATGAAAAGGATAGAAGAATTGCTAATCTAGGGAGGATGAACTTGTTGACCCAAAATTTTTTGAATCATTTTTTATTTTTCAAATTGCTTGAGGACAAGCAAAACTTTAAGTCTGTGGTATTTTGATACGTGCTATTTCAGCACATCTTTTCTGTGAATTATTAAGCTTGTCACATAGAAATTCTCCATTCATCTCTTGAAATTTGCACAAAATGATATTTTCTCATTTTTATCACAAATCTGACAATCATTGCATTTTATTGCAATTTCAGGACTTGAGCTGATCGATTGGTACATTCAACCGATCGTCTCACCACATTCAACCGATCGTCTGACTCCATGAAACGCTCGGTTTGCCTTCAAGTGTCGATCGTTGATCTCATCAGACGACGGCTGAGATCGCCCGACTCCAGCTACCAGACGCCCGGCTGATGCCCATTGCTGAGCAACACCGAGCGGTTTCAACTGTGCCGCCACCCTAATTAGGGTTAGCAAATGATCGATGGGTGCGCGTTCCAGAACCTTCCAACCGATCGGATGGTTCCTGAACCGGTCGGTTGGCGGCGCGCAGACAACAAAAGTCCCAGCCACCAACCTCAAAATAACCCTAAACCTAATGTATAGCCCCCCTCTCCTTCTCCTATAAAAGGAGGGGCACTTCCTCCTCCTTGGGCATCTTGGATCTTGTATTTTGGAATTCTGCAGCAATTAATCTTGTAATCATTCTCATATTATGCAATAAAATAGGTTTTGGTTCAAGCATAGCTCTTTCATTCTTGTTCTTGTCTTTTCCCTCTGCCTTAGTTTTAATCTCCTTCCTTCCGTTCTTTATATTTGGAGCAAGGAACAAAGAACTAAGCCATTTCATTGTCTCTAGCATAAGGATTAATCTCCTGACTTCTGGGCTAGACTATGGCTTCATTTCTTTCTTCCTCCGTCTCCCATTTCTCCATGTGTGAGTAGACATCTCCAGAACCACCAGAGAATGAAATGCCTTGCATGATTTGAATCCATTGTGTCTGGATTTCGAAGTTGGGTATGTTGATGATCGGTGGCCGAACTAGATGATTGTCTTCATAGTTCTTAGGGACGACATAGTCCCTCAATTGCTTGTTTCTTAGCTCTAGATGGGCAGCTTGGTTAGCTGCTTCGTTTTCGGCTCGGATGCGGGCATGTTCTTCAGCTCGAATTTTCGCTTGGATCTGAGCACGAGTGTCGGTGATGAGTTGTGCTCTCTGGGCGGCAATGGAAGTGTTGACCCTTTCCATTTCTAACGCAGCTTGGCGTTGATCTTCAGCCATTTGCCTGGCTCTTTGGCGATTAAGTCTGATGCGGCGGTGGAAGCTTCTCTCTACCTCAGAGTCGTACTCTGGATCAGGGGAGAATCTGAGATTATGCAATGGTTGCATACACGTATTCTACCCGAGTAAAGGAAGAAACACACCTTTTAGATGATGCCGGAGATATGATGAATTCAAAAAGATATGGAGTAATGCTTTAAAGGAAAGTGTAAAACCCTAACCAACTAGCAAGATGGTAAATGAAATTAAAACTTTCCGTTGTCCCCGACAACAACACCAATTTTTGATGGAGCTTCCACTTACGTGGAGTTGCGTGCACCACTAAAAATCCTAAAGATGGTAAGTCTTTAGGTTTAGCCTTACTTATACTAGACCGAGAACTCCACCCACCTATGTTAGGATACATGGAAGTCTTATCGTAGTATAGTTAAAGGTCGAATCCACATGACAACGATCTTGTCGAGATTGACTATATAGAAAACGTTAGAATTTCACTTAACTCCTTAGTAGTTGATATTTAATCCAAAGATTTGGTTTGGTTGTTTTAAACTAAGTACAAGTAAAGTAAAGCAAGAAAGTAGACTTAAGGATTTTAACGATGATAAGGATCCACTAGGATGTGATCAACTTTCACTACCACTACACATGGATCAAAACATGCAACATAAAACATAACCTGTAAAAAGAGTCTAAACAGTTAGTATCTTTGTAGGTTTAGCTTCCTTTCGGAGAACTAACTACGAGAAGTGTGGGAATGTTGCAATGCCAGCCATCCCCGAACGAATGGTCACTTACTTTACATCATTCCCTTCACAAAGTGTGTTCCTCGACTTATCAAGGTTGTACTTTCATACGTCAATTGATTCCATTTTATAGTATGAAAGTACAACGATGGAAGTGAGTTTACTCCACTCCTTGAAAGACACTCCTAGATACCGAAACAGATGCATGGTGGATACATGCATCAAGAACCAACATTCAATCAAGATTCAGATCTAATAGTACAAACGTAGACAATTCATACTAAAAGATAAAAGATAGCACAAGTTGGTGATCAAGCAACAAGCATTCATTAAATGATTGATGTCGAACTGAAAAGAAAGTGTATCTCTATTGCAAATTGTGGATTACATTATATGAAATGAAAACATGGGTAGCGGGGCTACTCCCCGCACCCTAGTGAATGAGACTATTCGCTCATAGCAAGGACAAAGAAGGAGGTGAGAAGAGAGAGAGAGAGAACTCCATCCCCACAAAGGAAAGAGGAAGGTCAACCCCTTAGAGAAAGAGAGAGAGACGATCTTCAAACTTTGCAGGTTGCTTGATGATGAGGTCTTCTCTTCCCACCTTCTTTGGCAATGAGAGAGAAAGCAACTTCTGGATGGAGTGTGGATCTCAGACCGGGAGCCTTGGGGTGGGGGATGAAGGATGAAACAATTCTAGAGTGGCAGAGGCAGCCTTTGGACGTCTGAGACTTCCCCCTTTTGGGAGGACCCCTCGGGTCTTATTTATAGGCTTTAAGTGAAGTCCAAACGGTTTGGGAAATTTTACTTTGAAACTGTTTGGACCCTGAAACTGTTTGGACTCTGAGACCGTTTGGACTCTGAGACCGTTTGGACCCTGAGACCGTTTGGGCCCTGAGACTGTTTGGGCTCTGAGACCGTTTGGTTTAATGCGGTCTTGAGACCGTGTGACTCCATGCGGTCTCGGGACCGGTTGGCTTCATGCGGTCTTGAGACAGTGTGACTCCATGCGGTCTTGGGACCGGTTGGCTTCATGCGGTCTTGAGACCGTGTGATTCCATGCGGTCTCGGGATTGGTTGGCTTCATGCGGTCTTGAGACCGTGTGACTCCATGCGGTCTCGGGACCGGTTGGCTTCATGCGGTCTTGAGACCGTGTGACTCCATGCGGTCTCGGGACCGGTTGGCTTCATGCGGTCTTGAGACCGTGTGACTCCATGCGGTCTCGGGACCGGTTGGCTTCATGCGGTCTTGGGACCATGTGAGGCTTTTGTGATTTTTTGTGTCTTTTTCTGTAAGTAAAAAGGGAGAAAAGTTAATCTAATAGTATATTTGCAATAAGAGAGGAAAGTTAAGGATTCTATCTAATTTATCTAAGAAAGAGTGTGGAAAACTGAGGAAAATTACTAAGATAACATCACAAAATTGGAGGTTATCACATGGTGAGTACGGGCTCAATCATCATTATATTGGGTGCAAAAATTTAAAAATATTGATGTCATCACGTCAAACATGGGCCCCAATGTGAGTAGTTAATCCAGAAGTATCAAGCTTCATCATTAGTGGCCCTAGTTGTAGTGCCTTCACTAACCGACTCTATTGATAATAAATAAAAAGAGAATGGCCAAGTATGTGGAAATAATTCAAATAATGGAGAAGAAAATAGTGTTGTCATTGTGAACCCTCCTTATAACCATTTTCCCTTTAATAAGTGGTAATGAGGATACCATCCTACCCTCTAAAGTAAGCCCTTGGGATGCCTATTATAAATTCACCTTGTCCCGGATAGCTTATGCCCTTCCAAGAATGCAACAACTATTTACAATTCCCACTTATTTCTCAACAACCCAACTTACCAGGAAACTTTGAAAATACATATATCATATGTTCATCTAGTCAAATGTGATATTGGTAATGTCAAACCATTCAAAAACAAGAAAAGAGAAGCCCCCAAAAATCCCACAATTAGTGGTATTCCTCCCTTACTAATGACCCCATACCTAATCTCATACCTGCCTTTTTGGTCATACCAACTGGGTTGTCCCCAAGATAGTTTAACAATGAGAACAACACCTAGGCTCCCCATGGCAATATGCTGATGCAAGTTCTCATGTTATTCAAGAACAATCAAAAGTCCCTAAGAAAAATAGCTGAAGGAGATGCAGGAATGGAAACAAAGACTCAAGCAATAATGTGACTTATGCTAATTCTTGGACGTATACCTTCCTAATAATTTTTTAACTTCACCGAGTACTCTAAATAAAAGGGGCAGGAGACCTAACTCTTCACATCTATAAAGATACATGGACATGGTCGAAGTGCAAGATGATGCAAGATATTGATCAGGCTCTTCCGAATATCACTCGAAAGATTGGCTCTAACATGGTAAAACCAATACAATACATAAACAATCAAGTGATGGGACAAGTTAGACAATTTCTTCATCAAGAAGTACACATGAACATTGAGTATATGCCAACCAAAGACTACCTCAAAGACCTCACACAAAAGATTGGTGAATCTTTTACAAACTTCGTAGGGAGGTATAGTAAATTGGAAGCAAAAAACATTCAAGTTAGTACAAATATAGAAACTGCATTCTACAATGGCGTTTATGAGAACATTGGGCTCACCTTCAGTATTGTCACTAAGATTAGTAGAAAGGAAGATGTGGAACCTACAACCATGATCACCAATGAAATTTATATTCCTGGCGGGACTCACCTGGCGGCAATGCGGTCCTCGACGCCGTACTTGGGGCTCCTCCAACCGCCGACAATGTGGGACTCCTCCGCAAGCAGTCGAAACGCTCTCCAACGGCAAAGTGGCACTCCGCCGTGGCAATGTGGCACTCCACGCGCCGCTACCAGTCTTCCAGTCGAAGCTATCCTCCGAGACACCGGTTAGGGCGACGATCCAGTGACACTCGCTCTCCAACCACCGACAAAGTGGCACTCCGCCGCGGCAATGTGGCACTCCACGCGCCGCCGCCAATCTTCCAGTCGAAGCGATCCTCCGAGACACCGGTTAGGGCAACGATCCAATAGCACTCCGATGCGTTGGTCTTGCGAAAGCGAGGAATCAGGGAGACATTAGCAGGCGTTTGCGATTACAATGTGGGAGCGCGAACAGAAAGCAGTGGGAAGTGAAAATACCATTACTTAGCTACTTCCTTTGGCAATTTAAGATTGCCACAAATAAAATATAAAAATGCCTTTAATGTTAAGTCCTTTTTATAAACTTTATAATAGGTGGTTTAGAAGCAATAGGTGGTTTAGAAGCATTTTAATTAAAAATGCCTGTTCATAAGATAGATAGTGACTTTTTTTAGAAAAGCCACTAGAATAAATACCACTAATGAGCATTTTTTCTGTAGTGTAAAAAGATACACACACAACATCTTCTTGTTTTGTATTTACACTTAGTAATTTAATGTAAACATATCTACACGTGCATGTGGCCATGTGCATATGTGTATTTTCTAATATTGATATACAAGGGACTTTACGAACTTTATATATATGTCTCTTACATATAAATAAATTTTTATACTTATATATTAACAACAATAATATTAAAATTATTTGATTCATAACTAATTAATTTCTTTTGATAAATTTAATTGAATATTTTCCAATTTGAAATGTATGCCATTAAAATTATAATTGAGAAATCTCTCTTCTATTTCCATGTTCCCGCCGCAGCGGCGGCAGCAGAACCAGTACAAGTCGTCTGCCTTCAGCGGCGGCAACCTGTAATAGCAGAAGTTGCTTCAGCTACAATCCGCACAGAAGGTAAGTTCTTATCCCCCACTCCGGTCCTCCATTTCTCTCATCTGCCTTCTCAAACAATCACCCACTTCTGCTCCGCACCCTTCTCCTCCGCCCAATTCTCCTCCTCCAATCAGTTGGTGCTCTTCCACCCCTTCTGCAATCCTCTTGTCGGCTGCTACTAGTCGGAGTGGAGGGGTGGTTTAGAGCTATAGGCCATCTAGGACGACGCGTGGCGGCGTTGGATGCTCTGAGGCTGAACCGGGTCTTGACAGGCAAGTAAGGAGATGATCGTTTGAAGCAACCACACATTCAAATGATACTTTTGTAATTAGGGGAAGGGAAGAGTATATACACAGCGGCTGTTATCAATTAAACCCACAGTCCTTGGCTCGTCCGTATTGTTGCTATTGTTTGCAGCTTCGTGTTGCCCTGAGCTCAGAGCAACTCATCTAGGGCTGGTACCAGGGGCGCACTCGATATTTGACAAAGTTGACGCAATGGTGTTGGTTAATGAATACCATGATGTACCCTAAGGGCCTTGAAACTTAGCAGCAGAGGTATGCTCAAAGGAGTAGTTAAGGAGTTTTGAGTTTCGTGTGCGTGACAATGGAGTCTGTGATTTCCTAAGTTACATAACAGAATTACAAGAAATTAAAAATATCAAGTACGAGGAAAAGTGCTCCTTTCGCGGCCGGTTGACTGGCTGCTGATCCGAGTATCCCGGCAGTCACGGCCACCCGTCTGTTGGTTGAACAATGAGCTCTCCTTTCCATGGTTTTGGTGTTAACAGGGAAAGTTATTTTACTTCTATTCGAGTAGAATTAAGTGAATAGGAATGCATATAATCAGCCTCGGGGGATGCATCCCTCTTCTTCCTTCTCTCCGTACCTCATCCCAAATCATTCTTCAAATTCAACCAATTTTCCTCTCTGATGTTCATTATCTATCTCTCACATCACGATTTCCTTCTTTCTTCATTTCTCTGTCGTCGTCCCTTTTTTTAATGAAAAAGAAAAGGAACCTGTCTTTCTGCTCATTGCATCCAAAAAGCTAGACCCCCATGCATACATGCCGTCTGCAAATCTTCTCAATACACTCACCCCTACTCTCCTCCTCTTCATTCATTCCCTGCCCCGCTTGACTGTACCCACTTTCAGTAGTTACATGCTATGTCTCTATTTTTTTTGAAAGCTACATGCTATGCCTCTACATTATATTAGCAGCCCCCTAATGCTGTCGCCTATTGCACACCCATTTCAGTCTCAAGCTCCATCCTTTCCTTCGGCCACTGGCTATGCCATGCCTCTGTGCCATGCCTCCATCAACTTGTGTCAGTGCCATAATGGACTCCTTGTGATCCTCTACTGCATATACTTCAGATCATTCTTTTAACTTCTAACACGAAGCCCATCACTACTAACTCCTTTGTATCGATTGTATTATCTCAATACAATAGTTTCATTCTCATACGAAACCCCCATCACCCCATTACCTCCTTCAAGTTATGTAATGTGGCCTTTGTTTTCCTTGCCACTGACTGCACTGGATCTTCTGTCTGGTTGGCTGTCTTCCATTGTGTTCCTGCAATTATGCCCAGTGAAATATGTAAAGCCAACCTTAGTCTTACAAGAAGAAACAAGGGTGTAGATGTCTTTTGTGCTACCTCGTTTTAAGTGGGCTGGGTTAGATCTTTAGGGAAGTCTAGGCCTAACCGTGAGAGTTTCAAAAGTCAGGATTTGAACTCTTAAGGCTAGTTGACTACATCATATGCCTCTACAACTATAACATTTATTTTTAAGGAATATTTTCTGAAAAATCCTATCGAATTCTAGGAGCCTCCTACAACATCTCAGAACTAAATTCACTTGTATTCCATGTTAGTTTGTAGACTTGCAATGATGTTCAGTGGGGTACATGCCTCCAAGTTGGAGGCTCCAACACTTTCATCACCAGGTGCTTGGTACTAGAATCTTAGACGATATGTATAATTTATATAAAGCTATTCTTTATTGACTATTTCAGATGGTATGGACATGTGCAATGTCGACCGACGATTGATCCTATACGAAGCAATACTATTGAGTCAAGCACAATTAATAGAAGAAGAGTGTAGCGAATCAGGGTTTCAGAGAGCATAACAAAATAAATAACAGAATATAGAAAACATATATTGTAACAAAGAGGAAGGTCTAAATTAACAAGGGAAGAGTAAAAAGAGAGTTTTTGAATCTTTACATCTCGATCAGAATATGACCCATAATAGAGCTGAATGGAAATGAAGGATCCATGTAGCCAACCCCAACATGGTTGGGACTGAGGCTTAGTTGATGATGGTGAGGATGATTCTTTGTTGACTATTTTAGTGCAAGGATCGATTGTCACACGCTCGATGCACACACAATTTTCATTCCAATTCAAATTTGGAAGAGATGAAATAGCGATTGTTATGAAGATTTGTTTTGTATCATTTCACGAAACCAGATTCTGTTGCATAGCGGTTTCCTTACCCACCCTGATGGCGTGAACTATTGATAAAACAAAGGAATAGTGAAGATAAATGTGGCAGTGCATGGGATAAATTAGCACAAGATTAACAAACCTTGAAGGCTATGGAACCATAAAACCAAGTTAAAGGTTGGGTTCAAGCTCACACCTGAGCTAAAGTTGGATCTGAAGGTCGAGACAGTCTGATCTAGAGGTTGAAGTAACAAAAGGATGTCATGACAATTCATAGATAAATTGAAAAGTCAAGGAAAGGTAAACATATCAAAGACAGTGTCAGAATTAGCACATAAGTGACAATAATTCAATCGAACACTACGAATAATGTGCCAAATTATAATGAATGAGCAAAGGGAAATGAGAACACGAAAGGAATAAGTGAGAATAGACATAAAATTGAGTCCCCGTCAAGGTATACACATGGCCAAGAACAGTCCACTTGGAGAAAACTGGGAATAGTTCAACTAGTTAGACCGCTTGGTTGATCAGTTTTGGCCGTTTTGAGGTCATTTTTAGGTTTGTAAGAGAACTAAACCGTCCAAGCCACCGTCCAAGCCACCGATTCCCGGTTCAACTAGTCAATTAGCAGGTTCAGTTTGGTTCGTTCTACAATTATGCTCTCACTAGTTACAAAAGGATCTTTAGGCTTCCTTTCCTGTTGTTTAACATTAAAGTTAAAATATATTAGGTCATCTTCTCGACTCAAGTTAATTCCTTTTCTTACCGTGGACTCGACATTTGAATATATGCAGAGATAATGGATTAGATTGAAATTTTCACACAATATAAAGTTCATCATTTCATCTAACATAGAGAATTAAAGATACCCTACTCCTTTAAAGTTACTCTAGTTTCTCTATCATCTAGATGCAAAGGAGGTTAAGATAAGGATCTTGATGATCATTTCTTGCAATGGGGTGCTTCTTCTTCATGCACAGGCCACCGATCAACTACATAAAATAAATTATATATTAGATATAATAAAATTCTTAGCGACCCCAACATAGTTGGGACTGAGGCTTACATGATGATGATGAATCAAATTCTCATTAGTTATAGGTTAAGTAATATAGACCTGGTTTGTAGTCATCGTCATTCACCTCATGCTGCCTTAATGCTAATGGCTTTTCTAATTTGCCATACTTCATCATGTAGAATATGAATTCCTTCTTTGTGATTTGATCTTTGATTTCAATATCAGGAAAGAACACCTCCATACACTTCATTAAGCTATCCATCCACTCATGCCGTTTTTAAATTTTAGCTCGATCCTTGTAGAAATAGTAGGTATACGGATCATACACAACCAAGTGAAGGGGACTATCTAATCTTTTCTTGGTTTTAGAAGTGACGATGTCGATAAATGGGTTATAAGAGACCTCCATTCCATTACGGCCTGTTTGGTTCGCTGGATACAGAGAGGGATGAGATTCCTAATCCCGCTTGAAATCTGATCCTATGTTTGGTTGTGAAAAACTCGCATTAGGATAGGTAATCAGTGGTACTGAAGTCCTAATCAACTGGGACTTTTGAGTTCCGGACCCTACCCAGGTATTACTTGGGATATCTCCCCGCTCCCAATAAAGCATTCTCGACAATCAGCCCAAGCCCCGATACCCTTTCGTCGGCGATGCTGCTTCGTGCAACACCTACGCCACATACATCGTCTGAGTACCCCTGCACTCTACCATTACGAAGTCCTATAACAGCCGCCGCCTGTCTGTGAATCTTGACCACCACACCTGCGCCAGCTCCGACGTCGATAGCCTCAAGATCGTCGAGGTTGCCCCCAACCGTCTCAAGATGTCGGCGTCAAGAACGCGAAGGTCAGTCGGATTCGGAGGCGGAATCCCTACTTCGGCCACTGCTGCCTCTTGGGGCTCCCCCACCACCGACTTATCCATGACACCGTCGCCGTCACACTCCTCGCCGCTGCCTCACCCGCCATAGTCGGCGAGGCTGATCATCCCGACGCTTCTCGACGGCGCAAATCACACCACGATTCTCAGCTGTACCCCTTTCCTCCTTTCTGAATTAGTTGTTTGAACCTATGTAAAAGGGTGCGTAAGCTACAAAAAAGGCAAGCCACCGTCCCCTGAAGCCCTGTCCACTGTTTTCTAGCTGATAAGTTACAATTTATCAAAATCATTTGAACTTTGGTACTGATTTGTTCATTCGTATTGCCGTCTGAGTCAATGTCTGTGCTTTTCGGCTTTCTTGATTAAATAATAGATGATACAACTTATTGTGCCGGTTGAACCTGAAGATGTAGAGACTGCCATTCATGAACGAATAGAAGATGACCAAGAAGACAAAGTGGAAAACAATACTTCCCTGTGTGCATCCAAACATGAGAAAGGACAACAAAAAACCTATCCTTTACCAAATTCCATCCTATCCTAACCATTCACATATCCCATAAAAGTCCTTTCCTGCCAACCAAACACAGCCTTAAGGACTACCGTTACCTCTCTCTTTTTGTTGTTTCTAGTCCACCATACATAAACCCCACAGAAGGCTTCTTCTCACCATCAACAATTCTCACTAAATAGATCAAGGGAGTAAATATTTTTACAGCTAAGGTGATTTGGTTTCCGAAAGATGGAGATATAACAGTGGCTGTGGATTTATCCCCTACTTTGGTCTTACACCATTTGCATTGCCCCTCCCATTCATCAGATGTGAACACAAGTTTTGACTTATCCTTTTTGTCAAGCAAAATCTATAATATCAGAAAAGAAGTGGCAAATCTAGTGAATCTAGGCCTCATAGTCTCCCCCTTTTAAGGGATTTTGTGCACCAAGCTTAGGGTTTATGATGCGGATAGATAAATGTAATGAACTCCTTAGCCTTCTTGATGGCACCTTTTATACTTGACTCTTTGCCAAACTTCTCAAGAATCAAATCAACGACATGAGCAACAAATGAGGTCCAAAACGGTGAGGATGTTTGATATTCGACAACCTCCCAGCTAGAACATTTGCAACATCATTATCTGACTATTTGGATAACATTCTGAACCCCAACCTCTTCAATGCAATCCTCAATAAAGCCCTTGATGTAATCACCCGTATGAGTCTCAAATGAGGTGTCAATTGCCCAAAAAAAGCATTTTCCCAACTCACAGTTCACTAGCAAATTTATCAAACTCCTATATCTCTTATCACTCCAAGGTTTTGTCATTATTGTACACCCATACCTTTTCTACATATCTCTATGTGCTTCAAGTCCAGTTTTTATTATCTCAACCTCTTTGTTCAATATAGATTCATTCACCTCATATGAGATACGAGCTTATAGTTCTTACCATACTACCCAGTAGCGTGACACATCTCTACAAATGTAGTGTTAGATATAGCATTGAAATGTACCAAAGAGCGATAAAGCCACCTACCAACAAACTAGTTCATCCTCTCTCTTTAACTCTTTGTCTATGGCCTCCTTCATTGCCACTTACCGCCTAAACGAGTCAATGCTAGGAGTGCCACAAGCCTCATCTCTTTCATCCACCTTCACCCATGCCCATGATATCATCAACTCCTTTTCAGGGACTTGCTATGGCTTTTGGCTTCTCATCCTTCTTCTTCCGTATCTCCTCCATTGACTACCTAATTTTTTTGCTTGACCTCTTGGTTAACTTCAGTGCATGCACACACATTGCCCTTGATGTGAGCCAGGTGCTGCTTTAGGTGATTCACCACCACTGCTTTCTATTCTTTGCCGCACAATAAACAAGTTACAAAACTGGAATTGAATTTATCCTTGGGATAGCCATAGTCCCATGTTGGATCAGCTGAGCTGGGTGGCCTGAACCATGACTTTAGTGCGTCTTGTGCTTGGGTATTACTAGTGTCAATCGGTGCCTTTGATGCACGACTATCCATAAGAAAACTGTTAAGACAACATACAAAAAGCAAACTATCAAACAACCAAAACACACTAGACATATATTTGAATGCAAGAAGGATTGATGCAATTAACCATGACCAGATGCAATCAATCATAGAAGAAGAGTAGATGCAATCTAACAATTAACAACGAAATTGATAATATAACTAAAAACTAACTAAATCAATACTCAAACTAAAAATAACTAAATCAATAATCTAACAATTAACTACTAAATCAATAATCTAACTAAGGATGAGCTCACAACTAAAATGTCCTATCTCTCCATTCCCGAGGTTGTGGGGAAATCAAATAACACTACAACTTACATTTAATATTTCCTTGTATGTAGCAAAAAAAGAAAGCAGTGCAAGTGCGATGCTAGCGTTTGGCTCTGAGCGAGGCGACATGCGAAGTTGCGACCGAGGAGGCGGAGGTGGCCGCGGTCATCATCCACATGAACGAGGAACTAGAGACCCTAATGGCGAATAAAACCCGCAAGTGAATGGAACCTCAGAGACTGATGTGATATCTCACCAGGCGGCACATGTGGATATCCTTAAAGACTCCGCCTTAACTTGATCTTCTCCAACTGCAAGGAAGGTGGGTCTACAAATCAACTGGAATCTAATATGGAGGTTGATGGCATGGCCATTGGTACAACATAGTTTCCTTCGTTGCACCAGGGGCACATAGGGGGTCATGCTCAGGTCCATGGAGACCCCCGTAAACTTGTGTCATATAGTGACATAGTCTAGGGTATTAATAGCTAAAGGTCGTTACCCTTTTTGGGCTTTGAAGACCCTGGTGATCAGTCAACTAAACAAAGCATTATTGTCAAAGGAATCGATGGTATACCTTCGTTCATGATCGAGGAGAACATCTATGTCAAACTTCTCAAGCCCTGGAGCTACTCTGTGATTGTCAAGGTGCTAGGAAGAGAGGTGGAATTCATGACCTTGGAAGATTGTATCAGATCTATGTGGGAACTGATAGAAAACTTTAGACTCAGGTCTAGAAAACAATTTCTTTATCGTCCAACTTTTGAGAGAGGACGACTATCTTAAGGCGTTGACTGGAGGCCCCTGGCCGATGATGGGTTCGTACATGAGTGCAAATGAGATCCATCCTTCACCCCAACAGCTGAACCACCGAAACGCATTGTGGCCTGGGTCCACATTCCTTGCTTGCCAATCTTCTTATACCTGTGCCAGTTTCTTGAGGTGGGAGACAACATTGTGATGACAGTTAGGATGGACACCAATATAGACACAAAGAGGAGAGGGTAGTTTGCCAGGATTGTAGTGAAACTAGACAACAATAAGCCGTTGGTTCTGACGATCTTAGTTCAAGAGAGGTCGGCAAATCGGAGTACCAGAACACTACGACAGGATTGGTCACGGAGAGGATGCTTGGTTAAGGCATATGCCACATTAAACACTGAAGCTGGCTCGTCAGATCTAGTAGATCCTCAACCTCTTTGTGATTTCACAGAAGCTTTACGTGTTCGTCTTGTATAAAGGAAACCAAGGAAACGACAAGGGAATATTGGAAGATAAGGGGTGGAAATAAGGAACAAGTTTTAGAATCTAGACCTAGAAGAAGAGAATGGACCTAAAAGGAACCTGGAACAAGTGGTAGAAAGAATTGTGGGAATTCATTGGAAACAACTCAAGGAAGTGTCAAGAAAGGAGAACGCTCACTAGAAAGAGTAGGATCAATATAGATTACCCTTGAGTAGGATCATGGAACAAAATTTTGATTGAAATTGCAAATTTCGGTCGAAATTTCGTTTTTTTGCAATCGGACATCGAAACCTACGATCGGACATGCGAAACACACAAATGCAGGGAATGGGATGTAATTCGCAAAAATTTCGACCTTAGGTGCGAAATTTCGACAAAAATGGTGAAATTTTGCAGCAAAAAGCCCAATTTGGGCCGTAATTTCGCGAAATGGTACAAAAACACAAATTAAATTTCGAGATATTTGTTCCAAAAGCTGATAATGCTACATCTTGGGTATTTTGGCAATTTTTTTTGAATCTCTCGCTTCTAAAGGCTATCTTTCTTAATCCTAATGTATGTTTCCCCTATCCCTAGACCATATACATTACCTTCATCAATTTCTACACTCTTCTATAGAGATATGTAGAAATAATCCAAAACGAAAAAAGTTCTTTCTTGAATCTATGCATAAATGTCCCATGTAACTTAGTTAAATGCTCATACTAGACTTGTACAAATTGTAGTCGGTAAGTTTGGAACTTGTAACTGTAAATTTTAAGTTCTAAGTTGTAACTTGAAGCTTTTAACAGACTAACTGTCTAGCAGACTTGACAGATATGTTCATTTATGCACTCACTCATCAAGACATGTATCCCACCATAACCTCTAAACATATAAATGTATTATATAGTCTAGTGTGTTTATGTCTCAACGTTGTGTTTGCAAAATTTCATAAGTTAATTCCTTTATTTTGCCATCGAAATTCTGTCGAAATTGTTCAGCTTCCTTCACTTACAAATGTGGGAGACCCCCCACCCCACATATCCAATATGAAATATTATTGCATATTTGAGTAGATCTTGGCGTTTAGATCGTCTTGGTAAATTTTCATGATTTAATTCGCTTTTTGGTCGTTGTAAATCGTTAGGGCCGTAAATATAGAAATTTTGTGCGAAATTTCGTAAAATTTCTGTTTCTGGGCCATCGGACACGACATCGAAATCGGACATTTAATTCTATGAGTAGGATTCAAGCCAACCGTAACATAAGGAACATACCAAGACGACCATCTACAGCTGGGAAAGAAAGTCAACATGCTGCAACTGTGATAATAAACGATGAAACCATAGTCATCCCTGGGAATACGGGGGACAATGCATGCCGTTCACATTTTCTATGGGAGTACATCCAATGCCTCAACAGACAAATCCACCCAACCAACCTTCGGTAGCAGTATGTGGATCCATCTGAGAAACGACAAAGTTATCTCACCTAATCCGAGGAAGAGAGGGAAGCAAATCTCTAATGATGCCTTAGAATTGGAAAGGAGAGCATGCAAGGAGATAACCAACATTCCCCCATCTATTTCGTGATTGCTACGGCCTGGAACATATATGGTTATTTGTAAACAAGATACCCAAAGCACAATAAAGGATTATATGTATATATACAAGGTTGACATTCTGGCTATTACTGAGCCCAGGACTAGTGGAGAGCACGCAGAGAGAATCATCAAGAGTTTGGGGTTCGACAAATCCCATAGGGTGGAAACCACAGGCTTTTCGGGTGGCATTTGGGTGATGTGGAAGGCGAGATTGACAATGTGGAGATCTTGGCCTGCCACAAGCAATTCTTTCGTTGCATAGTGAATAACCACTTAATGACCTTTGTCTATGCTAGCACCAAGCAGGCTAAGAGGAAGTTGTGGAGACACCTTATTGATACGGGAACTCTTCTTTTCCTTGGGTAGTTCTAGGTGACCTCAACACTGTCCTGTCGCCTGATGAAAAGTTTGGCAGTGACAAAATCAACATTGCCAACTGTAGGGGCTTTGTTGAAGCTCTTTTCCTGGCTGGCCTAAATTACACGGGTGCCTCAGGTCCTAATATGATCTTCAAAAGTGGTCTATTGCAGGACAGATTAGATAGGGTGGTGGCTAATAAGGAGTGGGTTGGCTTATATCCCAGCTCTCTGGTTGAGGTTTTTCCTCACATTTAGTCAGATTATGTGCCCATTCTTATCCGCACTAATGTCCCAAGCAAAAAGCACCACCATCACACCAAGTCGAATGTCTGTTGGTCTAGGAGGAAGATGTTCAACGAGTTTTTCAATAACCATTAGGTTTTCATACTGCTTTGTATACCTGCGTGACAAATGCGGGCAAGTGGGATACGAAGGAGAAGAAGCTTGAAAGGAAGAAGGACCGAATTCGCCATCTTATCAATCTGAAGCAAAGAGAGCTTACTACTAACTATAACGGTGATTTAGATGACCAGATTGTAAATTTGCAGAAGGAATACATTGACATTCTCCACGATGAAGAAGCCATTTGGCAACAGAAGGCACTCTGTGATTGGATTAAACTGGGGGATGCCAACACAAGTTACTTCCACGCTCTAATGAAATCTAAGAGGGAATATCATAACTAGACTAAAAAACGAAGAGGGCCTGTGGGTAGACGATGATAATGATCTTCTAAACACCATCCAGTTGCACTTTAAGAAGCTCTTCACTAAAGAGAATCATCGTAGCTGGGACAAGCATGCTCCGCGTTACACTGGCTTATTTCCCACCCTGTCTACGAGTCAACAACAAGCTCTCAGTAATGCCCTGGCTAAAGATGAAATTTGGCATAGCCTTGACATGATGAATAACCTCAAAGCACCCGGTCCTGATAGGGTGGATGTTGGTTTCCTGAAGACTAATTGGGCGAGATTTAAATCCTCTATCTGTCTAATGATTTCTAAATGTTATACATGCATCTTTCCCTTGAATTCTATGGCGAATTCCACCCTCGTCCTAATACCCAAAACAATTAGTCCTGAGAGCTGCAACTACTTGAGGCATATCGTGCCTAACAATGTCAGTCTCAAGATGCTATCCAGAGTTCTTGTGGAAAGGAGTAAGCCCTTTCTGCCTGCGTGGATTTCACCTCTTCAAACAAACTTCATTCCTGGACGACACACTACTACTAAAATCACTGTTGTTCAAGAAGTTATTCACTCCATGGCATCAAAGAATACTAGGCAGAAAAGCATGGTGATCAAGCTTCACCTGTCAAAGGCCTACAAACGCATGAGTTGGACCTTCATCAAAGACACCTTGAGCATTGCCATCACCATCAACAGAATCAACCTCATTATGTGGATCATCACCTCCGACGAGATATCTATAGCCTGGAATGGAGGTTTGCTACCTGCCTTCAGAGCGTCCAAAGGAGTTAGGCAGGGAGACCCACTCTCCCCCTATATCTTTGTTTATGTCTCGACCGCCTTAGCCAAGAGATTGCTAAGCTCGAGCAGTCCAGAAGGTGGAAGGCTCTGAAAGTTACCGGAAGAGGTCCCTCTCTCTCTCCCTGATACCTGCTTTGCTGATGACTTAATCCTTTTCGACAAAGCTACTACTAAACAATCTTCTACAACGATGAAATGCCTGAGGGACTTCAGCGAAGCGTTGGGGATGACACTTGCGAAGGAGAATCATCCATCTTCTTTTCTATGAACACATAGCTGAGCTTGAGCTGGAAGATTAGCAGAAGAATTGGAATTTTCTACTGATAATTTGGGTAGACACCTTGGTGTCCCTCTCTTACACACCCGTCAACAAAGCTACTTTCCTGGATACCATCAACAAGATTGAAAATCAGATCTCCTCCTAGGTCAATAGAACTCTTTCCTTCGTAGGCAGAGTCACTCTTGCGAAATATGTACTTTAACACCCATCTACACTATGCAGAAGTCTGCTCTTTCGATATCCATCTGCCATAGGAATGATCAGGTGGTTATAAACTTTCTATGGAGTGGAGGTGGAAATCAGAGCAGCACTCTTATTATTGCCTGGGCAAAGCTTCTTACAGATAAGAAGGATGGTGGTCTCAACATTAAAACTACGAAAGTGCAAAATGAAGTCGTGTTGGATAAGGTTTGTTGGGATGTTATCAAAGATAGACCCGCTCTTTGGAACTTTATGATGAAAGCTAAATTTAAACATCTGAAATATAATGGGATCACTGGTGGATCTCGTCTTTGGCGTTTCTTAGCCAGGAAAGAGGAGGCCTTGTTAGCGAGAACTGGTAGGGTGGTGACATATGGTGCTAACATATTGGTTTGGAAGCATAGATGGGCTGCGGGGCTACCTCCACCATCCTCAATAACCGTAACTACTCATAAGAGCTGAATGATCTAAAAGTTGAATCCTTAGTTGATCTCAACGGTCAATGAGACTCAGAGTTCATTAAAACCTAGTCTGACAATCCACCGCCTCTTACCATCCTCAGCATGCCCCCCAACCCTAATGTGGGGAATGATAAATGGAGTGACGTGGATAACCCTAGGGGTTGCTTCACTGCTAAGATTGCTTATGATCTCATCATCAAACATCTATGCACTACCACTCAAGGATGTTGGTCTAGAATTTGGAAGCTGCAAATCGCCCAAAGAGGTGAAATTTTTCTCTGCAAACTGATGCATGATGGCATAATGACCAACTGTAATAGAGTCGAATTCCATTTTAGCAGATGCTTAATGTGCGTTAAAGATGTGAAATCTAGTCTCCATGTGCTGCAGGCTGCCCCATGGTCTCGCCTATCTGGTTGATGCTTCAGGCTAAACCGAGCATTCATGTATGAGATGAGAACAACCTACAACAGTGGATTGTGAGGAACACAAAAAGAAGGAAGGATCACCCTTATTGGCCCATTTGATTTGCTAACAACGTGTGGCACATTTGGCAGTTCAGAAACAACCATTTTTAGAAACGCCAACCTGAAACCTGCGCTGGTTGTGCAGCAGATCCCCACATCAATCTTGAGTTGTCTCAATGCGTTTCAAAAGGAGGATGATGCTCCCGTCAACTATAGGCCTCACACATGGCTCAATCTGAGGATAAGTCAGTTGAAGCTCAATGTGGATGCCTCAGTCATCAAGAGAATAAGCAACACTACTGTGAGCTATGTCTTGAGAAACCACCAGGGCTATTGGATAAAAGAAGGCTGTAACCGGCTCAGCTTCACATGTGATGTATTAGAAGCTCCGTTATAGGCTGTGCGCATAATAGGCCGCATAAGTGCAAATGCAGCCAACTTATCTGCTCGAATCTGCTTTGCAATTCGAATTGCAGGAAGAGGTTCGACCCACTAACTACGCCGCATATGCTATGACACTAGCCGATTTTTGAAACAATGGGAAAAATTGATTGATGACGTTTGCCAAGTTGGCACGACTCACATTGAAAAACTTTAGAAGTTGATTAGGAAACAAAGACTTCAGTTTTATAGTTGATGGATGACCAAGATGTAATTGCCATTGATAAAGTGAGGTGGATTGAGCAACAAGTGCATCAGCAGAATAAGTTGACGAAGTTTGTAGGCAATACAAGCCATCTCTACCTTTATATCCTTAACTAATCTTCTCCTTCATCCACAATACCTACATAGAGACAATATAGATGTGAAACAGCCTGCATCCCCATCGATACTATCGACAGGAGGTCGATGGTATCGACAGAGTCACAACAACAAAACATCATTCTGTCGATGCCATCAACAGTCCTGTCGATGGTATCGACAGACGAACATTGGCGGAAATCGGCAATCTGCCTCCTGGTTCTATCTTTATTATATTATTTGTTTTATTGTTTTTCTATTATGTTCTCCTTTGTACCACAATGTATCTTACCCTAATATATAAAAAGAAGAGAGACGGCTATTGCCCTCTCATGCAAGCTGCACCTAGCAGCCGCAAACATCGTTCGTCTCCCTTCTCTCTCGTTCACATGGTATCAGAGCAAGGTCTTCTCTAGGCTGCCGTCTCTCCCCACCGACAGTCCTTCCCTCTCTCTTCTTCCTTCTTCTTCCTCCTTGTCCGCCGGATCTTCTCCTTTCGCCGGATCTTCTTCACCGCGACACCGGCAACGGCGGCTGCGGCAGAGCCGCCGCACGACGTGCAACCGTGATCCGCCGCCGGGCGTGAAGCCGTCATCAAGCGACTCCTCCCCTCCATCACGCTGGGCCCTTGGTAGCTCTCCACTGCTGCCATAGGCTCAGTCTCGAAGGCCGAGGGCAACGTTCTCTTCCCTGACGTTTTTCACACAACCACCGGTCGATCCGTCGGAAATTGCTATCGCTGTTTGAGAATCTTCGAGTGATCCGATGACCATCTAAAATCTAAACCGGAGGACTAGTCTCTCTACGGTTATTATCCTAGTCACACCTCCTCCATGTGTGATTAGGAAAATCATCCGGAGGCTGTGAATGCGTCAGTAACGCATTTCTCTTTGTTTCTTGTGTGACGTGTATCTCTCCGTCACCTCAGCCATCCTTGTGACGTGTATCAATCCGTCACACAGTCCCGTTCTATAATGGAGGACACCAAGACGCCTACGATTTACAACGAGGTGTCGCCTATCGCCTCCATCAAGCTCAACGGGAAGAACTTTCTTCTATGGATGAACGCTGTTCACACTGTCCTGGAGTCTCGTGATAAGGCGGGACATGTTGACTCTGGTCCTCTGACCTCTATTAACAAAGGATATGTTGAATGGAAGCGTCATGACAGTTTGGTGAAGACTTGGTTGTGGAACAACATGGAACCTGTAATTGTGGCAATGTTCATGTTCTATTCTACAACTAAGGAAATATGGGACGCAGTGAAGCAACATTATTCCCAGGAGAAAAATGCTCTTCGCCAATTCATGATCCATGGCCGTCTGTTTGCTGAGAGGCAGGGTGACAGATCTCTTGAGGAGTACTTTGGAGCTATTCAGGCACTTGCTCAAGAGCTGAGCTACTATCATCCAGTGACAGTTGCTGAACAGGTCAAAGACAGAGATGATCTGGTTACTGCTAAATTCTTATCTGGGCTTAATCCTGCGTGCGGTTCCGCCAGGAGTGTCATTCTGGCTTCTGATAAATTACCGAGCTTTGTGGAAGCCTATACGAGAATACAACAATCTATCTTTGAGTCTGCTAATCCTGGTTCTGTTATACCTTCTGGGGAGTCTCATGCATCCGTTGCTGCTGCGGTGAGAGGGGGACGACCTGGTATGGGCAGAGGACGTGGAACATGTCCTAAATGCACTTTCTGTGACAAACTGGGACATACAGTTAAGAAGTGTTAGAAGAAACATGGGAGACCTGCTGCGCCACCTGTGGGGACAACACATTATGCCACTACTACAGATACCTCTTCTTCTTCTGCTGTGGGAACTACTTTTGGTACTGGTATCACTCTCACTCAAGAGGAGTATGATCGGTTCATTCAGGCTACACAACACATGAGTATGGGATCGTCATCATCATCGTCAGCAAACCTGACATCTACTGCGGGTAATCAGGCTACATCTCTCATAGCTTCTGGCTCTACTTCATCTTGGGTGGTTGACTCTGGCGCGTCACAGCACATGACTGGTATGAGGAGATTGCTCCACTCTATTGACTCATATATCCCTCACCAATCTGTCACACTGGCAGATGGTTCAGTGATGAGAGTGTTAGCTAGTGGATCTGTCTCTTTAACACCCAAGATTGATCTTAAATCTGTACACTTTGTGCCTGAGTTTCCTTTTAATCTTCTTTCTGTTGCAAAATTGATTGACACTGTAAAATGTACGGTAACATTTGGGCCTTCTTGTTTTGTAGTACATGATCTCAAAAGTATGAGGACGATTGGTGGGGGGCCTAGGAAAGGTGATCTCTACCTTTTCCATGGTGACAGTCTGCCTCGCCCAGTATCTGCTCCAGCTCCATCCATCCTGTCGAGTGGTTCCCCCTTACTATGGCATTGCAGATATTGACATCCGTCGTTAGAGAGCCTACGGAAGTTGGAACCTGAGTTGTCCCAAGTGTCATCTTTAGAGTGTCAGTCATGTCAGCTGGGAAAGCATCATAGGTTGTCTTATCCCAGTCGTGTCAATAAGCGGGCATCTTGTCCTTTTGAGTTAGTCCACAGTGATGTATGGGGTCCTGTTAAAGACCAGAGTTATAATGGTTTCCGTTATTTTATTTCCTTTGTGGATGATTTTTCCCGCATGACATGGATCTACCTTCTCAAAAGTCGAGAGTCTGTGCTATCTATTGTGAAACATTTTCATAAAGAAATAAAGGTTCAGTTTGACTGCAATATAAAAACTGTCCAATCTGATAATGCTTTAGAGTATGTTCAAAAGGCTATGTCTGATTTTTGCAGTTTTGTGGGCATGATCCATCGCACGTCTTGTCCTCACACCCCTCAGCAAAACGGGGTGGCTGAGAGGAAGAATCGCCATCTTCTTGATATTGTTCGTTCGATCATGTTTCAATCCAATGTGCCTAAGAAATTCTGGTCTGAAGCTCTTTTAACCGCTTGCTTCTTAATTAATAGACAACCATCCTCTGTTCTTAAAGGACAAACTCCTTTCTCTGTGTTACGACCCACGGATCAGCCCTTCTCTGTTCCCCTTAAAGTGTTTGAGTGCACTTCTTTTGTCTATAATTTTGACCCTAAGGCTGACAAACTTTCTCCTAGGTCTATTAAAACCTTGTTCCTTGGTTATTCTAGTACTAGCAAAGGATACAAGTGTTACTGTCCTAGTCTTCGTCGCATGTTTGTGTCTAGGGATGTTACCTTCCATGAGACCACTCCATATTTCTCCGATGCTATGAGTAATGGGGAGCAGTTGAGAGAGGGAGTGCCACCAGTTTTTCAGAGTGAGAGAGTGTCACCATCTGTGCAGAGTGAGGGAGCGCCACCCATCATTCCTGATTATACTTTTATTCAGGACGAGCAGACAGTTGATAGGCCTGTTATTTAGCAATACCCATATGTTTATAGTAGGCGAGGCAGACAAGATCCAGAGGAGGTAGCGACACTAGTCCCTGAGCCTTCCTCATCGTTTTCTACTCATTAGATTCCTGCAGAAGCATCAGATCTTGATCTTCCTATTGCTGTTCGGAAAGGTACTCGTTCTTGTCCTATTAGACATCCTATTACAAATGTGTGTTGTCTGTCCCACTTATCTAAGCAAGCACACACATTTGCTATTGGGATTGATTCTGTTGATATACCAAGGAATCACTATGATGCTATGAAGGACAGTGGCTGGAAATAGGCAATGCAGCTTGAGATGTCAGCTCTTTTGCATAATGGCACATGGGATCTTATTGACTTACCTGCAGGGAAGAAAGCAGTGGGTTGCAGATGGGTTTTCACCATCAAACATAATCCAGATGGATCCGTTGAAAGGTTGAAGGCCAGATTGGTAGCAAAAGGCCACACACAGACCTATGGAGTTGATTTCTTTGAGACATTTTCTCTAGTAGCTCGTCTAAATTATGTGCGGATTATTATTTATCTGGCTACTACCTTTGATTGACCCCTATTTCAGCTTGATGTTAAGAATGCCTTTCTACATGGTGACCTACAGGAAGAGGTATATATGGAGCAACCTCTTGGGTTTGTTGCTCAGGGGGAGTGTCAGAAGGTGTGTAAATTGAAGAAAGCTATATATGGGCTGAAACAGTCTCCTCGAGCTTGGTTTGACAAGTTCAGTGAGGTTGTACTCCAGATGGGTTTTTCTCGCTCCATGACTGATCACTCTTTATTCTACTCTAGCTCTTCTTGTGGCTCTATCATCATTGCTTTATATGTTGATGACATAGTGATTACTGGCAGTGATTCTACAGGCATATCTCGTGTGAAGGAAGGGTTGCAGAGACACTTCCAAACGAAGGATCTGGGTAAACTGAGATATTTTCTGGGCATTGAGGTGCTTAGATCTCATGTAGGTGTCAATCTATCTCAGAGGAAATATGTGCTTGACTTACTACAGGAGACAGGCATGACTGAATCTAAACCAATATCTACTCCCATGGATTATCACATCAAGGAAACAGTTGATGATGTTGAGTACTCAGATCCAGGATATTACAGGAGAATAGTTGGCAAGCTAATATATCTGACTGTTACACGACCTGATATTTCTTTTGCTGTAGGCGTCGTGAGTCAGCATATGCACTCACCACGACAGTCACACTGGACAACAGTTTTCCCGGATTCTGAGATATCTGAAGAGTGCTCCTGGTAAAGGGATCACATATTTTAAGCCCAAGGTGCCTCCATCTACTTTGACTCTCACAGGGTATTCAGATGCAGATTGGGCTGGTGATCATACTGATAGACGGTCTACATCAGGCTATTGTACTTTCCTAGGTGATCATTTGATTAATTGGAAAAGCAAAAAGCAGCATGTGGTAGCTAGATCCAGCTCTGAGGCTGAATATCGTGCTATGGCCCATGCATGTTGTGAACTACAATGGGTCAAATCTGTTCTTTCTGAGTTAAAAAATTACTATTATGTCTTCTATGGAGCTCAAATGTGACAACCAGTCTGCTATACACATTGCCAGGAATCCTATCTTTCATGAGCGTACAAAGCATATAGAAGTTGATTGCCATTTTATTCGTGATCAAATAAAAGATGGCACTATTGTGATGCCATACGTCAAGTCTGAAGATCAACTGGCAGATATCTTGACAAAGCCTTTGGGTCCGACAGCTTTTCAGAGATTATGTGGCAAGCTGGGCATACACGATGTGTACTCTCCAGCTTGAGGGGGAGTGTGAAACAGCCTGAATCACTGTCGATACTATCGACAGGAGGTCGATGGTATTGACAGAGTCACAGCAACAGAACATCATTCTGTCGATACCATCGACAGTCCTATTGATGGTATCGACAGACGAACAGTGGCGGAAATCGGCAATCTGCCTCCTGGTTCTATCTTTATTATATTATTTGTTTTATTGTTTTTCTATTATGTTCTCCTTTGTACCACAATGTATCTTACCCTAATATATAAAAAGAAGAGAGACGGCTATTGCCCTCTCACGCAAGCTGCACCTAGCAGCCGCAAACATCGTTCGTCTCTCTTCTCTCTCGTTCACAATACAGAAAGAAGGTTACAATGCAATCTAAGGTTTTTGTAATTATATTGGCAGACATCAAGTTGAGGGGGAATTTAGGAACAAATAAAACAAACAACAGAGTATTGGGAGAGCCGGCCACATCGCCTGTCCTAATAACAAGAGATGTAGACCCATTAGCTAACCATACATGAGGATGGTGTGTGGATTTCTTTAATAGCGAGAAAAGTTTCTTATTACAATTACGTGTACACTAGCACCATAATTAATTATGCAATCATTCCTTGATAAAGAAGAAGGAGCTTGGAAGCATGTATAATTAATCACCTGGATGATGAGCAATGTTTGCCTAAGGAGATGATGACAAGGAGGCAGTCTTGATCAACTTCTCAAGGTCAACAAAACTAAGGGTTACCATCTTGTTATTGGTAGCACTAGAAGTAGATCTAAATTCCTCTTCATTGTTAACAGTGGAAACTTGGTTGCCCACTCGGGTTTACTGTGCTTTTTCCAGTACTTGTCTTCATAATGACTTACCACACCACAACCCGGAACACCACAAACTTGTCCTGAAACCATAAGGGCAACAAGCTCGTTTGTAATAGGGGCAGACGTGGATAGGCAAGCACAAGTAGACATCATCCAAGGTTTGCAATGGATAATAAACAAGAATCTCCTGGCATATAGGCTAGTAGCTTGCTAGTAACGGTACAAGAAATTGGCACAATTATATTTAATCTTCTTGCATTTGAGATCAATGGTCAGTGGATGACACACTTTTTCTTCCCAAATGCATTTGAAGTTATCAAAATGTGATTGAAAGGCAAAATTATCCTCCACTTTCAACCGGTAACATAAATCAAGAACTCGAGAGCTTTCCCTTTGCTAGAGTATATCTGAGCAATATGATTCTAGGCTTCCTTAGTTGTCTCAGTAAAGATTAGGTTGGTAGTAACTTGAGGCTCACAACTATTTAGGATCCATGATACGACTAAGGAATCATATTTAACCCAATTTTTGTATTCACCCTTCTTGTTGGTGCTGCCATCTTTAGGTGCTGGAGACTTGGTGTGGTGATCAAGCTTCGCAGAGGAATGCACGTAGATTTGAAAACAACATGCCAATAAAATATAATTGGATCAATTGAATTTGATAGATGTGACACACTTGGAGTGTGTTTAGGAGGCCTTTGCAGAAGAGGTGGCCTCCGATTTAGATTATCAGAGAATAAAACAAAGATAATATATTTGGAGCAGTGCCAGACGTGTCTTGAGAGACACGTCGCTTTCGCTGTCAACACATGTCTTGTATAAGATACATCATGTGTATGTGAAGGAGGTACGAGGGGGAACTTTTGATGGACACACCATGTCTTTAGATGACACACCCTGTTGGTCAGTGACACGACGAGTCTTGGATAGGATACATCGTGCTTCACAACAACACTTGGTGCAGAGTAGAAATAAAACGCGACGTGTCTTTAGATGGCATGCACAAATGGATCAGTGACATACCATGTCTGTAACGGGACACCCCATGTTTCACAATAGTCACTTGAGGCAGAGTAGTGGTAGAACAACACGTCTATTGGAGACACGCTATGTCTGACGCCGCAACAACAAAAAAAGGGCAAAAACTGATTTTGTATTGGAGGCACACATGTGGGAATCACTGTGGATGGGACACACCGTGCTTCACAAGAATCACTTGGGGCAGAGCTGTGGTAGAACACCACACCATGTCCATTGGAGACATGCCATGTACGACACCGCAACAACAAGAAAAAGGTCAAAAATTGACTCAGAAATAGAGGCAAACATGTGAGAATCATTGTGGATCTCCACAAGGATATAGGATATGCCACAAAAATTCAATCACATTAGAAAGAAGATAGGCAAAACCCTATGGTCATGGATGACAAAGAAGATGCCATACGACTTTATGAAAAGCCAATTTGTAGGGCATAAGACTGTTAGGAATATCGTATGCTACTCTATTAGATCCTCTTCTTGGAGAAGAGGACTAGATCCGAGTGGAGGAAGTCTCCCTCTAGGTGTAAACGGAGGCGGTGGTGGTTAGAGAAGAAGACGACAATGACGCTCTAGCGGAGGAGAGCAACGACGGTGGTGGCAACTAGAGGTGGAGGAGACAACGGTGGCTAAACGTCCTCCTTTGATACCATGTTGAATTGAGCTGTCATTCATTTATTCAAAGATAAACTCTCCTCTCCTATATATAGAAAGAGGAGGATTCAAAGGAAGCGGACACAAACCTAATGTCTACTACACTAGGCCCATATCACAAAATACTAAAGAAACATATATAAAGAATTACAAATAGTTAAATATCTCAATACAAACAATAGAGATTTTTTTTTTGTAAGTTTGTGGAAAGCCAAATTTTCTTCTTTGAGAGACACTTGTGACCAATTTTATTATTCTATTTGACATTTGCAGTGAGAACAGCTGCAGTTTTGTTACTTCCAAAGAAGCAATTTTGATTTTAAACTAGCTTTGTAGTGCAATGAAGGGTGGAAGAGGTTCAGATTACTCTGACTGCACTAAGCAAAAGGACTCAGACTTCGAGGTCTCATCAGTACTGAAGCAAAAAAATATAACTATAGAAGGATACCCTATAGAGGGGATTTCGATTGGTGGGCACGAGACTTGTGTTATATTCCCTACTCTAAAAATGGCTTTTGATATCGGTCGGTGTCCTCAACGAGCTGTATCCCAGGACTTCCTCTTCATCACCCATGGACATATGGATCACATTGTGAGAATCCTATTTATCTCACACAATGCATCTAACATATATACATTTATCCTTTGTATTTTAGATGTATAAAATAATATTGGTATCCTCCATTTCCAGGGTGGGCTTCCCATGTATGTTGCTACTCGAGGGCTTTACAAGATGAAGCCTCCAACAGTTTTTGTTCCCACATGTATAAAAGGGAATGTAGAGAAAATATTTGAGGCACATAGGGCAATGGATGAATCTGAACTTAATCACACTTTAGTAGGCCTTGATGTGGGTAAGGCTTATTCTTGATATTTTATTTCTTGGATGTGTAAAAGTCAACCTTGTGTCTCATGCACATAAAATATACCTTTATTCTTACCCAACAAATATTTTGCAGGTGAAGAATATCAATTGAAAAATGGCTTTAAAGTAAAGGCCTTCAAAACTTACCATTCAATACCCAGCCAAGTAAGAAACTTTAACAGTCAACATGGAATGCCCATGACGATGGCTAAATGAAGTTTTTAACATCCTTTTGCAGGGTTATATCATTTTTTCTACCAAACAGAAGCTTAAAACGGAGTATATCGGTCTTCCATCAAACGAGATTAGGAGCTTGAAACTATCAGGTGTGGAGGTCTGTCCTGCAATTACTTCAATCTCATGATTCATTGCTTACCTCTTACCTCTGTTTTAGCATTGTAGGTTGATAGAAAAATCGTTACACTTGAGTTTATTTTTGAATGACAGATAACTTATCCAGTCACTACACCGGAGGTAGCTTTTACTGGAGATACTATGTCTGATTTCATAGGTGACCCTGGTAATACTGATGTTTTGAAAGCTCGTATTCTGGTTCTAGAGGTACTAGATCAAATTGTTGTATTTTATAATTGATACTGATTATAATATATAACATTACTGTTTTATGGATAGCTTTTGCAAAATTGTAGTTATAATCCTGCATCATCTTCGGTTTTTACTAGGCTATCACATCTGGTTTTCTTCATTTATCATTATAGAAATTAAATAATAAGCTGCTGCAAAAATGGATTAGAGTAGCAAGAATTGATATTAGCTGGCGTGCAGGTGCAATGTTGACCAACAAATGGACCAGTTAGGACTGATGTAACTAGAGAAGCGGTAGACTAAATTAACTTGGGGAGAGCTAACAAGGAGAGATCTAGATTCAATACATCTTTTTTTTGGGATCATTTCTAAATTCAATACATCTCAATTAGAATATGATCAAAATTGATCTGAATGGAAAAGAAGGATCCATGTGACAACTAACAAACCTCAAGATTGTTGAGATTGAATCCTAGATTATAATGATGATAGATGATAGTATTTTATTGGAAAAAGTAAATTTACAGTCTCTTCATTTCTTTTTGCAGATATATTTTAGTTATTGTGATCTGTCATATTACAATTCCTTAACTACCGGTCGGCCTTTAAGATTCATAATTATTTCTAGTTACAACCACTTTACAGTTTGGGTTTGACATTTTACCAGCCTGAAAAGTCAGAACTTGGGAATTATTATAACTCAGCAAAAATCTTAGGAAAATTTTGCTGAAGTTTGTTCAATATTCAGAAAGAATACGGAAATGTTCAGGGTATGATATAAGTATGGATATCTTTGAAACTTAAAACATTTTAAAACAGTCTCGTATCCATACTGGTCCTACCAGACATTTGACAGTCACATCTCTGATGTCGTATTTTACTGGATGCGTCCACACCTTAATTTTCCAGCCGTGTCCCTGTTATTTGTGTTGAAAGAAAACCAATCTCAACAAAACAAAAATTTTCGGGTCTCCACCAGGGTCTGCATTAGTATGAAACCAATTAGAAATTTAGAACTTAGCATTTAGATCTTGTTTTCACTGGAAATTGTAGATGCGGATGCGATAAGACATGAGCTAGAAACAAAATACATCATGCCAAAGGGACCTTGCTTTCACTGAGAGCCATTGCAGAATGTTGTGTTGTTCATTGATGAATGTGGCACCCATTTTCCTGGAAGCTGTCAAAGGGAATAATGCCCGTGGGCCAGAGAATGAAGTTGTGCTTTGTTAAGACAGCTCTCTTGGGTTTGACTCCCGTTGGAAGCACTGCTTGGAAGTGAATTGAAACCACAACATCATCCAGCCTCTGATACAACTTGTTGAGATACTAGTGTGGGCGCACAAGTCTACCGGGTTTACCATCCCTGCTATCAGGGCCTCCGCCTGGGGGGTGGGTTTCTCATGGTCATCCAAAAAAAGATGGCTTCCAGAGCCGAGGAGGGATAGCTCAAGTGGTGCGAATCGATCCTTTCCTGCAAAGGGTCTCGAGTTAGACTCTTAGAAAAGCCCCCTCAGAAGTGAATTGCTCCTAATGTAGGCTGGCCAACTATGCTACTTGAATGAGACCCTGCTCTTATGGGTTGGGTGCGGCCCTCCGGGCTTACCTTGCCAGGGGGTTTCAAAGTTGCCCTTCCTGAGGAGGGGATCCTGGTCATTAAAAAAAGATGGCTTCAAGAGTTGATGATCATCTGAGAGATTCAATTATCTCTTCCATAAAGGTGAACTTGCAATTTATTGATGGTCAAGATGGCAAAAGCATTCTAACTCTTTTGAGTCATTAGATTATAATTGAAAAGCTACAATATTGGTGGTTGGAAGTGGTCTTTTATTTGTCTTCTAGAAGGCTACAAGGCCTACATCCTATGATAATGTGTCGACACTATTAGAGAGTCTGGTTAATTTAGTTAATTAAGTGAAATGAGTCTAGTTGTATATGTGCCCAAGTATGTCTTGGCCCATCAGGGTTTAGTCTAAAGTATGTATGCTTCCCTCTTCTCCTATATAAAGGAGGGGGATTCCTCTTATCAATATATTGCACAACCTTTTTTAACTTTACAACATGGTATCTGAGGGGTGATCCAACCCTAAGCCTTGAAGACAAAGAAAACTTTTTTCCTTCCGCCTACAGGCGACAGCCGTCCTTCATGGCTTGGCTGTCCACTGAGCAACTTCTTGGCCACTGCAACAGCTTCTTCCCTGCGTGCTGCTCTCCATTGAATCTCTACCTCTTTTTTCATTTTTTCCTCGACAAGATCTAGCCAGTTGTTTGCTTTGCTCCAGCCGCTTCCGATTCAAATCCCGAACCTGCCCCAACTACTGCGAAACCCCCTTCATGCTATCCCATAACATAATCTGCCCCTCCGTAAACCTGCCACAAACACCACCCAACCGCTACCCCTTTCCTCATCCAATCCCGATCCCGCTGCAGCAACAAGCATAATTTGCAAAGTCGCATCTCCCAACGGGTACCCCCTTGCTACCGCCTACGAGGGCCATGACTTCTCCATGCTCCGCAGCCCTATGCTTCACTGCCCAGAATTTGTAGTGTTGCCCTGTCACAACATGCTGCCGCCAAGAAGAGAAAATCTCCGTTAAAGCAGAAATCTGCTGCAAAAGCTCCTTACATATCCATGTGACTCCCTCCGTATGTGTGGCGCTCCTCTCTTCAGGCCGCAACTGACGCTCCACTCTATTGACAACAACGCTTCCGTAAGGACTAAGAGCTCAACTGGTTATTCATATGTTCATGACCTTCTCGCTGCATCGCGCCGATGTTCTAACTGTTGGTGACCTCGGCGTCCGCAAGGGGGTACAACTTCTCTACAATCTTGATTTTCTTCCCATGCCTTCACATATGGAGCAACTCTGTGAGTGATGGTGACCCTATCACTCCGTAGGTGAATGGTATATGTGGCGACATGTCGGCACCGAATTTCTTGTGACTGGCTAGTGCAAATTTGAATGGATTTTATTCGTGATGGTATTGATCTTTATGAAGAGTTGTGGTTGGGATATGGTGGTGATGAGAAACCCGAACAACAAGGCCCAACGAGCTTGTTGCGGAGATGCGGAACCGTGAGATCGAGCACAATCCAAACCGAATACGTATGATGAAGATCAACAATGAACGAGCAAGAAACCACAAAGACGAGATTTATAGTGGTTCGAAAAATTCCCAATGTGGGAGCCTACATTCACTGGCGGAGATGATATTATTGATAGAGAGATTACAAAGATAATGATTACAGAAGAGAGAAGAAGAACCCGATCCCCTTTTACACCCGAAAAGCCAACTGTGGAAGGAGATAGTTGCTTGGAGAGGAGCTCTTGGAGGCGTGAAACCCTAAGGAAAGCCTAGGTCCGTCCGTGGCTTTAGGTCTTCGAAAAACGACGTCTCTTGATGTCTCTTCGTTGCTCTTCATGTTTGGGACGAGTTGGGGGGGTCTATTTATATACAACTGAGGTCTGATCAAAAGTACAAACAAATCTGCTGAACTAGATATTATGAATTAAATTATAGTCTGATAAGTTGGTTAAATGAGTAATATGAACTCATATATATATTCTGTAATACACTATTCTGAATGAACAATAGCTGTACTGAGAACAATAGCTGTACTCATAAAATATACATTTTCTCAGTAATAAGACAAACAATAGCTGTATATTCAATATTTGCACTCCAAAATAGGCTATTGCAGCAGCATCAGCTGCTGTGATGTGTCCAAGAAGTGTCTGGGCAGTGTCCAGCTGTGTCCGGGGTGCGGAAAAAGACCAAAATGAACTGGACACGTACCAGCCGTGTCCAAAACGTTTTGGGCCGTGTCCGGGAAGTGTTCGTGTCCAAAACGTGTCCTACACGGACACGGGGGCTGTCTAGAAGTGTCCGTGCTTCCTAGTCGTCATTATGTCTGTTGGATTATCAGACGCACCAATCTTCTTTATTTGAATCTTGCCCTCAGCTGTGACTTCTCTAATGAAGTGGTACTTGGCATCATTATGCTTCGTTCTCTCGTGGAACATTTGATCTTTGCCAAGATGTATAGCACTTTGTCTGTCACAATGAACAATAACTTGTTCTTGAACCATGCCCAACTGATTCATCAAGCCCTTGAGCCATAAACCCTCCTTCACGGCTTCCGTTGCTGCCATGTACTCTGCTTCAGTAGTAGATAAAGCAATAGTACTTTTAGAGTGGCTTTCCAACTAACAACTGTAGATCCCACTGTGAACATGTAACCTGTGAGAGATCTCCTCTTGTTGAGGTCGCCTGCATAATCTGAGTCCCTTTGAATCTCCATGTCAAGAATCTTCTTAGCTCCACCTAGGTCTTTCATATCAAATTCTCCACCTAGAAGAGATTTCACCTTAGCAATCTCAGATGTGTGTCTAGAAGCGATCAACATGTCATCAACATATAGCAGTAGGTAAACAAATGAATTGTCATCCAGCTCTTTGTAGTAGACACAAGCATCATAGCTACTCCTGGAAATCCATTGTGTGCCATGAAAGAGTCAAATCTCATGTACCATTGTTTAGGAGATTACTTCAGCCCATAGAATGACCTCTTGAGCAAGCACACATAGTTCTCTTTGTCTTCAAAACCCTCTGGCTGTTGCATGTACATCTTTTCTTCTAGTTCACTGTGCAGAATAGTTGTTGTTACATCTAGCTGCTGCAACTCTAGGTCTTCAATGGCTACCAAAGAAAGAAGCACCCGTGTGGAACTATGCTTGACGACGGGTGAGAAGATTTCATTATAGTCAATGCCTTCAATTTGATTGTAGCTTTTGCAACAAGGCATGCCTTGTATTATCACCTTCTTTCTTCTTATAGACCAATTTTCAACCCACTACTTTCTTGCCTTTGGGAGGTACCGCCAGCTCTTAAGTTTGATTCTTGTGAAGAGATTCCATCTCTTCCTTCACTGCAACAATCCACTGTGGAGCACCATGACCTGCAACCGCATCACGAAAATTGGTGGGCTCATCACCGATATCCACATCAACGGCGTTGGAAAGGGCATAGGCTACCATGGAGTCACCAAAGTCATAGCGTTGGAGTGGTTTGACGTTCTGTTTGCCTTTGCCTTTGCCTTTGACTAGACTGTAAGAACTCTCCATAATCTCGTCTTTGTTTTCAATAGGCACTGAATCAACTGGAGTATAAGAGGGATCTTGTTCATCAACCTGTGAGCTGACATCTTCTTTGGTCTCCACCTGTTGTGAGACGCCATGTAGAGAACATGTAGAAGAGCTATTTGTGTCTTGCATAGTAGACACCATGACAAATTCGTTAAAAGTAATGTTGTGCTCTACCAAGAAACATGGTGAAGAAGGATCCTTGCACCAAAGACGGTAGGTATCCTTTAACCCTAGAAGCATAACCAAGGAATATGCATTTGATAGCTCTAGATTCTAATTTACAAGTATCAGAATGTGCATAAGCAGGGCAACCAAATATTCACAGATTTGAATAATCAACATGTTTACCAGACCAAGCTTCTTCAGGAGTCTTGAAATTAATAGAAGATGATGGAGGACAGTTCAATAAATAACAAGAGGTTGATATAGCTTCAGCCCAGAAAGATCTGTCCAAGCCCGTATTGAGAAGCATGCATCGGGCCTTTTCCAACAACGTTTTGTTCATTCTTTCAGCTACACCGTTTTGCTAGGGGAGGTGTGACACACTGTACGATGTCTTTTGATCCCATGATCACTGCAGAAATTATTGAACTCCTTAGAATAGAACTCTAAGCCGTTATCAGTCTGAAAAGTCTTTATACTCATCGGTTTGATGCTCAACAAGAGCCTTCCATTGTTTGAAAGTCGAGAAGGCCTCATCCTTGCTCTTGAGAAAATAAACCCAAACCTTCCTTGTGTAATCATCAATGAAGGTCATCATATATTTAGCACCACCGTTGAAAGGAACACGAGAAGGGCCCCACAGATTAGAGTGAACATAGTTTTAGAACATCCTTGGAAGAATGAATTGCCGTGTCGAAGTTATTGCATTTGGCCTTCCCCATAACACAATGCTCGTAGAAATCTAACTTTCCAATGCTTTTGCCACACAACAATCCTCTCTTGCTCAGGAGCATCATCCTTTCTCAAACATGTGTCCTAAATGCATATGCCAGAGCCTTGTGGTGTCTTTAGATGAAGTTGTAACCGTTGTAGAGCTTGAGATAATTTGTGTGAATTTCTCACTGCCTTCATGAGGACCCGATCAACTTTAAGAACATCAAGAACTCTGTTTTCACCAGAGAACTTACAACCCTTGTCTTCAAGTGTGCCCATTGAGATGAGATTCTCAACCCGACATGTCGGACGCCCGTCGATGTTTTGACTTCACCATCAAAAATCTTGATCTTCACTGTGCCAACACCAATCGTCTGGCAAGGACGATCGTTACCCATAAGGATATCTCCACCTTGATGTGACTCATAGGTATGGAAATAATCCTTACACTCGGTCATGTGGTACGTGCAAGCTGAATCAAGAACCCAATCCTTCTTGTAGTCATAGGACGACAATGAAGCAAGAACGTAGCCGTCGTCTTCAGAGCCTCCATGAGCCACCTTTGCATGAGCTGCAACATCATTTGATTTCTCATGCTTTTGCTTGTTTTGCAACTGTAGCATTCATCCCGCGTGTGGCCTATCTTCTTGCAATAGTTGCACCTCTTTATTGACGTGACTTTGACTTGTTCTTCTTTTGCTTTGAACTTTTAGGGTCTTTGTCACGTAGACGCTCCCTTCCTCTAGCGGCAAAAGCTTCACCCGCTACTTTTGATGAAGTAAGATCCTTCTCTGATTTCTGTTAAGACGTCAAAGCCGTCTTTGATTCACGGAATATCATCATATCCAAGAGATTCTTGTAGGTCGGTGGAAGGGTATAAAGCAACAAAATTGCTTGATCCTTGACCTCTATCTCCACATCAATCTGCCCGAGGTCATGGATGATTCATTAAACTCATCGAGAAGAGCCGTCAAGGAACCACCTTCCATGCAAAGCATGAAAACATGCTTCTTTAGCGCAATATCGTTGGTGATGGATTTCTTTATGTAGAGTGCTTCAAGTTCATCCCAAACGTCTTTGGCGGTCTTCAGATGGACGACCTCACAGAGGACTTCATCCTCCAAACAGAGAAAGATGCATGTACGTGCCTTTTGAACAATCTCCTCCCACCAATCATCCGTAATGGATTTCGATTTATTGTCCTTTCCAAGAAGAGCTTTGTGGACTCCTTGCGTGAGGTAAGATTCACACTTGACTTGCCAGAGAGAAGCTCTTCAAGCGATCAAAGTTCTCGATGTTTTACTTCGACGTCATGGTAGAGATCCGGTGGTAGAACTTGCTCTAATACCACTTGTTGGGATATGGTGGTGATGAGAGACCCGAACAACAAGGCCCAACAAGCTTGTTGTGGAGATGCAAAAATTTGAGATCGAGCAATCCAGATTGAATATGTAAAAGACAATGAGATTTGGAGAGCTTAGGGTTGCACAATGTGTGCACCCTTATATTTATAGTAATGTGACACTTACAACGAGGTCCAAATATAATGTAAAATAACAGAACAGAAATAACTGAACATATATATTAACACTCCCCCTCAAGTTGGAGCATAGATGTCAATCATGCCCAACTTGTCCACAAGTGTGCAGAAATGCTTCTTAGCCAGCAGCTTGGTGAAGATATCAGCAACCTGGTCTTCAGAACGAGTAAAAGGAGTGCATATTTTGCCAGTCAGGATAGACTCCCGAATGAAATGACAGTCAACCTCGATATGCTTGGTGCATTCATGATAAACATGATTGTTTGCAATGAAGATAGCAGTTTTATTATCGCAGTGCATGTGTATAACAGAAGAGGACTCAACCCCAAAGTCTTTTAGGAGAGAACACACCCACAGGAGCTCACAGGCAGTATGGGCCATCGCCCTATATTCAGCTTCAACACTAGATCTGGCAACCACATTTTGTTTCTTACTTCTCCATGTGACCAGATTACCTCCAACATAGGTACAATAGCCAGAAGTGGATTTCCTGTCAATTTTGCTCCCTACATAGTGAGTATCAGAATAACCCTCAAGAGAACAATGTCCATTTTTCCTGTAGTGAAGTCCCTTGCCAGGAGACTTCTTTAGATATCGCAGAATATGACAGAGTGCATCCCAGTGACACTGTTTGGGTTTATCTAAATACCTGCTAAGAAGACCCACAACAGTAGCTATATCAGCTCTAGTCACAGTCAGATATATCATTTTACCAATCAGCCTCCTGTATTTTTTATTATCAGCAAAGAATGGAGAAGACTCATCATCCCAATTGACATTGGGATCCAGAGGAGTATCAGCAGGTTTAGCTCCAAGCATACCAGTCTCCTGCAGAAGATCTAAGACATATTTTCTTTGAGATAGCACAAGAGCATTAGAAGTTCTAGATACCTCTATGCCCAGAAAATACCGCAGTTTACCCAAATCTTTAGTAGCAAAGTGTTTGCAGAGATGGGCTTTAGTAGCCTGAATAGCAATAGTGTCGCTGCCAGAAAGTATAATATCATCCACATACACAATCAGAATCACAATACCGGCAGAGGTCTTCTTAGTAAAGACAGAATGATCCACCTGAGATCTCAGAAAACCAAAGTCAATCAGAATATTGCTCAATTTATCAAACCAGGCACGAGGACTCTGTTTGAGCCCATAAATAGACTTCTTTAGTCTGCAGACTTTATGTGACTCCCCCTGAGCAACAAATTCGAGAGGTTGCTCCATATAGACCTCCTCTTACAGATCTCCATATAAGAAAGCATTTTTAACATCAAGTTGTACCAGAGGCCAGTCAAGATTAACAACAATAAATAAGAGAATAACAGAATTAAGACGGGCAACAGGTGAAAAAGTTTCAAAGTAGTCAATACCATAGGTCTGTGTATAACCTTTAGCAACAGGACGTGCCTTCAGACGTTCTATAGTACCATCTGGTTGATATTTAACAGCATACACCCATCTGCAGCCTACAGGCTTACACTGAAGAGGTAGATCCACCAACTCCCAAGTTTGTCTTTCAGAAAGAGCAAGCATTTCTTCCTTCATAGCAGTCGTCCAAGCTGTACTTTGCAAGGCGTCCTGTACAGTCTTTGGGATGGCAACAACAGATAAAGCAGTGACAAAGTTGCTAACATGAACACTTAAATTATCTATTGATACATAGTTAGCAATATTGTGGATAGTGCAGGAACGAGAGCCCTTCCTAAGAGCAATAGGCACATCAAGGTCAGAGATTACCTCAGGTGATGCAGAACCTTCTGAAGGAGAAGATTGACTTGGTTGGGGGGGGGTCTTGTACAGGTTGAGATCTGTTCTTGCGCTGATAAACAAGAAGAGGAGGTGCTGGTTGTACAAAAGTAGTGGCATCAGAAACACAGTCACTAGTAATAGGCAGCGGAGAAGCAATAAGCTCAGACTGAAGACTATCTCCTTGAGTAGAGTAGTATGGTGTACCCTAAAAAAAGACAACATCGCTGCTAGTAAACCATCTTTTGGTAGTTGGGCTATAACATCTGTACCCTTTCTGTGTACGAGAATACCCCAAAAAAATACATTTTTCAGCACGTGGAGATAGTTTATCATGCATTGGGCAAAGCAACTTTACAAAGCATGTAGAGCCAAAAATGCGAGGGGGTACAATAAATAAAGGTTTATCAGGATTCAGAATTTGCACAGGTATTTTATTTCCAATAACTGAAGAAGGCATTCGATTTATTGGAAAACAGGTAGTCAAGATAGCTTTTGGCCAGAATCCCCGAGGTACATTAGCATGCAACATAATAGTTCTGGCTACCTCTAGTAAGTGCCTATTCTTTCTTTCTGCTATACCATTTTGCTGAGGTGTGTATGCACACGAAGTCTGGTGGATAGTGTCAATGGATTTACAAAACAACTCAACATCTTTCGGAACAAATTCAAGTACATTATCCGTTCTAAATATTTTAACAGGCATAGAGTATTGTGTTTTCATCTCAGCAAAAAAGAATTTAATAGTGGACAATACTTCAGGTCTACTTTTCAAAAGAAACAACCATGTGGCCAGAGAAAAATCATCAATGAACAGAATAAAATATTTGTTTCCAGATAGACTAGGGAGATGACAAGGGCCCCATACATTAGCATGAACAAGATCAAAAACATTTTTACTACTAATCTGAGAACGTTTAGGATAAACAACCCTAGTCTGTTTGCCTAACTGACACGATTCACATTGAAACACTTTTGTTCCTACATCAGGTACAATATGACACAATTTCTCAGAGGATGGGTGCCCAAGTCTGTAATGCCACTGTAGAGCCGATACTGACGAAGATACTACAGAAGCCTGAGCCACATTGTCCACTTTCTTTAGATAGTCCAGGTAGTACAAGCCATCAGAGCCTTCATGCCCCCCACCAATCTTCATCCTCGTGCGAAGGTCTTGAAAAACACATGAACCAGGTACTAAAGTCAGACTACAGTTCAAGCTTCACAAAGTTTTGCTGACAGATAATAGATTCAACGGAAAATGAGGCACATATAGAGCATATTTCAGCACAATATCAGACACTATGTTTCCAATCCCGGAAACGGTAGACTTGGAGCCATCAACAAGCATAACAGAGGAGTTATTAGTCGGTCTAGATAAATTTCTGAACAATGACCGATTCCCAGAAATATGAGAAGATGCGCCTAAATCTATGACCCATTTCGTATTACCAGTAGTAGAGGATGGCGCAGAAAGGAAGGCAGTGTCACAACCAGAGTACGTCGCAACATGTGCTCCCGTTGCGGTGGCAGTAGATGACGAGCCAGTACGCTCCAGTAACAGGCGCTCGACCTCGGCATGAATGAAGTCAGCAATTGAAGTATCCGGGGCATCAGGCTGGGTAGACGTCTCAGAAGATGCAGTAGCATCAGTGGCCGCATTGGCCCAAGCTGGTTTGCTGTATTTTTCCCAGCACTTGTCTTCAACATGATTAGACCGGCCACAGAAATTGCAGAAGCGTTGGCCAGTCTGAGGACGAGCAGCAGCAGTAGTAGGTCCAGAGGATGCTCCACGACCTAAAGAATTCCTCCCCCAGCCAACACCAATAGGAGGACGAGCATCATGTGAGCGGCCGCGTCCATGGCCACGGCCACGACCAGACATCGTAGCAAAAACAGTCGAATCTCCTGTATCAGTAGGAGTCTCAGATGATGATGTAGGCAAGCGCTGTAGTCTATGAAAGGCAGTCTGTAGAGTAGGCAGCGGATCACTGGCAAGAATCTGATCGACCACCCCTACATAGGAATTAGGTAGGCCACAAAAGAACTGGACTACTTGCAACTCCTGTCGCTGTCGTTGCATAGTAGCCAAATCAGTAGACAAGGGATGGTAGGCTTCCAATTCCCCCCACAGTCCCTTGAAAGCAGAAAAGTAATATGTCAGATCGGATCCAGAGAAACGCAGGCGGCTAAGCTGCTTGTTGATATCAAACACCTTTTTGGGATTCTGACTGTGTGAATAAGTGCTGGCAAGCTGATCCCACATCTGCTTCGCCGTTTGTAGGTATAATAAGGTGACACTAATCTTGGTCTCACTACTATTCAGAATCCATGTCATGACTGTGGAGTCATCTTTCACCCAATCATCATAGGCTTTCACATCCTTTGAATCGGCTGTTTCAGAAGGCACCGGTGGTGGATCTTGCGTCAGGTGCGACATTTTCCCTTGTGATTTAACATGTATCTGCATAGAGCACACCCAGTGCTGGTAGTTTTGCCCATCTAGCTTCACAGTTGTCACCTGGCGTTGCAGATCCTCATGAGTAGATGCCATCGGGAAGAAATAGATGCATATGTAGAGGTACAAGTAGGTAGCAGCAGTCAGGTACATGCAGTAGAAGGCTGCCTACGTCTCCAAGTAGGCAGGAGCATGCACAGATCTACCGATCGAAAGGACCGCTTCACATAACGGCTACGCCGGAGCGCAGCAAGGGACCCGATGACTCAACCAGTCACACGGGCAGGCAGGCAAAAAACAGATCCGGAGACGGCCTTAGATAGAAATCAAACCCGCGGGCAAACAAAGTCCAGAACCAGGCGGGAGAGACGACCCCGACGACTACGTGCCCCGACGCAACAGCGCGACTGCCCGGCCGGCCCGGCAGCTAGCTGCCGCGACGCTGTACTACCGGCGGCGGCAGGCGACGACCGAAGAGGGGCGGGGGGGGGGGGGCGCCGGAGGAGAAGAAGAGAGAGAAGGAGAGAGAAAAGAGAGAGGGAAGGGAGGGCACGAGCGGCGGCTGGATCTAGGCCTGCTCTGGTACCATGTAAAAGACAATGAGATTTGGAGAGCTTAGGGTTGCACAATGTGCGCACCCTTATATTTATAGTAATGTGACAATTACAACGAGGTCCAAATATAATGTAAAATAACAGAACAGAAATAACAGAACATATATATTAACAGAATACGTACAACGAAGATCAACAATGAACAAGCAAGCTACCACAAAGACTAGATTTATAGTGGTTCGGAAAATTACCAATGTGGGAGCCTACATCCACTGGTGGAGATGATATTATTGATAGAGAGATTACAAAGATGATGATACAGAAGAAAGAAGAAGAACCCGATCACCTTTTTCACCCGAAAGCCAACTGTAGAAGAAGACGATTGCTTGGAGAGGAGCTCTTAGAGGCGTGAAACCCTAAGGAAAGCCCTAGGTCTGTCTGTGACTTTAGATCTTCGAAAAATGACGTCTCTTGATGTTTCTTCGTTGCTCTTCATGTTTGGGACGAGTTGGGGGGGTCTATTTATAAGAATATGACCCATATCCAAATTCCTGAAGTGATTAGGTTGTTTTCCGACCGCGTTTATGGTCCGACAAGACTGTATACGGTCCATAACACAGACTATATTCCTATTTTTGCAACATTTACAGTCCAACACTAGACTGTATACGGTCCGGAGTAAGACGTCCGGTTCATCGAGGAAGCTTTTCTAGAGAGTTTAAGACACTCTTATCAACAATTTGTTCTTGATTTCTCTTAAAAAATCAGTGTGTTCTGCCCCCGAGCCCCCAGAGGGGCGACCTCTCTACGACTCCCGCCCGCTGAGGGGCAGCGGGACCCCCTAATAGGGGGGTCACACCTCCCAAACCCCCCGACAGTGCTACGACTTATTATTTTCTTCATGGGGTGTTTCTTTATCATTGTCCACCCCAACCACTCTTTGTTCTTTCCGTGGTTGGTGTGTGGGGGAAAATGGAGGAGATGAAAATTATATTCTTATGCCCTATATTTTTGTGGTTCTTTATGCACTGCTTGCAGAATTCTTGGACTTCTACTATTGACGCTTACTGCTATATGCTTCTTGGAGAGCATACTATCTGGTGAGCCAACACCCTCTAGATTTATGAACCAACACCATCTGGAATTTCTACCGTGAACCATCACTCTCTAGACTCGTGAACCAGCACTCTCTGGACTTTTTTACTATGAACCAACACTCTCTGGACTTTGTGAACCAACACTTTCTGGACTTTTCTACTGTGAACCAACACTCTCTGGACTTTTCTATTGTGAATTAACACTCTCTGGAATATGACGATAGTGACTGTGATGAAAACTCTGACGCCTTCTTGCAACTATTTACTACTACTCCGGATGCCCCATCCTTTTGATCAAGAAGCTTTTGCTACCGATTTGCAACCTAGACCTGCACATGCGACATGCTTCAGATTCGACTTGCTTGCATACATGCTTTGACTTATCTATTTGAGGGAGTATTTGAGTGATGAGTGCTTTATTGTAACCTTGAGGGGGAGAAATTCTTGTAAGGGCTTGATTTACCTTTTTATTTTGTTTCTTTCTTTTTAGTTTGTCTGTTTGTTTGTAACCTGACTTGGGATTCTCCCAAGCTTCAGCTTGAGGGGGAGTATTAGAAAGTCTGGTTAATTTATTTAATTAAGTAATTTGAGTCTATTTGTATATGGGCCCAAGTATGTCTTGGCCATTAGGGTTTAGTCTAAAGTCTGTACACTCCCCCTTCTCCTATATAAATGAGGGGGATTCCTCTTATCAATATATTGCACAACCTTCTTTTACTTTACAACAGTCACGACTATAGGCGGTGATGTAGATGTCAGTTCGACAAAGTTACTATGAGATCTAAGGATGTGTGGCGTGAATTCATTGTGATGTATGGGTGATTACATGTGCACGAGTTCTTAAAAGGGGGATGAGGTGCCTAGTAGCTAGTTACTTGTGATGTGGTTGCAACATGGCCTTCCACAAGAACCATTCAGGTTGTGTAGACTCCTCCAAATGGTTGCATGATGAAATTGACTGGTGGCTAAAGGCATCTTACGAATGCTTTGGGATCACATGGCTAGGTTATTTTTTGCGTTCTATCTGGTATGAGAGTAGATACCGACCTTACGGTGGATGCTAAGGCCGTGCATGCCAAGTTGCTTCTTTCTACGTGTTCGAGAGTATTAGTATTTAGTCTTTGGGTGCATTTACAATATGGGCCTAACTCGTTAGGATTTTACTCGAGTCTATAGTGCTTTCCCCCTCTCCTATATGTGGGGAAGGGGTTTTCCCATATAATAACAACATAATACAAGAGAATTTTTCCATGATCTCATTTTCTACATGGTATTAGAGCAGTTGGTCTTGCGCCTTCCTCACCCTACACGAGACAGAGAAAAGGAGAGTGCCTCCCCTTGCGTGTAGCCATTGCCCCTTCGCAATGCTTGGCTGTCCATAAGGATGCTCATCCCCTACTTCTAAGAGCGTCTTCATGGATCATCTCCTTGGAGCGTCTCCAACTCAAAGCTTAATTGTTTTCTATGTTGTTGTTCTACTAGTTGTGGACGTCCCCCGTATTGGTGTCATTTATTGCTACTACAATCGTCACGAAGTTCCTTGAGGCTTCTGCCATAATACCATGAAAAAACACCACCATCGTCCTCCTTTGGAGGGTTGCCACTGTTCCCTGAAGGCTTCACTAAGGTTTTAAAGTGCGTGAGGCGCATCGAGGCGTTTTCGTCTCAGCGAGGCGAGGCGTACATATAAATATATACATATATACAATATATATGTATATACATATGTATATTTATATTTATATACAATCTCATATATATATATATATATATGAATACATATATGTACATATATAGTTATATATACAGATTTATATACACATATATATGTGTGTGTGTGTGTGTGTATACTATATAGACACACACATATTGTGATATATACATATATAAAAATAGAAACCCATCTACTATCATTTTTATATATATACACACTATTACAAACACACACACATATATAGATACAGATCTGTACATACATAGTTATAAGCATACACACATGTATATACACACACAAAAGTATGTGTACATGCAACATACAATGATGTAAGTATATAACATATCTATAGTTGTAAACAGACATAAACACACACATATGTAGGTATGCACATACATATATATACAGATCTGGGTTAGTTTGGCCCCTATCAAGCCCAAAATAGTTTTAAAAAATCTTTTTTTAGAGGTACAGTCTGAGGCTTACGCCTCAACGCCTCGAGCGCCTCGATACGCCTCTCACTTACTGAGGCGCACGCCTCTCACTGGCAGACTGAGGCTTAAGCCTCGAGGCGTACGCCTCTAAAGCCTCGAGGCGGGTTTTTTAAAACCATGGGCTTCACCCACCATCAATGATTGTTGTTGCAGTTACCATCTATGCCGCCATCCATGTTGTTGTCGCTATCACCATATATCCGTCATTATTATCTACCTATCATCACATTCTGAAGCTGTCTATTTTGGCTTCTTTTTTCTACGTGAATCCATGACAAATGATCATCTTTTTTTGTACGTCATCCCTCCTACTACCCCACCTTCATAAGCCCCTACTACACATCCCCTTTGTCCTTCCCTCCCAGGCACCCAATGATGGATGACTCCCTGTCAACCCTACTAGATGACTTCCCTATCAATGCCATCCCCTGCTAGTCCCACACACACGATGCTTTCCCACCCGTCCCCACAACTTCAACAGGCGCCTCTCGTCTCCCTTCAACTTTACCATCCGTCCTCCCTATAGTTAAGGCAATTCCTACAAATATCATCCACCGTCAGTTAATACCATGCAAGTACCGTCCATGGTCAACCACCATCTGCAGTAGCCCACCTGACACCCAACCTTAGTAGCCCACCGTCGAGCACATATACTCCAACATAGGTGCTGTATTAGATACTTCTTCAAATTTATCCATATTTTTGTTTCACTTTTTGAAGGAGTGGATACTTCATGGATACAACTTGACCCATTTATATAGGGATGCATATGTGAATTTGATTTAATTTGTCAGTTTGTGCCAATTGTTACTGTTAGAGAGTCTAGTTAATTAAGTTATTTGGGTCTATTTGCATATGGGTCTAAGTCTGTCTTGGCCCATTAGGATTTAGTCTTAAGTCTGTATGCTTCGCTCTTCTCCTATATGTATAAGTAAGGTTTTCTAATGCGATATATCGATTGGCCTTCTATTTACTCTCTTATAGTTACTATTAGTTTTACATTTGTTATAATTTTTCTTTCTTGGCTCTCAAATAAAAATTGAGCATTTGGGACTACCATGAAAATCATTCGGTATTGTCATTATGGATCTAGACAACGTTGTTATATAAACCACATTGACATTCTAATAAAATATTGGTAGTTTGTTCTTGTAACTTATTGCTAGTAACCTATTGATAGTAAGGGTTAGTTCCGAATTCTTGAGATTATTCTCGTAACTAATTTTAATTCTAATTATTATAGAACTCTTTGGCTCACAAAACAAAATTATAAGTTCGAAATTCAATGAAATTAGGTTGAATTATAAAACTATAGATGCACGATTTCATAAACTTAATTGTTATTAAAATAGTCACGTGACATATGTATTTCTTGAATGAATTTGTATGGTCTTAATTTGCATTTTTATGAACGGAAAATAGGTATATTTAATTAAAAAATATACTTTTTGTCGTATCCACTCTTATATCTTATTAGAGAGTCTGTTTATTTATGTAATATGGGCCCAAGTATGTCTTGGCCCATTAGGGTTAGGTTGTGTCCTGTATGCTTCCCTGTTCTCCTATTTATAGGAGCAGGGTTGCCTCTTATCAATACAACTAGCCGTTTTATATTCTATAAGATGGTATCAGAGCGGTGATCCAAAAAACCCCCTAAAAAACCCCTAGTCCTAGATGAGACAAAAATATTTTTTTTGGCCTGCGGGCGGCAGCCGTTGTTCGTGGCTTGGCCGCCCGTCGGGTATCTATCTAGCCACCTTCTCTGCTTAATCCACCCACCGCTGTCTCTCTGCCCTACTGTCCTTGTGCTGCCGCAACCCTACTATCCCTTGCCTCCTCTTTGCTATAACACACTCTCGTCGTGTTCTCAAATAAAAAGTTCCTGTCTTTTGTAGTTTTCCTGTCAAACTACTCCACCTTTGTCCTATCAAAGACACTATTTTTCTATCCGATCTCTGTGGAATTGCGACCAGATCCATCCATAACCTGCCACTACCACCAATTCGTTTCCCTTCGCCGCAATACTGATGCTGCCACTGCCACTCTGTTAAACTACGGAGCCACGACTCCTCATAACACCTACTGTTGCTAAAATCTTTGACCCCCTTTGTGTTCCTACCGATGATATTATCTTATTGTATTGCTGACTTGCAACGTCCTGTCCCACCATAGCCAACGGTGGCCTCATCGCTCCCGATGCAAGCCCAAGGGTCACTGAGGTGACGACGCTGATAGGTTTGAGTTCCAAATCCTTCTACCAGCCGCCTCCAATCATAGCTAATGGGCTCCATCCACAGATCCGTTCGCGGCAAGGAAAGCTAGCCGATTGCTATTCTATTTGACAATATAAAGGACATACCTTGTTACTGTTCCATGAACATTGCGAACAACTGCATTGTTACATGTTACAGAGTGGCTTCAGCAAACATTTATTATCATCAGGTCGATGAAAAGCATATGCCTTAATCATTGTTTACTGCTGCCTCCACCAACGACCCACCCAGAAATCCGTCACGAGACTGTAGGGATGCCACCGAGATCAAGCAGCAGATATTATTTTTGAGGCGATGCTGTCCGTAATGCAATATTGCAATCTGAGATCGTCAATCTCAGGACATGCTCCATAGGTTGCCATGTTCGCTGTGAACTTGATTGACTGGAGACAAGAAGAGATGTAATGTCCTGTTGTTAACCGAGTTTAGTTGGGAATAGACATTCCATACACCCATATTTTTCTCAGTTGGTTTGGTTCTTTCTTTAAGCAAGTGGACTTCGGAGTACTAATTATTGTTGCTGCAATTTCAAGGAGATTATTATATGGTACAAGACTCCAACACAGGATGCTATATCTTTGTTTAACTCAATAGAATATATGAAATATTTTTGTTGACTTTTATATGAAAAGTCATCATATAGTCACTGGGAGGCTAGCCCACCCTAAACCCCCTGATAGTGCTACGGCTTATTTTTTTTTTCTGGGGCACTTTTTCATCGTTGTCCACCCCAACCACTCGTGGTTCTTTCTGTGGTTGGTGTGAGGGGGAGAAATAGAGGAGAGATGAGATGGAGGAAAGAAAGATTATATTCTGCTGCAATATATTTTCATGGATCTCTATGTACTTCTTGAAGAACTTCTGGATTTCTACTATTGACGCTTAGGTAACCGGGTATGCAGGTCAGCGTGGATGTCAGGTGCCACAGATTTCGATCGCGGATGGTGGTGCTAAAGGTGAGAAAAATGTAAAGATGCATGGGGTTGCTTGGAAAGGAAACTAAAGTGGGAGGGAGAAGTGTTAGCATGAGAGGTGGGATATTGGATGTATGAACTAATGGTTGGCTAGTTGGGCGATGGGCTATGAAGCATACAGATACGAGATACGGCGATTTTTGAAAATTTAAGATAAGATATCTAAAAGAATAGAAGACGGCTAGTTGTTTTATTGATAAGAGGCAACCATGCTCCTATAAATAGGAGAACATGGAAGCATACAAGACACAACCTAACCGTAATGGGCCAAGACATACTTGGGCCCATATTACATAAATAAACAGACTCTCTGATACTCCCCCTCAAGCTGAAGTTGGGAGAATCCCAAATCAGCTTGGAAATAGACAGACATACTAAAAAAAATGGATAAACCAAGCCGATACAAGCCCCCCACAATATTACAATTAAGCACTCAAACACTCAGACACCCCCTCAAGTAGATAGTCCATAGCAGGCAAGCAAGTCACAGAAGTTTCTCAATCATCTGGAGTAGAAGTTTCTTCATCTGGAGCAGAGTAAGCAACATCAAAACATCATGGTCTTTATCACAATCGCTAACGTCGCAACCCAGACAGTGTTGGGTCACAACAATAGTAGTAGTCAACGTGCGAAACAGAGCACGGACGGGCCAAAGAGTGCTGGCACACAGAAGCAGAAAGTCGACGTGCAAACAAGGCACAGACAAGTAAACAGGTCAACATGCATAAAGCATGGACAACGTCAACGTGCAAACAAAGCACGGACAAACCAGAGAGCGTTGGCCGACAATAGAAAAGTTTAGAGAGTGTTGATTCACAGTAGAAGTAGTCAACGTGCAAAGAAAGCACGAACAAAAAGTAGACAATATAGTCGACGATCAGGGGGTTGGATCACGCTTCCGAAACAAGCAGAAAATGTCTCCAACGTACAATAATGTATGAGGAGACAATCGAGGATGAGACCGATCACTATGGAAGATCTCAATGAGTTCTAGGCCTCCATGAGGAAGCACTTGTCAACGATGTCCAACACTTTGACTGACTTCTTCTCTGACATGGCATTCAACCTCCTTGTACCCCAACTATGTCCTAACTATAGTCGCCCATCCCAAGGCTGTCATCGTGTTTGAGGATGTAGTCCCCTCTAGCGAGCTTAACGACAATGAGGACAACGATGAAGATGTGCTCCCGACTTGTGATCCAAGAAATTTGAGGGCATGCCCAATCAAGCTTCTTTGCTACTTCCAACAGTATACGGTGCCAATGATCCTCACACCATTGACATCATGCTAACACATACCTCTCATCTTTTAGCAGACGGTGGCATCAGCCCTACACTTCGCTGCTCGTTGATGTCCTCACCCATCACATGCCATGCAAACATTGATAGCTTTCCAGTTCATGATGCCTAGGCTACCACCCTTACATCGTCAATGCTTGCAGATGCTCTAAAGATAAAACAAGAACCACTCTTCAACGCTACTTCCTGTGTGAGGTTGAGAATATAATATGTCTGATCGCTTGCTATGTCGAATACATTATTCCTACCATTGACCGCTACTATGAGAGCCTCTGCCAGAGTCACAAGTGGTTCGTCTTTCAAATCCTGGGAAATTGATGCAAGCAAGACATTTGTGACATTATTTTACTTAAATTTTCTTTTATGCTTATTATTAGCAAGGTTTTCATGCTCGACCTGGAGGTTGACCCGCTAAAACTTTTGGGTCAGGAGTGTTTGGTTCAACGGCCGGGTCGACCTAGTTGACCCGGTGATGACATCATCACACCATATGCATAATATTACTATATACAGACATGCATATGCATGTATGCACTTTATATACATATAATATGTATATGTCCATATATATAGTTGTATAAGTAGGTGTATACATATGTATACAATATACTGCATGAAAGCATGAGATGATGAATTATGACCATCAAACATACAAAACAAAACATATATTCACAAAGAAACAAATAAATGGTTTTGCAAATCTTAAAACAAGTTATCAATGTATGGAAAAGTTGGGTTGCAGTACAAGAAATTAAAATTAGTAAAATGGTCATTTGGGGAAGGAAATATTAAATTAAAAACCTGATTGGGTCTTTGATCTGAGGGCGGGGTCACTAGGTCAACTCTAGGTCTTGGTCAAAAATGAGTTTCTGCTTCATCCAACCCGACAAACCCTCTGGGTGGCGGTTCAAGCAGACGGGCTGGGTTACAAAACTCTAATTATTAGAGACCTTCGTGCAATTTATATAAGTGTTGTGCTTAGTTGCGGGTTATAGAGAGAATAGAAATTGTGTATTCGATGATTAAACAGGTGTACAATACAATCTCTTATATAACAGAAGAGAGGAGAGACTAAAGCAGAGATGAGCAATATGGGACTAAACTATAGAAGTAAAAACATAAGTGAGGCACATGACACTCAATAAAACACAACATATCTCTATACTCCCCCTCAAGCTGGAGCGTAGATGTCGAACATGCCCAGCTTGTCTACTAGAGTCTAAAAACGAGCTTTCAGAAGAATCTTGGTAAAGATGTCCGCTACTTGCTTTTCAGTGCTGAGATATGGAGTGCAAATCCGGCCAGAAAGGACTGTCTCACGAACAAAGTGACAGTCGACCTCAATATGTTTTGTCCTCTCATGAAAAGTGGGGTTGCTCACAATAAAAATGGAGGCCTTATTGTCACAAAACATCGATATAGGCCTGGAATAGGATATGTCGAACTCTTGGAGGAGACTCTGGACCCACAGAAGTTCACATGCAGTATGAGCCATGGCTCGATATTCTGCTTCTGCACTGGATTTGGCTACGACGGTCTGCTTTTTGCTTCGCCAAGCAACAAGATTTCTGCCCACAAATGTACAATAGCCCGATGTTGACTTACGAACCAGAGAGATTACAATGACCATGCTACTTATATAACAAGCCTTTGCCTGGAGAGCTTTTGAGATAGCGCAGAATGTGACATATGGCATCCCAATGACACTGTCAAGGTTTATCAAGGTACTTGCTGATGAATCCTACAACGGCAGTGAGGTCAGCTCGTGTGACCATCAGATAAATAAGCTTGCCTACCAGTCTTCTAAACTGGTGGTGATCAACATAAGGAGGAGAGTTTTCATCGTCCCAATACATATTTGGGTCAAGGAGAGTGTTGGCTGGTTTACAACCAAGCATATCAGTTTCCTACAATAGATCAAGTACATATTTTCGTTGAGAGAGGCACAACCCTGCAGATGATCTGGATGCCTCAATGCCTAAGAAAGATCTCAATTTTCTGAGATCTTTAGTGACAAAGTGCTTTTCCAAGTAGGTTTTTGTTGCCTATATGCCCAAGGTATCACTGCCAGATAAAATAATATCGTCAACATAAACAATAAGAATGACGAGCCCAGCCATTGTTTTGCGGATAAAGACTGAATGATCAGAGTGCGAACGACGGAAACCAAAAGTGACTAAGATCTGACTAAGTTTGTCGAACCAACCACGCAGGCTCTGTTGAGACCGTAGATGGCCTTTTTGAGCTTACAGACTTTTGAGGTAGATTCCCCCTGAGCAACGAACCCTGGTAGTTGCTCCATGTAAACCTCTTCCTATAAATCTCCATAAAGAAATGCATTTTTAACATCCAACTGAAAGAGGGGCCAGTCTTTGTTGACAGCAACAGAAATCAGAATGCGAACAGAATTTAACCGTGCTACGGGAGAAAAAGTTTCAAAATAGTCAACACCATATGCTTGCGTGTACCGTTTTGCCACAAGTCGAGCTTTCAGGCGCTCAATTGTTCCATCAGGTTGATACTTAATGATGAAGACCCATCGACATCCAACAGTAGGGCAGGAAGGAGGGCGATCCACAAGTTCCCACGTCTTGCGATCACATAGTGCCTGCATTTCCTGATTCATCGCCTATTTCCATGCAGGAATAAGGAGAGCTTCTGTAGCAGTATTTGGAATAGTGACGAAAGAAATTATAGAAGTGAAACATGCAAAATTAGTATGCAGGTTAGCAGAAGAGCAAAAATGACTGATAGGATGTTTGGTGTAGGAACGAATACCTTTGCGCTGACTAATAGGGAGGTGCAAGTCAGAATTGACCTCTGTGGTTGTATGATCATCCGCAGACGGAGGAATTGGTTGTGGAGGGGCCATAGAAGGTGTGCTTGTCTTAGTCTGTCGTCTGTATACTTGCAAAGGGCGATTTTCAGGCTGGTCTGGAGGAGGCAAAGCCTCAACAACATCTGGTAGAGGTGTTGGTGCCAACATATCACTGGAGAGTGTTGCCCCATCATCAGAGAAATAGGGCATATGCTAAAAAAAGATCACATCCGCACTGACAAACCATTGCTTTAGAACATGATCAAAGCAGCGATAACCTTTCTGGGTTTTAGAATATCCCAAAAAGATACATTTAGTGGAGCGAGGATCAAGCTTTGTCATCCCTGGGCGTAGATTTTTGTCAAAACAGGTACACCCAAAAATACGAGGGGGAACCGAGAACAATTGTGCATCAGGAAACAGAATGGTGTAAGGTATGCGATTGTGTAAAACAGAGGATGGCATACTATTAATAAGATAGCATGCCGTAGAAACTGCTTCAGGCCAGAACCAGTGAGATACTTTGTAATGGAGAAGAAGAGTGCGAGCAACCTCTAACAAGTGGTGATTTTTCTGTTCAGCAATGCCATTATGTTGCGGAGTATAGGGAGTCTTGTTCGGGAAATCGGTCCGCACGGCCGCATATACTCCCGCATATACCTATTCAGTCACCCTACCGCACCGCATATTACTAATCGGTCCACTAAGCGGTCATGGGCCGCATATACTCCCGCTTGGCCGATTAAGCGGCCGATTAAACTCCGCTTTTCGAAAAGCCCACAACTAATGTTTATGCATTTCGTACATACATGCATATATATATACACACATTTCATTATATATATAAATTGAGATATATAGTCATTGAATTATATGTATACATTGTAATACATATAAAAAATTTCCACACGCATTTGTACATTTATTCGAATACCTTTTGATATATTAACATGTATAGATACATATACAATATACCTAAATATACAATCACATATTTGTGCATGTATATATACATTTTGATTTATTCACATTTATACACACTATACATATATTTGTACATTGATTTACCTACATTTTAGTATTTGTACAAATATTACAAACACATTCTATATATAGACATATATACATATATAAGCATATCATACATCATACACACATATTAATATGTTTATAAGTAAATAGATGTACGTGCATACTCTATATATTTTAATTTATGATCTTGCTATATTATTTTATATATAATTAGTTTATTGAAATACAAAAAAATTCAAAACCGCATATACTCCCGTATATACTCCCGCATACCGCATATACTCTATTCAGTACCATCTCCGCCCGTACACCGCATACCGCTTTCCTGAACCATGATAGGGACAAGTAGTTTGATGGATGGTGCCACGAACAGAACAAAAAGTTGTGACAAACTTTTGCATAAACTCTAGGGCATTATCGTTACAGAAAATTTTAATGGGTTTGTTGAACTGGGTCTGTATTTCAGAAAAGAAGATGCTGATATTGTCCAAAACAGTGTTGCGATCCTCGAGTAAAAAAAGCCAAGTAGCACAGGAATAATCATCAATAAAAGTCAGAAAGTATTTAACACCAAAGTGACTAGGAACAGAACATGGTCCCCAAATGTCCGCATGGACAATATCAAAAAGAGCTTTAGAACCAATTTCTTTTTTAGCAGTAAATATAGACCGCGTTTGTTTTCCCAAAAGACAAGATGCACAAGAAAAAGTTTTTTTAGATAATGCTGGAAATAAATGTTTCATCTTTGTTGCAGACGGATGACCAAGGCGGTAGTGCCACCGGAGTCATGTGACTGATGTAGACAGAAGAGCAGATGTTGTAGGCGGTCCATCCAAATAGTAGAGTCCGTCTGGTCCTTCATGGCCCGAACCAATCCTCGTCTTCGTGCAGAGATCCTTCAAAACACAACCAGAAGGATCAAATTTGATGGAGCACTAAAGTTGTTTTACAGTTTTACTGACAGATAGTAAATTAACAGGAAATTGTGGTATGTATATAAAAAAATTGAAGGTGCAACTTTGGAGACATAGGAATAGTGCCGATGCCATGAATGGGAGTCTTAGAGCCATTTGCAATAGTGATAGACGGAATATTGGTGGTTTTAGTCAGAGCAGAAAATAATTAGATGTCGCCAGCCATATGGACAGACGTACCAGAATTAATACACCATTTATTGTTACCAGCAAAAGGAGAGGCAAGCATGGCGGAGGAACCAACAGTAGATGTCGAAGGTAGATGAGTCATGCGCTCTTGGAAAAACTTCTCGAACTCCGAGCGAAGTCATTCAGTAGACGGCAGAGCAGATGGTTGGTCGGATGCAGCATCAGTGGAGGTTTCTGTAGAGGCCTGGTTAGCCCAGGATGGTTTACCGTGCTTGATCTAACATCTATCTTCATTGTGATTATCACAACCACACCAGTTGCAGAAGCGAGGGCCAGTAGCTTGGCCTCGACCAGGAGCAGTAGAGGAGCCGCGTCCACCAATGGGAGGTAGTCTTCCGCCATGACCACGACCTCGACCGCGACCACGTCCAGAGTCAGCAGTGCAAACAGCTAGAGCAGGATGCTCAATAACAGGATTGGAGGTCACTGACGGTAGTCTTTGAACTCGCTTAAGGACGTCGCGAAGAGTAGGCAGAGGGTCACTAGACAGAATCTGGTCGACCACGTCGGAGAAGGAAGCATGATGGACAACCAGAAATTGGACAAGTTGAAGTTCATTGCGCTGCTTCGGGGCTTCTTTATGTCGGGCGTTAAGGGATGGTAGATTTTGTACTCATTCCAGAGAGCAGAGCACTGGTTGTAGAAGTCCTCGATAGAAGTGTCAGAAGAAAACTCTTTCTTGGCCAAGTTTTTGAAAATTTCAAAAACACTTTTAGGATTCTGTTGATGGGAATAAACATGGGAGAGTTGGTCCCACGTCGCCTTAGCATCATGAAGGCATAACAACGACTGACTGATCCACGACTCGATGCTATTAAGAAGCCAGGACATAACACCAGAGTCGTCTTTAGACCATTGTGCATAGTTTTGCTTGGTCTTTTCATCCACAGTAGCAACATGGGAGCCAGGAGGATCAGTAGTGAGATGTGAGTACCGGCCTTATGCCTTGACATATAGGATAAAGAACGCCGACCAAAGATGGTAGTTAGATCCATCGAGCTTGACAGTGGTAACACAAAGAACGAGGCGCCTCAACAGAAGCCATGATGAGCGGAGACGAAGCAACAGTTAATTAGGCGGCGCAACAACAACAATTAGTAGATAAGGAACCCGCTAAGGGGCAGTAGAGCAACACCAGAAATCTGACACATCAGATCAGAAGAGACCCGCTACGGGCAGATAGACTGATAAAGGAACCTACGCTGTCATGAGGAAGATCAAGATTCTGTCATGAGGCGCAAGCAGAGAAACCCAGAGAGCCGAAGAGACTCTCAATGTGCAGGAGCTATGACTGTCCGGAAGACTTCACGTATGGAAAGAGGTGGAAGGAAGCAAGGGATATTAGAGCAGGAGAAGGAGGGTGAGGGCAGCAGGAGGAGTGGGTGGCGGCGGGAAGGAGGGGCAATGCCGACGGCGGGGGGGGGGTTGGGGGGAGGAGGGGGTGGGGCGGCGGCGGGGAGGGGGGGATAGCGGCATCCGGGGAGGGGGGGCAGCAACGACGGGGGAGGGGGGGCAGCGACGGCGGGGGGAACTAGGGCATAGGGGCAGGGTGGAGATTTGCAAAGAGGAGAACCAAACTTGCTCTTGATACCATATAAAGAGAATAGGAATTGTGTATTCGATGGTTAAACATGTGCACAATACAATCTCTTATATAACAGAAGAGAGGAGAGACTAAAACAGAGATGAGCAATATGGGACTAAACTACAAAAATAAAAACATAAGTGAGGCACATGCTATGCACATGACACTCAATAAAACACAACATATCTCTATACGGGTCTTAATACTTTTGTTTTTGTTTTATATTTTTATATGGTAGTTTACACACAAGTGTACGTTACTTTCATGTATTTTGTTATAAATACTAACCTTGGGGGCTTGTCCTAGACAGTTGAATAAGATTTGAGAAATAGATTGTTACTTCTTCTGTCTCTCTTCTTCTCGATGCATTCCACATCAGAAGTGTTTGTATCGATCTTGTAGGATAGGATTATTGGCATGGTTGGGCGACTTATTGTCTCAAAAAAACTTCAACTTCACAGGAATCTCTAATTTAACACCCATATTAGGCAAATGTATTTGGATCCAAAGTTCTAAATGACCCCTAAAGCGACAATTTGATATTTAATTTTTGCACCGCGAAATGACAAAGTGTCTCTTACTTCAAATGACAAGATTTACTTCCAAGAATAACTTCCAGAATTAGATCACATTCATCTTTAGAAGCAAACTAGTCAGCTACAATGAAGCATTGAATCGTGAGCTCATAATTCGATGTTTAAGTGTTTTTGTAGTTTGTAAGTGGGCTTGAAAGGCAGTCGCTCATCTGTTATGTTTTGTTTCTGGTAAGTCGATCTTAGAGGTGGATCCTTGGAACAATTTGCTTATATATTGTAGCATCTTTTTGTTTGAGAGCAAGAACGACAAAACCCTAGCTGTCTTGTCTTAGTTTTCATCCTCTGTCGGTTTTTTCCTCCGTTAGGAACAATTTTCCGTGTAAATACTTATTTTTGTGGTTGTTTTCTTTTGTTTGAAGTTTCTTTAAATATTCATTCTCTCAAGTGAGTTTGATTGTTGAACATCTCATCCTTTTTCTCTTTTGGTCATGCTGATATAGTGTTGTATTGCAGTGGCATCGACCTAGCGGAGTCTTGTGCCTTTTCTTCCCGGGTTTCTGTCAATTCTATCCACCACATTTCACTTTTCATCTTGGTCCTAGTGGCCTACATAAGTAAGAGGGGGATGTCAACCTGTCCCTGTCAAGTAGCACCATGCCAATTTGTAAGGGAGTGAATAAGTGACGCTTAAGGCAAACTATCCCAGACAAATGTAGAAAGATGTTGATACAATAAAGGTTCCTCACTGATATTTAGATAGCCAGCTCCGCTTTAGTTTGCCATCTCCTTGACACGTGACAACCAGTGACGGTCCTAAGAGAGCTACGAGTTTTGGGTCATCTCTACTCTCTAGTATTTAGAGTTTATGATACCGCTCTCGCGGACGGCATCAAAACAATGTAGATGTCCAATCAACTGCTACGCCACAACAAATTTTTGGGAGAACCATCTAGCTTTGGGTTCGAGTGGCATAGATAGAGCTTCCACAATAGACTTGGGGATAATGATTGACATACAAAGCAGAAACAAACGGAACACAAACTCTATTGTGCTTAGTAAGCCATTACTTGATAATCTGATTTCTTCAAGTGTCTTAGGTAAGTTTAAGCTAGAGGACATTCTCACCCAAGGAAGATTTTTGTAGAGAACCACCTATCCTCATGGATTATGACATGGCTACCGTCACATATCAACAATATGCTCTGGTAGATTCCAAGATGGAATCAATATCAAAGTACATCTATTCAACAAAAGCAATAGAAAAAAGAAGTATGAAAAAATGGACAAAGAGTACTAAGACACCAAAATATTTCAAAACCAATGCTCTACTCTAGAATATCAATATCAAATGTAGATGAGTATTATGGGGGGCATATATAAGAAAGATATAATCTAGGACATGTAAGCAATTAGCAGAGATATTCCAACTCCAAGCAAGAAGAGTAAGCAACTTGCAAAGATGTTCCAAAATAATTGACCAGAAAAACATTCAACTTTGGGAATATACAATATACGCAATCACCAAATGAAGACTAGAATTTCGCATGGTTTTAATCCTCATCTGATCCATCTCCACTGCCGAATATACCACACTTAACTTCTCATTTACAACTCTGCCCGCAGTGTACAGTCTTTGAACGGCAATAGCTTGTTTTGAGTTTTGAAATATAGATTTAAAGATAGGAGAGATCTTGATTTGACAGAAAGAAGGAATGTGCAGTGAAGGGCTTTCAATGTTTCTGGCCTGAGGTAGATGGAGATTGAATGCCAGTAAGTTTGCCTCTGCATGTCACTGCTTACCTGCTAGAGTTCACCCTTTTAATACTCTATTTATAGCGCCCTTCATGACTCTGAAACAAGAAAATGGAAAGAGGTAACAGAATCCCGGGGAAGCAGAGATGTGTTGCATAACTGCTGCTGTCATTTGGACAATTTATCACATGAGATATATAGCTAAAAAATTACAATTTGATCTGTCATTTGAGGAGTTTCCTAACCGACAATGATGCCATCTTAGTGGTGCAATGGGTAGTATAACTAAGAAAATCTCTGAGCTTCAAGTATTGTCGTCATTTGGACTGTTGATATTCGAAGCTGAGAAGATGCTACTATGATTATTGATGTTGGCTAACAGCTTTTCAGTTACTCACTCAAAATATAGTGATGGTCCTAATCTATCTGAGATATTAAGGAACCATCTTTCCTGTAGAGATCCCGCTCCTTGGGCTAATATTTTATGATGGTCATTGTCTTAGAATAGAAAGCACAAAGTGGAAGGTGGGCTCATGGGACCCTTTAGCCACTGAAGCACTAGGCTGGTGCTTAAACAAACACTTTTAAAAAAGAAGCAAATAATTAAGTTTTGTATATTTTGGTGCATATTATACACCCACACACACCCACCAATAGTCATATCTATGTATATTCTGCGCACTTATTAGATGTCACATACAATAGTATTAATGCCATGCTAATATTTTGATTCAGGAGTACTATAATACTATTACATCGTTGGTATTATACAGTAGGATAATATTACATTAAACGATTGTATTGTTCATTACGTAATATAGCTATATTATAAATCACTTACAAATTTACTATCATATACTTTTGAATGATATTAGGAACTTAGTACTATAGATACAGTGAATAGTTCAATAATACACAGTATCATAGTTATCTGATATATTAGTGTAGTATAACTATTAGACAATTATATACCTTGGTATATTATGTGATACAATAGTGTTATATGCATTCACATTTCTAGCATTACATATACATTAGCATGATAGTATGTACTATACAGTAACAGTAGTATAGTATTAAATAGTAGTTAGCACGTTATATTATATATAAGTACATCAGCAGTAAAATACAGAGTTTAGTGTATACATAATACATACTTAGCTTTATACTATAGTATAATTTAATAGTACAATGTTACTTCATATTGTGGTATGGTATAGCACATAACCTATATACTGTATAGGAGTTTTCTTTAAAGCCAAATGGGCTAAATGACCTTTCAGCCTTTGGAAGTGGGCCGGATTGACAATTAATACGAGAATGATACATGGTTTCTACCGTGTTGGTAAAACAGGACTATTAACAATGCATAAAGTATGCCATTTAATCAACAAATCAGAGGTATTTGCTACTACGTTGTACTTTAATCAGTTTCTGTTTACTGGCTAGAATTTGCACTGCCATCGGGATGCAATCACTGTTTAAAATTAATTTGAACATTTGGAAGACGTGGGAGGAGATGCATTATACATGTATAAGTCCCAGTGAATGAATGTGCAATCCACCTTCCTTACAGTGTCCTATTGTATTTTCTTGTGAAGCTTGTTTGATATAATCAATGAAACTCGTGATCTTCTGTATATGATACAAAATTTCCAGAGCACTTTTATTGATGGTGCAATGACAATAGAAAGTGCTCGCGATTATGGGCATACACATCTTTCCGAGGTATGCTGGTGGCATTGCTATGTAATCTTAAGAAATGTGCAGCTAGCAAGGGTTCCTTGAAATTGTAGTCATCAATCTTCTTTGCAGATAGTCGGCAATGCCGATAAATTTGAGAATAAGGCGATCCTTCTGATCCATTTCTCAGCCCGTTACAGAGCGGAGGTAAGTTTGCAACTGCACGTCCTTGCATATTATGTCTTGCTTCTCTTAACTCGCAAGCTGATCGCCCCAATGACTTGACCAGGACATCAAGACTGCAATTGCAAAACTGCCTCCCACCCTCTCCGGTAGAGTTTATGCACTCACTGAGGGCTTTTAAGTGGGGATGAATGACGTGGCTCTTCTCCACGGATGCCTCGGTGCTGTTATGATGGTGTTGCTCTTCAAGAATTCCACGGTGCATCTGACAGAACTTGATCTTGACTAATTTTGATGATATGTGACAGTGCTTTTGTAATGGTTCTTGTGGTTGTGGGGAACTTGCTGTAATGACTCTTGTGGTTGGTGGGAACTTGTTTTTTTAGGTCCTGTTTCCCTGAATGTGAAAGAAAGCTGGTAATAGTTAATAGCAACACATAGCAAGCAGGACATTGTTCTTGTTGTACCACGTTGAAGCCGCTGATAAGAATTTTGACTTTGGGTTTTATTAGCAGGCACCCTCTGTCACACCGCAGCTCTGCGGTGCACGTTGATTTCATTTGTAGCAAAGGTTCCCGTTCTAGTAAGATTGAGGGTAATTGGGTCCCAGTGGCTAATAGTGTGATGGTTTTTGTGTGCATTTGGTTGTTAATTAGGTGTTAAAAATAATCTCTGCTTGGCTTTTCTGGGCATTTACAATTCGAGTCATAACCAACGGCTATCCTGTGGCTTTCTCCCAAGCAAGGGAATGTTTGGGTGGAGGAAAACCACATCTTATACGAGCATTACAAAAGGGGATTGCGCCCAATTTAGAGGTTTGTTTACAGGATCAAGAAGGAAAATAGAACTAAAGCAAAGTAAAAAAAGTATTGTGTGAAGGAAAAAGAAATCCAACAAGAGGGGCTGAGATATCTTCTTGATTTCCATATAAGAAATTGATTTTCTTGGTCAAGTATTACGGTATACAAAGTGCTTGTTAGGATCTATTGGCTAAGCTAGTAACATGAGTCACGTTTACATAGTGTTTGGTTATGTCTCAGTCAATATAAATGGACCCTAGACAGCTTAGTCGGATCCATTCAAAGAGCAATGTATAAAAGGACTTTGTAACTGGACTTTAACTCAAGGTGCGGAATACAAACTACATTTCTGTTTCTCAAACCCTTTCTCTCACGTCTGAGGCCTCGCTCTCTCTCCCTCTCTTCCTCTTGATTTCACTCCTCTCATCGCCTCCCCCCTTCTCTGTAATTTGTCGCATATGGTTTCTCTTCTCGAATCAATCTCCATTTCTATTGTGGTATCAGAGCTTTCGATCCAGATATGGCTTCCGCATCGTCTACTGTCGAAGGAGAAACAACATCGCCGACTTCGACGAAAGCATCCAGGAAGTTCCCGTTCCCTGCTGGAGTGAACGTTGTGAACTTTCTCTCTCCGGCTGACGAATTTGAACTACCTCTACTGGGAGGTGCAGGTGCGAGCACTCATAGAGAGCAACGCCCTGGAGGGATTCATCGACGAAACAGAAAAGGTGCCAGAGAAGATTCTTGTTGACGAAGAAGGTAACATCTCCTCTAATCCCGAATATGCCCTGTGGATGCGAACCGATAGGCTTGTGAAGGGGTGGATTATGGGATCTCTTACTGAGGAAGTCCTAGGAGTCGTTGTCGGTTTAACTATTGCCTCTCAGATCTGGTCAGCTCTTTCTAAAAACTTTTGTGAATCGACGCAATCAAGGGTATTTGAACCGATGACTAAGCTCCGTCGTATCCAAAAAGGAAACAAGTCTATTACTGATTACCTCCGAGACTTCAAGCTAATCTGTGATCATTTGCATTCTATTTCTAAGCCTCTGTCTGATGACGATAAGGTGTATTATCTGTTGAGTGGATTAGGAAGCGACTTCAAAATTTCACTGTCTCTATGATGCGTCCTCCCATTCCTGCCTATGATGAAGTTGTCTCTCTTCTTAAGGATCACGACATGAGGAGATCTACAACAGAATCCCTTTCTTCTCCTAATCTCACCTTTGTTGATCAGAAAACTAGCTACAATAACCCTAACAACTACAACAAGAGTTTAGGTCGAGGCAATTATAGAGGAAGTTCTCAATTCCAACAGTGGAGCCCTGGCCTACAGCAACAAGCCAGTCAGAATCCTGGGGTCCAGCAGCCTACTACTCAGAATCCTGGTGTTCTCGATGCTAGACATGATTACAGTTTCTCGTCATATGGACGAGGCTTCAGTCCCAGCATCCGACCTTCTGGTCTGAACAATCAAGAGAGTGGTCCTGTGGTCTGTCAGATCTGTAGGAAGCATGGTCATGAGGCATATAAATGCTGGCATCGCTTCAATAACAACTATCCGTCAACTGAAGTACCTAAGATCCTTACTGAAGATGTTGTCACCAACCAAGCCAAGGCTCTTGCTGCAATGCACATTGTGGATCATAACAACTTCAACATGAATGAGTGGCATGTGGATTCTGGAGCCACAAATCACGTTGCTCATAACCTAAGTATCCTGAAAAATATAGTTTCTTATAGAGGCAGTGACTTTATCATGATAGGGGATGGATCGTTTCTACCTATTACTCACACTGGAAACACCTATCTAATACATACGTCACCCATTCCCCTTGCCAAGGTTCTGATTGTTCCTGAGATGAAACGAAATCTGTTGTCTGTTGCTCAATTAATTAATGACTATCCCTGTTATTTCATGTTTTTCAAAGATACTTTTCTAATTAATCACTTACAGAGCAACCAAACCCTAGCCAAGGGTCGTCTTAGGCAAGGCATGTATGTGCTTCAGTCATCATGCCCTAAAGCTCTAGTTGCTGTTGGACAGAAGCTCGCTACATCTGCAGTATGTCATCGAAGACTTGGACACTCCAATCACGATATTCATAAGTTCATGGAAAGCAATAAAATAATTTCGTCTTCAAATAAAACCTTTGATTTCTGCAATAGTTGTGCTATGAGCAAGAGTCATCGACTCCCCTTTACAAATACGCATGTTAAGTGCACTATTCCTTTTGCACAAATATATTGTGACTTGTGGGGCAAAGCTCCTGTATTGTCTAAACAGGGTTTTTCTTACTATGCTTTGTTTGTGGATGAATGCACTGGATATTGTTGGTTTTATCCGTTAAAGAAGAAATTTGATCTTCTCGAGGATTTTATGTTCTTTTGCAAATTGGTTTTCAATCAGTTTCATACCAAAGTTCAGGTCTTAATGATAGATGGAGGAGGTGAATTTGTAAATGCTGCTATGAACAAATATCTCTTATATGAAGGAATTGTTCATAAACTCTCCTGCCCTCACACGCATGAGCTAGTTGGACTAGTTGAGAGGAAACACAGACATATTGTTGAAATCAACCTTGCTATGATGTTTTATGCAGGTGTGCCTACCAGTTATTGGGTTGAAGTGTTTGCCTCCGCTACACATATTATTAACCGTCTACCTTCTAAAGTGCACGGTTTCTTATCTCCCATCTATAATCTGTTCAAACAACAACCTGCTTATAACTCCCTAAAGATTTTTGGATGTCTCTGCTTTCCTTGCTTAAGACCTTATGCAACACACAAACTTGAACCCAGATCACTGCCTTGCGACTTTCTGGGATACAATGACACATATAAAGGATACAAATGTCTTCACATTTCTTCAGGACACATCTACTTCTCCAGACATGTTGTGTTCAACGAAATGATCTTTCCCTTCAAACAACAGGTTACCTCCAATGTTGCACTTGGAGAGTTAACAACTTTTTCTACTTTCTTAAATGCCTCTGATGCATCTGCTAATGATACTTCTCTCCCTTCAGCCACTACTTTCTGACACTCCCATACTACTCAGCATAATGGTTATGCTACCACCAGCTCCGTGGCAGACATTAATGGCACTCCTGTCACAGAGTATGCGATTCCTACTCCCTCTATCACTTCTCCAGACACCGTTCTGCATGAGCAGTCTTCTTTCCAACACAGTAACGAGTCTACTCCAGAGAGTACACACTCTACAACTCTCCCTCCTTCTCCAGACAATAACTCGCAAGAGAGTTCCTCTTTACAAAACACTGGTACCTCTACATCTTCAGCTCTTATACCTGTTGAGCCCGTCTCCTTCAAGTTATCAAATTCCACTGCCACACCCACTACAGAAAACATCCATCCAATGACTACCAGAGGTAAGGTTGGCATTGTTAAGCCTAATCCAAAATATGCCCTCAGTACACTTTTGACTCCTATGGTGCCCAAGTCGATTAAATATGCTTTACAAGACTCTAACTGGTGTCAAGCAATGAAGGATGAACTTGAGGCGTTATATTCTAACAACACCTGGTCTTTAGTAGCATGACCTCTTAACAACAATGTTGTGGGATGTAAGTGGGTGTTCAAAACCAAACTCAAAGCTGATGGTTCACTTGAGAGACTTCAAGCACGCTTAGTTGCTAAAGGCTTCAGTTAAGAAGCTGGAGTTGACTATCTTGAGACATACAATCCAGTTGTCAAAGCTGCCACAGTTCGCGTAGTTCTTACTATTGCCATCTCTTCTAAATGGAAACTGACTCAACTTGATATCTGCAACGCTTTTCTCAATGGCGATCTCATAGAAATAGTATACATGGATCAGCCACTTGGCTTCAAACACAAGCAATTTCCTAATCATGTCTGCAAGTTACACAAAGCGCTTTATGGACTCAAACAATCTCCACGTGCGTGGTTCAATAAATTAAGCGATTTTCTGTTTGCTTATGGGTTCACTTGCAACACAACTGACCCTTCCCTATTTGTATTCCAACGACACAACACTGTTCTCTATCTACTGCTTTATGTTGATGACATAATTCTGACGGGTAATAATCCTCATCTTCTTCATCAATTTCAGACTTCGTTAAGCACTACTTTTAATCTTCGCATTCTAGGCGACCCGGGATACTTCATGGGCATTCAAATTTCATTTCTTCCTGCGGGTGCAGTCCTGAGTCAAGAAAAGTATATTCTTGAAATACTTGATCAAGCTCACATGCGTGACTGTAAACCTGCCTCCACACCCATTGCTGTCATTTTTCATAGAATACCTGACTCTCCCTGTCTCACCAATCCACAAGAGTATCGACGCCTAGTTGGTTGTCTCCAGTACGCTACTATTACTCGCCTGTACATCACTTATGCTGCCAATACTGCTTGCCATCACCTTGCTTCACCAACAGAATCCCATTTTCTTCTGGTCAAACGGATTCACAGATATCTTAAGGGCACTTTGTCCCTATGCTTAGCTATCTCCAGTAACTCTACTCTACACCTACGAGCCTTTAGTGACTCGGACTGGGCCGACTGTCCCTCGACAAGAAGGTCCACTACAGGCTTCTGTGTGTTCTTCGGGAATACTTGTATTTCTTGGAGTGCCAAGAAGCAGAGTACTGTTGCTTGTTCAAGCTGTGAAGCTGAGTATAGATCCCTTGCATCCACTTCTGTTGAGTTGACGTGGAATGCCTCTCTCCTTCGTGATCTTGGTATTTCTAGCTTGGAACCATCAACTCTGTTCTGTGATAATCTTCGTGCTCTTCAGCTCACTGTGAATCTGGTTTTCCACGCTCGTACCAAGCACATTGAGCTGGATTACCATTTCATTAGAGAAAAGGTTGCTCTTGGCCACATAGTTACAACTCACATAGCTTCACACCAACAACCTGTAGATATATTTACGAAAGCTCTTCCGAAGACTCAGTTCCGATTTCTACGACACAAATTGGGACTTTTGGTGCCCACACCCAGTTTGCGGGGTGGGGGGGGGGTATTGGCTAAGCTAGTAACATGAGTCACGTTTACATAGTGTTTGGTTATATGTCTCAGTCAATATAAACAGACCCTAGATAGCTTAGTCGGACACATTCAAAGAGCAATGTATAAAAGGACTTTGTAACTGGACCTTAACTCAAGGCGCGGAATACAAACTACATTTCTGTTTCTCAAACCATTTCTCTCGCGTCCGAGGCCTCGCTCTCTCTCCCTCTCTTCCTCTCGATTTCACTCCTCTCATCGCCTCCTCCCTTCACTGTAATTCGTCGCCTAGGGTTTCTCTTCTCGAATCAGTCTCCATTTTTATCGGGATCAAGTCAAACCATGGCTGATTTTATTTGAATTTCTGTTGTTAGATAATGTTTATAAATAGGTGAAATCAGTTTCGTTTGTCTTATACATCTTTTTTTAGCCGTTGTAACGTGGCTTCTAGGCTTTCCTTTGACGGTTTAGATCAATCTGAGCGAAAATGGACTACTGTTTTGTGGGTATAAGTATCACACCAATCTGCCATTCTCATTTCTTGGCAATTATACGAAGGAATAGAGAGTGGCATGTGCACATATAAGCAGTGGTGGATGCGGGTGGGGTGGGAGGGGTGGGGGTGATAGTGTCGGTTTCCCCTTAACACAAGTTAAGCTTGTGATATAGTTAGCCACCAGTTTTGTTGTTGATATTATAGAAGTGAGCCTGGGCGCTGGGACTTGTGGTTTCTGCCTCAACAGTTGACCACGTTGGCTTTGCTGCAGTGAAAACTCCAGCTTACGTATGAATATGTGGGTCACTTGTTCATTTGGAATTGACGAGTTCTGTTTGATGACATGAAATCAAAAGAAAAATAACTTAGGGATTGCTACATTCAAATTAATCATTTGATCTTATGTCCAATCAATGAGAGCACCACACAGTCAATTTTTCGGTGTGTTCTACCTGGGACACATGTATGCTGACGTTGTTTTTATGGAGTTTATTTTACGCAGAACCAAACATGTAAAGTTTGAATTCAGGATAAAAGATCAATGACGTGTTACTAGTGTCAACCCAATTAATCAGGCCCAGCGATGCATTGTGTGGCTACAAAAGTTATAATCTTCGTCTGCATAAAGACGTTTGACTGTGATATCAGATAGCGGTCCCGTCTGCAAAAGTTTGCTTGTTCTTATTATGCCAAATGATCTGGCCTCCTATGGTAGGCCGATATGAGCCCAGCAATCATGGTCCACAGTGAGCTTGTCCCTCATGGGCCGATTGCAATGTATTCATGGGACTATCACGTTATGACATAGAATCCTTTTCAGATGCTCTCGTCCGTGAGTGGGTATATACTCGAGTCGCTGTGAGTGTGACGTCGAGAGACTAGAATATCATCATTTATGGCAATCTCCACGGCCCATTCCATCCATCTTCTCCAAGCTGGACAGAAAAGAATTCAATTAATCAATCAACGCGTCAAGTACGCGTCGTTTCTTACCCTGAAAATTACCCCTAGACGCGTTGACGGAACGGCAGACCAGACCAGATCGCTTTCTGCTGTTGCGTTCTTGGACGGCAGTAGGCTAGTACCGGCGTTGAACTCGTGCGGATAGAAGGAAACCCGGGTGAAGATGCAAGGAGCTAAACAAGATCCGTGAAAGCCGTAATAACATTGGTCGTGGAATTGGAAAGAGAAATCAAAGAAAGGCAGCCACTCGTACCCTATTCTATTAATTGCCGCAAGTCAATGCGAATTACTGTTTATTTCTTCCCATATCAAGACGAGGAGCCAACGTTTGCGTATGGTTAAAAACTTAAATGACAGAGAAATTACCAAGGCTATTTGACAATCCTTGCATTATGGAAATGCAAGAGAAATACCACACAAGGTAAAGTACTCAATTTCTATCTCCAGGCTAAAGAGGTGATCAAGAAAAAAACAAGGGAAATACTATAGAACAACTAAAAGTAGATATATTTCTACATGAAGGAGGAAAAAGAAAAAAAACATATCGTCCAGCCACTGCATGTCAGTAGAGGTATGAGTCTATGGGAGCCTGCCCAAATAACATATGTAAAGAGAGTTATGAGCACAGATAGCTATGTACAAGACTGTTGCAACAAAACTATGCCCATAAGAAGAAGCAAACAAAAGGGAACCTATCAACAACCAAGTAGACATGATAAACACGAGAGGACAAAATCACTCAATAAGAACATTCGTAATTATCATAATAGAGGAGTGCGAGTGGTTGGCATATAAAGTCGAATATGGTGAAACTGCAACGAGCTTGAACACGAGTTCCGTGAAGCCGTACAATCAGCTGTTCCTAGACACATGGACGTTGAAAGGAAATTAAAGAAAGACGGCCATGGTATCTTTTCTTTTCTAAATCCAAACGTCAGAGCCGATCACTATTTTACTATTCTCGTATTGTGACGAGGAACCAATGTTTATATATAAGTTTAAAAAGCCAGAAAAGACCGAGAAACCAGAAAGGCTTTTTCACTATCCTTTTTTATCAGAGAGGGGAAGCCTTGCATCATACAAGTGCGCTGGACATACCACAAGGGTAAGATACTCAATTCCTATATTCAGGCTAATTAACGGGGTGATCAAGAAAATGAGGGGAATACTATAGAAAAGCAAAAACTGTATACGTGAAGAAGGAGAAAAGAATAAAGCATATTGTCCAGCCACTGAATGCCTCACTAGAGGTGTGTGCCCGTGGGAGCCCGCCAAACAGACATAAGTAAGCAAAATAATTATGCCCATAGGAGGAAGCAAACAAAAGGGAACCTATCAACAGCCAACTAGACATAATGAACACAAGAGGCTAAATGCACCCAAAAAGAATACGCGTAATCATAATAGAGGAGTGGAAGTGGGTGGGGTATAAGGTCTGGTCTAACTGTATAGTGGCCAGCCATTAAGAGTGTCCAACTCATGTAGAGTTAGTTACAATTCAAGTACATCGCTCATTAAAGTTTGTCGCATTGCAAATTGCTTCCAGCATACGAGCATGAATACCATAGACAAGAAACGTAGGAGTCCTATTGAAAGCACACAGTGGAGTGCTCTTGGCATCTTAAGAGTACGAGCTGATAGCACTTTATAGTTGGTTAAACTACTAAGCGAGTTGCCTTGCTAGCTGCATGTCACAAGATCGAGCTCCTCGATGCCCATGGAATGCTGCCGGGTGGGGGGGGGGGGTTGTTGAGGAGGATAAAAAAGTATGAGTGGTGAGAATAAAACGAAAAATACTAGGAAGCCGTAGAACATTTGAATATATCTATAATTCAAACTAAATAAATATATGTGTAAGGAGGAGTTCTATTGAAGCCATGCTAACTATTGTCCTGATTGTGTTTAGGACATTCTAGCCAAGCTCCCCAAGATTTGCATTCAAGATGTACCTTAAGTATTTTATGATTTTGAGAAATATAGTCCCATTAATTGGGAGCATTGAACATTACCTCTCTGGTTATATATACAAGAGTGACATATAATTGAGTTTTCTTTATTAGATATAATGCTTAAGCAATTAAGTAATGCCATCCAACTTCTAGACTTGATAAGTATTACTATCCTAAGAACAGATGCAATCAAATTGATACTTATCATGGTTACAAACTCAATGAATGCAATATTTGGCCATTCTTTATTTCTCCTTAGCCTTGGCCAAAATTGAAGAAACAATCAACTTTCTCATAATGTCTTGGATCCATACATGATGTAGGTTGGTCTATTATGAATTTGAAAATTCTAGGAGATGATATAAATATTCCTACTTATTAGGAAGGAACCAATATCTTTGCAACCTTCGCAACAAAAGAATGCATCACCATTTAAGTATTCATATTTTGAACCTTTACGGAGACAAAGATACATACATTTTTCCTTGAGATGCAAATGTCTTGATTGCTATGAGGAAGATGTAAATATTGCACTTTACCAAGTTACATCTCATCCTCCTACGCGTGGGATCAATAATAGAAAGATCCTTGTCCATGACATGTATAATCATATGATGAGAATAAACATCTTTGTCCTTATAAGATTTTTAGACATGAGTACCAGAATGAAGCTTGTAAACATATCCATAAATGACTTGGCCTTGCTTATCCATACTTTTCAATACTAATATTACCATATCCGGGCCCATTAAGTTTCATTTAAAGAAGAAATGATCTTACATTCTAGGATCCATATTACACCAAACACCTAGGGTTAATGTCACAAAATTTCCTCATAACTAAAAGTTTTGCAATGAACACACCTTTTAGGCATACACTTCAACAAATATTGGTCACAATCCTGATCTCCTCCCTTAATTTCCACCATTGTATTAATGGAAGAATAATTCAACCTCAGATATTTGGAATTGTAGAAAACTCATTCTCTTGAGGTTTCTTATAGAACAATCACCTCATACAAGTTAACGTATATAATTAATGGCATTAATAAAAATATCTACCCCATGTTTGATACAAGGTATTAGAGTTTAATTCAATGCAAATTTCAAAAAGCTTCACCTTCTTAAGGGGTCTGTGATATCCTATTTTTGGATAATAATGTGTTATTGGTGGTATATGACACTCTATTTCTAATGCATGCTTCACGTCATCAAATATTACATAATTTTGATGAAACAACAACTATTTTCTTTCTACAATAATTGGGGTTGTGGTTTTTGTATAAATTTTAGTTACTCCTCCAAACACAACAAATGTCATTCTACCAAAACATGGCTGGCCACTTATTATTCATCTAGAGACATTCTCTCCATCTTCCACACTTTGTTAAATAAATGCTTCATCAACAATTTCAATGGCTCTTTGCTTCCATTGGACATCATCTTTAATAAATCGAAAGAAACCAAATACACATCATGTTTATGTTTGTAATAATAAGAAGGGAGCTAATGAAGTTGTGGTAGCTCCTAGGCTTCAAAATGGCATAGAAAAAAAATATTATTATTGCCATGTGTTTGTGAAAGTGCTCTTGAAGCATGGAAGATAAAGACTACCTCAACAAGAATAGCCTTAATAATAGAAGATCTCTTTTCTTGAACTATTGTTCAAGGTGTTGATCAATAGGCTTAGTATATAGTGAAGATGAAATGATTCTTTATCTAGATATCTAGCATTGAAAATAGGTTTCCCACTTTATTTTTGTTCCATAAAATCATGTTTTCTTTGACTTGAAGTATACCTTTTATAACCCTAATCACTGAAATATATGTGGTTCAGTGCTTAAAGAATCTCTAAGAATCTCTCAAAGCCTTACAAACTAGTCCATGCCTTCATGAATCTAAAATGATTAGTTCATGAGTTTATTAATTTTCAAATATTTTTCATCTTTTGCATTTATAGGGTAAATCCGAATGACAAACAAGATATCACGAACAATGCCCTATAAGATATGACAAAGCACAATCAAATGAAATTATGACATTTGGACCACATATGATTATTTCAATATGACATTTTGTTTATTTCGTTACCCCTTAAATATATGCCAAGTGTAGAAAATTCCTTTAGTAGGGAAATCCAGAAGCACTACATAATCAATGAACATGTTGAAGTTTTCCATAGGCTATTTAGAAGGCCACTCATTTTTTACTTGAATTATAATGTATCATAGCATTAAAGTCATCAAGAACCATCCATGTATGATTCACATACACCTTGATGTTGATAAGTCCATACATGAAAATGTTCTTTGTCATGGTCCTCATTTACAAGGTAAGAACATGATATGTTTAGAATTATTCCATCAATACTTGAGCTTAAAAAGGATAAAGTATTTTGTAAATATGATGATTTGAACACAAATAATAGATGGATCCCAAAATATATAGATTATGACACTAAAGTTTGTTCAAGGTTTCAGAACCATTGAATATCTATCACATCATTTGAAAGGATATCTTCATTTCATTCACATCTTTGAATTCTCTCTCCATACAAGCAATAAAGATAAGCTTGACATGCTTAACTCTCTCTTGTTTTTGTACTAGAAATTTGGCAAGAAGATCAATAGGCATTCTAGGATGTAGATGGGGTTCCTATTGTAGTAAGTGAAACTCGAGAGAGCCAAATGAAACAACCCATTTCTGACACACCATTATAAGCAAAAGGAAGTGATGTAGTCTAGATGCAAAAATGAAATACATTTTAATGCCTTAATATATAAGTTAAAAATGAAAATTAACTATTACATGGTTCCATAACAAGAAATTTCATAAGCCAACTGGGTGGCGTAGTTGGAAATTTAAGAACATGATATACATTAGATAACAAAGACCAATCATAGAGGGAAACCTACCCATCTCAAACATCATAGTTTTAATAGTGCTGGACCAATTTCCTCATGAATATCCTCTTCAAGAAGATATGTTCCTGGGTGGTTTGGGAACAAAACCCATCATTGGGAAAACATAAAAGGGATAAGTATCAATAAAGAATTGTATGTGCTAAATAATCAATTTGTTGGGCGGTGCATGATATGCATCAACAATAGAGTTGAAGACCTAATTATGGAAATTAGATAGTATGAAAGAAAAATGTAAAGAAAAGGGTGATATTTCTTACTAAGAATAATATATATCCGATGAGAAAGATTCTTTTCTTTAGAATAATTCTCAACAATAAACAACAATGATTATTGCATGAAAATTAAATATTCACACCAATAAGATCTAGAATGTAGGGCTGAAGCACGATCACACTTCAAGACATGGGAGAGAAGAACCAATACCTCAAACCCCTATACATGTAAATACAAATAAGTGATATCATTGACACCTAAACACATAAGGATAGGCACCAAGACCTAAAACCAACATATATGGTTGCATACTAGGAACCAACACCTTGAACATACAATTACAATTAGATAAGACTACTCCACTCAATTCAACATGAGTTTCATGGAGAGACAAGATGGTTCAACCATCACAAGTCAACTCAGATTAATATAAAGATCAAATAAATCATCATGTCAAAGTAATGTTTCAAGGATAAAAAACATGAGAATTAGGTATTGTTTTAGATATGACAAAAACATCAAAGTAATTTTAAGATTTCTTGAAATTCAATTTTTTAATCAACATTAGGTTTTAGCATCATAGAATGGTAGTGAGGTTCATAATAGTATTGGAATTTACAATTAAAATGAAGGTTAGCAACATACCTCAAAGATGAATCTAATTATGACTCAATATATGTAAGCCATAACTTTTCAGTTCCTAATATCAACAAAAAAATTTGGATACTTTTAGGACTAAATTTCCCAATTATTGATGAAACCCTAAAATCAACTTCCTAATTGATCACAAAACCTTATGAAGCTAAAAACGATTGACATAGCTACTTTTTAGGATATAAGAACATAGTATATTTTATATAGTTAACTTGTTAATTACTGTTAATGAAATTTGAAGCTAACTAAATTTAATATCATAAAAATCTAAATACTGTTAAAGGACCATACCACTCATCCCTATTGCATCAACATACCGATGCATGATAGTACAATATGGATAATTTAAGTGATTGAATACACCCATGAAAAGTTATCTATATCAATGTAAAAATAATATATAACCCATACATGCCATGGCACAATTAAATAAACTCAAGAGAAAAAAATGTGAAATCACCTTGATCATTATTCTTACTCAACTGAAAGAAAAGCTGAGATGTTGACATTCTAAACGTTGGATTCTATATCAAAGTCCACTATAAATAATGATGTACTAGCATCACTTACATTTTTATTTTGGTTTCTCTAGCCCTAACAACCCTTGACTTAGGTCACATGGTGACTAGAACTACTACTGCTTCCTTACTCCTTTAACACATGAAAAGAAGAAGCATGTAAATGGGATAGAAGGAAACACGGAGGAAACCATGAGCCAATAATGATTTTTTTTTTTGAAAAAGTCGGGAAGCTATTTATTCATCTTGCTTTCCCCCTGCAAGCAAAGTTGAAATAGGAATACAAGCACTAATAACAGAAGTAAAACTGGTAGTACTACTACCATTACATGAGTAGGCCTCATTAGTTACAATAATGATTTTTGACATCACTATGAAGCCAAATGTGAAAATACTAGGTGAAAGAAAATAATCCAATTACCCAATTATTCCTTCAATTTTATTGCTTAGAGCAAATGAGTAAAAGGAAAGAAATCTAAAATGCACCTCCACTAAAATTGAATAGAGGTTAGCTTCTTCAGGGTCCATGGAGGTGAACCACATACTCCTACACTCCTCCCATAATCAGAAACGAATCAACAAACTTTCAATGATGAAAATAGAAGGATGATGTTGGGGAGAAACATTTGTGATGTAAGCAAGACAAACAAACACTAGAAACTAATTATGTGGGATATATCAAAGGTGTTCAAGGCCTTATTTATAGACTAAAGGATTTTGGATAGCTACGATTCTAATCAAAGAAGGAGACAAGAATTATGATGAGCCTACGACTCATTAGGGATACCTATTATACAAAACTCAGTGGACTTTGGGTTCATTGTCTTTGTGAAAACACAAGTATGCTACTGGAAATGAAATCCAAAACTAAGAAAGAAATGAAAAGAGACATATTAAAATAAATTCATGAGCATTGTGAGTGTCTAATTTAGACTCTATCCCAACATAGACAATGACTGCAAGATTGTCAAATCACATCCAGAGACCCCCTTCAAAGGTTGAATAAAGCATGACTTCGACTTATCCACATGACATTGTGAAATCAAGACCGTCTTCTAACTTTAAAAAAAAACTCTAGTTTTATTTGTGTTGGAAACCAATATTTGTATATTATATTATCTAGTTATATTAGGTCAAATATCATTATTTAAATGAAAAAATGACTTAACCTAGTTAAACTTTTTATAATCAAATTATCCATTTAATTTATATTCTAAGACCATACTTATGATTTTCTAATAATTTAGTTTTTTACTACTAGTAACCTAAATAATATACTCTATATTTCTTATTATCAATATTTTCATATGTTTTAGTTCTACAATTTTTTTAATCTTTATTTAGAGTTAGATGAACAATTATTACCTATCGACCCTCACTAGCACTTTGTATACCAACCCTAACAAAATCATAAATTCCCCTAATGAGTTAAAAAATACTTGTTTATGCATAATTATTAGACTACTCACCTTCCTAGAGTCTCATTATCTCATTTTTATGCCAAAACCAAGGGAAATGGAGTCTAAGGTTTATATTACTCCAAGAATGTGTGTAACCATTAAAAGAGTTTTATGAAAACCTTCGATATTTAATGGTTAATTCATAGATGAAATGATTACCAACATATGAAATATGTTCACATATTTAGCAAGGTTCTAATATGATTTTGTGTATACTTTGATTATACATATTCTTATTTTCATACCTTTATTTCACACCAATCCAATTATTTCTTCCATATTATAAGAATATCAATATTACTATGTAATTCATGATGTATGACTAGTGCAAACCAATGGAATGTCACGAATCACATTTGTTCGTTGTTCCACATAATAGAGAAATTCAAGAAATAATAATATGTTGGTTTTGCATACGTCACTCCTATTATTTATTGTGTATAAACCAATTGGGATTTCTATGAATAAGTTGTTGCATTGTTTTGTATTGCTAATGTAGTATAGCAACTTAGTGAGAGTCATGATTAAAAGGATACCACCCTTTCCATAGGTAGGCATTTTTTTATAGGCTAGTGAGATCTCATTACATAGCTCATAGTCAAAACTAAAGAGTATGAAAAAATGTGTCTCTATGGGAACAATATATTAGATGGGAATGGTTTGCTAAATCGATAATCATGAATGACCTAAAAAGATCAACAAAAGTTATAATTGACATCTATAAAATGAAGGGATTGTGCAAAGTTCAATTTTTTTTGACATTTTTTGGGTTTTATCCATGCCCATAAACCCTATAAAGTTCTTTCCAATTATAACAAACATGGGTGTTAGGAATTGTCGAGGCAATATGCACAATGGAAGTAATAAAAGTTTTGTATATTTCTCACAAGTTGATCTTGTCAATAATAATATACCGAGAAGGAGGGATGTGAGATATACTTGTCATAAAGTAGATTAGGTGATATTTCTCACAAGGAATAGGTGACACAAAAACATATCTTGATGACATACTCCCAATCCAGTCACAAAAGCACCTACGTATCTGTGTAGTCCATGTACATATTAGGAGCTCTATGTCGCACTATAAGAGTTTATGGGGAGGGAGCAACATTTCTATTGGCAACGTGCTTGCATTACACTCTCTTTCTATGTGGCTAATGATGGCTAGGAATCATGTTTCAAAAGATATAATAAAATACCTATCATCACGTCCCTTTAAATAGGAGGAGTAAAAAAAGCATGGTTTATAAAAAATATGGGATCCAAAAAGGCAACATATGCATTTAAGAAGTCTGCTCATAGATATATAGTTGGCGAACTGGACTATGTTGTTGGTGAATGAACTACATCAGAACTTTTTGTAAAGTCATCCAACTGACTAATCTTTTCTACTTGACCAATTGGACTGCCTAATTGGCCTATTAGACTGATATTGTCCACTCAAACAATAATCTCATCCATTCGACCAACTAGACTTTCTAGTTGATTATCTAGCATGTCTATTTGGTTCATTAGACTTTCCAATCGACCGACTAGGTTTCCATTCAGTATATCAATGATCTCATTGATTACCTAAACATTTTAGCAACCAATTATCTTGTATCCATAATTGTACTACTTCTCCCTATTCATCCTATGCTTGTGACCATATAGACTCCATAATATGTTGGTGGTGACATCTATAATTATATTATGATTTGTAGTCACTATCTATAAACACTTCACTGCCACCCAATTAACTGGAGAAGTCGGAGAACAACTTCAACCTAGTAATGTGTTCAATGTTTCCATGATCATGTAATCACTTTATATATGATATCCCTATTGAATCTGAGTCATGGAGATGTTATCCTCTTATGCTCAATCTTTGTTCCTTGATCTAGAGTATACTATTTTAGATACATGTGAGCACACTATCATATATTGACGGACATGATCATGGCTATGCATTTCATAGTCTCACTCATTAAGTGCCGAGGATATCACTCCAATAGGAGGGTAAACTCCACATACATCACTCACAATAATCCACATGTGTCATGGTGCACTCAAGCACTATTTTTATGTAGTGTCAAAATACATTGAACAAATAGGATTTTGGGCAACATATAAGGTAACAGAAACATATTTTTTTCTACCCTTATCCCGACCAATAAGTTCACGTCAATAATGATGTATATATGAAATATGGTTTACATATACCTGGTCTTGGAGCAAGTCTACCAATAATCCTCACAACACAGTGCTTCTAGATACCACAACACCTGGACAGAAGTCAGGTTGGCTTCCTAGTGGGACACCACAAATAACATGTGATGTAGCCCTCCTAGCACATTGGTGATGACCTCCAAACCTATATCATCCATGCGGACCATCAAGGACTCCTTGATGTGCTTTACTAAAGCCAACAGGAAGGAGTTTGTATGTTCAATGTCAATGTGCTAGCACTGGCTTGTTCTCCTTGTCTATCTCTCCCTATTATGGGTAAGACTTGCTTAGGCTCTCACATTACTATAACTATGAGAGGATAATATTTGTTAGCATTATTTGTATCATATGTAATCCTTGATTACCCCTCTATTTATAGGATGGTTAGGTTCAGGGTTTCTAGATCAATTGGGAGTTGAAGAGATGTATTTTCACAAACTTCTGGCTACTACAGGTCATGAGTCAGTCGACTCACTACTTGAGTCATCTGACTCATACCCCAATCATTGATTGGAATATCCAGTCATCCAATTGGCATGCTTTCTTATTCACAAATATATTGGCTTTTAATGCAACGATCAATGCACAACATGAAGACATCATCAATCCTTAATCCAGTCTTACAGATCATCCAGTCGGTCAACTAGACACTTGAATTGGTGAACTCAAAGCATGAAAGGTTGATTCAACATTTAAGTTGGTCGACTCATATTCTAGTCAGATGATTTTTAGCCAATGTGTTTAAATTGATTACCTAAACACTTTAGTAATCACGACACATGAATCTGTTGACTCAACACTTGAGTCGGTTGACTCATATTTCATGTCATCCAATTATCAACCAATGTTGTTTAAATTAAATATCTAAACACTTTAGTAATCAGGTTTAACCTTATTAATGAGTAAACTCCTATTCCATGTACATCCTATGCGTGTGACCCTATGGGTCCCAAGTTACATTGGCAGTGAGCATCCATAACTAGTTTATGACATCATAAGCAATGAGTGGTATAGAGAAACATATCATTGCTATCTAAGTAATTGGAAAGTTGGAGAACAACTTCAACCTACAATGCATGATCAATGTTACAATGATCATATAGTTCTTTGTCTTTGATATCTAAATTAAACTCAAGGCATGGAGTCATAACCTCTTAGTATTCAACCAATGTTCCTTGAGCCAGGGAAAACTTTCTAAGATGCATGTTAGCTCACATTTCACATATTCATTCACATGAGTATGGAAATATGTTTCTCAATCTCACTTATCAAGTATCCATGATATTAACTCCGACGGGAGGGAAAAATCCCATCTACATCATTCAAAATCAATCCCCACATGTCGTAGCATACTCGAACACCATCTGTATGGTAACCCTTATTCTAGGTCAGATTGGATGGTGTCAAAGTATATCTAACAACATGTGATGAGTGTAGTGACTTTAGGTCTATGAACCACAATCACCACTATCACTATGAGAGTTGATTCTGACTACCATTCTATGCTTTCCATGTATCACTCTTAAGGTGGGTCTATTCGATACACTATTCTTTAACAAGTACCTATGTGTTTCATTGATGCCACATATCATGACTAATGAGACTCGGTCATTAGTCAACACACATTCTAGTCTTATGTATTATTATCATCTATTTTTCTTTTACACTAATATCTGAGTAGGGACATAACAATAATGTATGAAATCTTACCATACATATGATGTCATTATTCTTGTCCTCGACCTGAATACATATGTCATCGGGTAACATATTTCTTTAGACATCTACCATGTTTGTGTCATCATATGATGACTGAGACAAACATAATAGATGTAATAACCTTTGTTATTATCAAATCAAGTATATGATGCCCCATCAATCATCATATGATTGGATCTATGGGCACATATGCCAATAAGCTCCCACTTTCACTTAGAGCCAATAACTTACAAATCTTATTCCAAGTGTTCTTAACATGTCCATCATGTTTATGCTTTGTGAGTGCTTTTGTAGTGGGTTAACATGTTTGCTTCTAGTCAGCACTTTGTAAGTCTTCACATCTCCTTGCTGAACGACCTCTCATATGAGATGGATATGTTGTAGTATGCTATCTAAGTTTCCTAACCTATCCATTAGATCCATTGTTGTCATGAACGGTTGGAACCTCCTACAAGTTTATTTAAATGAACTTCTTCATCCATACAATATCCTCTACTATTTTCAAAATAACAAGGTTCTCCACTTCTATTATAGAATTAATAACTGTCTCTTGCTCAGAACTCTTCCAACTTAAGTTCTATTTTGAGGTCAAACACAAATTTAGACAGAAAGGGAAGCCTGCATCAGTGTAACCCTTTACACCCAACTCTTCCTTATTACCATAACCAACAAACTAATCCTTTTAGTGCTTCTCAAGTACTTAAGAATGTTCTTTATGATAGTCCAGTGACCTTCACTAGGATTTGACATATATCTACTCATCATGTCCAATACATATGATATAACATGTAAAGTACATAACATTTCATACATGATAGATACAATTACAGATGTATAAGACATCTTACTCATGTGTTCCCATTCTTCACAAGAATTGAGATACTAGGCTCTTGAGAGACTAATTCCATGGAAAATTTTTCTCTCATTGAATCATGCATGGTGAAATCCTTCAACATCTTTCCAATGTATGTGCTTCAACTTAGGTCAAGAAGCTCTCTAGATCTATCTCTATAGATATTGATTCCTAAAACATAGGATGTTTCACATAAATCCTTCATAGAAAAGGTACTTCCCAACCACTTCTTGAATATTTGTAGAATAATGATGCCATTCCCCATCATTATGTGGAATATAAATATACTCCTACTAACCTTTTTTAATCATAGATTTCATCTTCATTTTGACTACAATCAAACTCTTTGACTACCTCATCAAACTGAAGATTCCAATTTTGAGATGCTCACTTAAATCCATAGATTGACATTTATAGCTTATAGACTTTGCAATAACTGAATTTTTAAAACCTTCAGGTAGTGTCAAGAACACACCCTTTACAATATTCCTACGTAAGGAATGCAATTTTAACATCTATTTGCCAAATCTCATAGTCATACTAAGCTGCAGTGGCAAGCATGATCCTGATGGTTTTAACCATGGAAATTGGTGAATATATTTCTTGATGTTCAATGCCTTGAACTTGTTTGAAACCCTTTCTCAACCAATATGCCCTTATAGGTTTGAACATTACCATCCATGCTAGTCTTCATCATGAATATCCAATTGCACCCTGTGGGTTTTACCCCTTTAGGTGGATCCACCAAGGTCATACCTTATTGGTGTACATGGAGTCCATCTCAGATAGAATAGCTTCAAGCCATTTCTCATAATATGCTCCATAAATATCCTCTAGGTAGGTTGTTGGCTCATCGTATATGACCAACTTACCACCTTCTAGAGCCATAAGATATCCCAATCTTTCAAACTCAAGGCATTGTTTAAGTCATTAAGTCATTCATTATATGTGTTATACATATTTGTCTTTATAACTATCAAGTATATATTATGAAACATAGGGTATGCTATTGAAGATCTTATCTTTTAAAATAAAATAGCAACTATTTATAATACACTTGTCATGATGATTTTCATTAATGGTAGGATGATAATAGCAATTCACTAATTCTATTACATGCCCATTATATGCATGACAGATTCCAACTGTACTGACAACAATTCTTGCTCGACATAGTTCTATCTTACTTCTTATCGAGTCATAAAGTGGATATCTATATCTACTTCTTCTTCCTGAGTTCCTCTAGATAAAGAGGGTAGTTCCTTTCTAGTATCCAGGCTGGTGATAGTGGTGGCATTTCCCTTATTCACTCCTCTTTTAGCTTTCAATGCGAAAGACTTTGGTTTCTAGCTAGCTTTAAAACTCTTCTTATCTTTTCCTTTCCCCTTAGACTTCCCTATTTTGATCATCAACACATATTTGGGTTTGACCTTCTTCACCTGCGCTTCAAATGTCCTCAACATGCCAAGTAATTCTGACAATGGCTTGTCAAAATTGTTCATATTGTAGTTCATGGGAAACTGGCTGTATGATTCTGACAATGACTGCAGAATCAAATCTGTGGCCAACTCCTGGCCTAAGGGAAATCATAGTCCAGCAAGTCTCTCAACATACCCAAACAACTTAAGTACACAAGGACATAGCGGATCTACTTCAACCTTATTGCATTTGACAACCGCCTTTGAGACATCATATCTCTCTTGACTTTCTTGATCTTGATACACATTTTAAGACATTTTACCATCTCAATAACATTTATGTTCTCATGCTATCTTTGCAACTCATTGTTCATTGAGAATAGCATCAAACACTTAACATCCACGACATCTTCAGAGTACTTCCTATAAGCATCCCTGTTAGCCTTAGGCACGGTGGGAGCCGATTCATCCAACTCTAGTGTATCTAGGACATATAGTTTGTACTCTTGAGTGAGAATGATTTTCAATGTCCTGGACTAGTTATCAAAATTATTTTTGTTCAACTTGTCCTTTTCATGGACTGATCACAATAAAAATGTATTTGTGTTTGCCATTGATTCCTACAAAAGAAATTTTGCAACTTTTATCAAAAAACTTTTGATTTAACTTGATTTGATAAGTTTGATGATATTAATAAGGCTTTTAATTATTATTTCTCCCACTTTTTTGTTTAAATTGAGCCCCTTACTATCAATTCAGAATATTGTAGCGTACAACTTTCTAGTGAGCCAAGATCCATATTTTATCAAACCATGAGTCAGCTTTGGCAGATCACGAACAACTTAACTATCTAGGAAAACAACTTTTTCCGGTTGCATATGAATGCAATTATTGGATAGATGGTGTCTGCAACTCCTTGTCATAATCCATCTTTATGCTTCTAGGCACTTAATCTCATTAAGCCACCTAGTTAAGCCTGACCCAAAAGCCAACATGATAAAATATGCACTCTGCTTTGACATACCAACATATCTATCATCACACTTCCATGAGATAGATGACACATCATACTTTGGCGTAACCTACACTTAGTCGATCAAGCTTTTCATGTATTCTTCTTACAAAAAGAATCTAAGACTTAATATTTCTTGAGGGATTTCATAGATTAATACATTTACATATCCAATCACCGCATACTTCTGTATCATATATATGCTATATCCACAAATAAAACATGCAATCACAGAATATGAATGACACTTATAGCCATGCTAATGCAATTCTTTAGATCCATAAAGAATCACTACCACCTAGGCTCCATGTCATATGTAGTAACCTATTCTTGTATAAAAACTGTGTTGGAGCCATCCTGGTCGGTCAACTGAACCCTTCAGTCAACCAGTTGGCCTTTTGGTTGATTGACTGGATCCTGGCTCAAGCCGTGTCTGGACTCCTCTAGTCTATTGATTGGGCCTCCATTTGATTGATTGGATCCTCTTATCATTTGGCCTACTCAGTCTTCCAGTTGATCGACTCAACTTCCCTGTCGATTGACTCGTATGGTGTAGAACGCCTTTTCTTACCAAAATATAAATTGAACTATCCTATTCCTATTAACTTATTATATTTTAAAGTTAAAACCTCAAGTTACATTTGATGAGAGTATAGGGAGGGAAACATTAACTTACATGTGAAGAAAAGGATAGAGGTTCAGTATGTAAAATAAATAATAGTAGGAATTAAACCATTCAACCAACACACACATACACAAGGGGTTTTGACCATAACCGTGCATTCACCCAACATCAAAACAAACATTAGGAATACACATATAATGTATGTTGTTTGTATACCAAATTACTAGGAAAAGTCCTAGACTTTAACCTTTTAAAGAGGCTGTCAATTCATTATTAGCAACAAATCAACTTTCTGGTATAAGATACCGATCCAAGGGACGGTGAAAAAGATGGTTGGAATATGAAACTAATAGCAAGAACAAGAAGGAAAAATCTAATTTGTGACCGTTTGATTATACAAAGAACATAAGTAAATTGTTAAAATAATTTTAACTAATCTAAAGTAGAAGGAACCGGGGGTCTGAAGGTTCACCAAGAAAATCTCATTTTTACATTAGCCGATCCAACTCCATTTCTTCATGACTGGATTAGGATTATGTGGATTTGAATCCCTTAATATCACAAATCACACAAAAGTTAGACTACTCTCAAGAGAGGTCATGATGTTTGAGGATCCTTGTCCAACCATCCAACAACATTCTTTCAGTGATCATGTCAAGAAGATGTAAATCCCATTCTGATGTTCAAACCCATGGATCAGGTGATCGCGTCACCATAGGTTATAACATACAAAGAAAATTGATAAAAAGGATCACGACTAAATTAGTTGATTGTGTCAAAAGATTGTGCAGTGCTTTGTTTGGTGAAATCTAAGATCTCAACATCCCCACAACAATATAATCCCATTTAACTAGAAAATGAGTACATATCAAAAGATAGAAGATCATAAAGATTGTCAAGAATTTATGCAATTCATCCTAGTTGAGGTCTTGGATTTCAGTACCATCACAAGAACATATCTATTCTTCTGATCAAAGCATAAACAGATTGAAAATTCCATTAGAAAATAGAGATAGTATAACTAATGTAGAAAACATGCTTTGGGGTTATTCCCCATGCCTTAGAAGAAAATTACTCAAACATAAGAACAAGATTACAAGAAATCCTATAAGAAGAAGTAGAAAATATGATACAAGAAATGATGGAGAAAGTGATCAGAGTCCCCTCTCCTTTTATAGGGAGAAAGGAGGAGGAAAAACCCAAGAGGAATCTCTTGCTTCAACCCAAATTTACATTGTTCAAACTTTGACTGCATCGATGCCTTTTTCATTTTGGCATTTGACTGAGTATTTATTTGTATTCTTTCTTTCACACAAAAGTATATGGAATGATCCAAGAGTAAACTTATTACAATATTAATTGCTTGTCCTAAATGGAGAGATTTATTCTATTGCCTTCTTTTAACATTTTGACCATTTGACTCTTTTTGATGCAGATTCTACAATAGGAATTTCGAGATCATTTCGCTCCCATCAGGGTTTTAAATTGGTCTAAAAATACGATCTTCTTGTGGGAAATTAAATTTCCTTTCGAAGACATATTTGCACATTCAATTTGGAGTTTGTACGTAAAAGATATGACACTTTTGGTGAAGGATATATATGTATTTTACACTATGGGAAATGGTAAATACATCTTCCAAGAGTAATTTTGGAAATTTTTGCGCTTTGAAATAAATTATCTATTTTTCTATAAAAAGAAAAATAAATCAAGTAAAAACTCTAATTAACTAGAAAAAAAATAAAAACTAAGATAATTAACTAAAATTATTTAATAGCAAACAAATTGTTGTCAAATAAAGATTAAAAATAAAAAGTGGTTGAGTTTGCACTTATCAAAATACCCAAAACTTTAAAGTTTTCTCATTCTCGAGTAATATTGAATTTAAAATACTGTCATATAATACATTCGTCCCCATCATCCTCACTTGCATAACACCAATCAAGTCCTTCCACCTTATATGAACAAGCAACCTTGACTTCTTGGATTCTATAGGAAATAATTTTTATATCTCCTATTTTAAGATTATTTCACAACTAGATTGCATTTCAAATTCCACAATAAAATAGTTTTCATATTCCTTTGCGTTTGATACTCCTGCATATTCTTACGAGTGATTGCGTAAGAACATGGATCAATGATTTGATGGGGTTATGTAGATTCCCCTGGGTATAAAAAGTGAAGTGAAAGGAGGTACGGAAGGAAGTAGTCTCTTCTCTATTTGACTTGAGATTTTTTATTTCTTTGTTTACAATTATATTGATAGCATATTTTTGTGTTCTCTTTTGGCATATTTTCTTGATGGCATGCCCTATTAAATCTATGATGGGTATGGAAGAAATGGAAGAGGGAGAAGGGCGCTACCCAGAACTTAGAGTTTGACACTTTGACATTTTATCTTTTCTTTTATGAAAGGAGAGATAAGAAGTTGGTGAAAGAGGTGTAAAAAGACCTCTCTTTGTGCTACTAATTTATCTAAATTTAAGCGTATTGGAAATATCATATATTGGGTCAATTAATTCTGATTTATGCAAAATCAAGAAAATTTTCAAGTCAATCTAACTCTAAATAAGGAAGTTTTTGAATCCTATCAATCCTCTACGGCTAGTCATGTTTTCCAAGGAATGGTGTTAATTCATATCCTAAATGACAAGTTAATTTCTATCAATGACAACTTTTATAATTTATGTTACTGAATAAGTTGTATCATTCAAGGGGGTATATTGATGAACATGCATATCATCATGGCCAATCAGATAAAAGGCTGAATGACTAGATAAAGGCCAAAACTAAAGGATTAAAAAAAAATTAAAGTTAAACTACATAACATAATGGAAATTGAAAGAAATTTAAGATAGAGTGGATGAAATGAGTATGTACCACCCACCTCTACCCAAAATCTAAAATTTTACTCATACTGAGAAAACTTAAATCCTGAATGGAGGGAAGAAAAGTGTGGAGATCACTAGGGGAATGGTAGCTCAAAGAATATCTTGTTGAATGGAAGTTGACAAAAGCTGGAACCTTTATTAGTGGAGATTCATAGTGCACCCAATGGTTAGGTGATCATGGAAGGTTCAAGGGGCTTTCATATTTTCCTTTGTATCTTAGTCCCTTCAATAAGATCTACAAATCTTCCTTCAGTAGTGAAGGAAGTATTGAAGATGAATGTGGATTGCGAGAGATTGGCGGGTGACTGACATGTGACACATATGGTGCCAATTGTGTAAAATCGGGCAGATGATCTGGATCAGGTTTCTTTCCATCACCTATATTTTTCACATAGGAGAAGTGGTACTAATATGAAAGGAATAAATTCACAAAAATTAGCATTATAAATAATTTTGTCTCTTTGTAATTCATGCAATCAACATCAGGATCATTAGGTTTCATTGTTGATATAACATGTAACTCAAACTCCACTATACAAGAAGTTTCCAAGGGTTCATGAAGAATTAAAATGGGGATATCATCTTTGCAATCAATTGATAGGGGTATGTGAACTTTATCTAAAGGTGGTGTCTTCCCATTTAGATCAGCCTTATGTGAAATAAGAATTGGCTGTGATAGAGTGTGAGGAAGTGTTTCAACATTGGAGGGTGGTGGATTATTATCTTGGAGAGATTCAACCAAAATAGATTGGTCATTGATAGCACCTGGATTCATGTACTTATAGGAAGAGTTATTGGATCTTCAGAATAAGGATGACTCCTTGCTTCGACTTTTCATAGTCAAGTAATAAAACCTTTAGCAGAAGGGTTGGAATACCAACGTTCTCACTACACAAGGAACACAAATCCTTAGTAGAATCTGACATAAATTACATAAACATGGGATCATCATCGTCACAAAAAAAACATCTTAGGCTGCTCCAACTTCTTTGAGGGTTTCTTAGATTGGGCTTCTAGTAAAGCAGTTAACATGACTTGCCAATTTTCTAATGTTTCCTATTGCTCTATTACTATTTTTCTAGGGCTTTAATCCACTCCTCCTATAGAGGTGCATAATGCCTTTCACAATGAGGTTCATAGCCCAATTTTTTTTTAGCCTCACCATATCCCCCATAACATTCTTGGTCATAACATCCCTTGTATAGATATGTGTAGCATTGTTCCTCATAATAATCTTTGAAAGTTTGTATATTGTAATTTTCATTTCCACCTTGGTAGGAAGAGTCAATATTACAAGGTGCCACCATAAAATGAGGGACCAAATTTGGACAATCTTGTGATGTATGATAGTAATAACCACACCATTGACATTGTGAACCATAATGTGTTGATCATTCCATTTGAAAAGATCTTTTTTTTGAAGAACCAAATTAAAAAAAAGGAATCTAAGATAGAAATAAAAGATTTAAAATAGAAAAAAAGAAAAAAATAATTTTACAAAATTAGAAATGAAAAAATAACAAAAAATGACAAAGATGAGTTCTAAAATATGACTAAAAATTATCAAAATAAACTAAGTAAAGTAGTATTGTCAGAATGGAAACTCCCCCAGAAGGAGGAGATACACTACTAGAATGGGTCTCGGTAGGAAAAAGAATAAATTATGAAAAATCTAAGAAAGGAAATTGTGGAACAAGATTAAAATTATGGAAGTAAACTAAAGAGATTATAAGGGAACTACAAATTATAGAACAACTAAAATTACAAAATAACTAGAAAGAAGAGACAAAATTATAGAACACGTTTGAAAATTATAAACAAGCTAAACAATTATGAAACACGTTACAATTATGGAACAAACTAAAACTTATAAAAGCAAACTAAAATTATGAAAAGAAAGAAGAATCCTATATATACAAGCGATCAATTTTGAAAACAACACGTGACGTCTCTAACAATAGTGCAAAATTTGATGCACGTCGTTTGCACACCAAATCACTAGGAAAAGTCCTAGAGTTTAACCTTCTAAAGAAGTAGTTAACTCATTGCAAGAAACAAATAAACTTTCTAGTAGTAAGGTATCGATCTAATGGATAGATAAAAAGATGGTTGGAATCTGAAACCAATAGCAAGAACAAGCAGGAAAAATCTGACTTGTGAGTGTTTGATTATGCTAAGAATAGAAGTAAATTGTTGAAATAAATTTAACTAATCCAAGATAGAAGGAACTGGGGTTCTGGAGGGTCACCACCAAAATCACATTATTACATCACTAGTACATAACCGACCTTTAGTATCAGTTATTTAAGGCCTTTAGTGTCGGTTTTAATGCGACACCTATGTGGGCGTCGCTAAAGGCCAACCTTTAGGCGTTGGTTCGCAAACTGACGCTGCAACCCTTCACGCGCCACCGAAAACACGCCAGCAGGGGGTATAGGCGTCGGTTATTAGCTTTGAAACCGACGCCATAAACCTTCACGCCACAGAAAGGGTGCCATCTGGGGCACTATCGATGTCGGTTTATTAGTGATAACTGACGCAATCTCCCCCGCTGCCACGGTCGTGATGGCTAACACAACCATGTTGTCTGGCCCACTGCCACGGCTGTGCTGGCCAGCACAGTCGTGGTGTCTGGCCTCATTAGGTAAATCGATGTCGGTTATTGATAACTGACGTCACATCACATGCATTAGGCGTCGTTTTTAATTATTTATCCGACGCTTTAAACATTTTTCGTCGGTTTTAAACAAATAGCCGACGCCTATTGTAATTTTTTTTATCAGTCTGCAGACTTGCTGTGACTGGTCATAGGATGAGAAATCTGTAGTTCAGTTATGAACTGCAGGTTTTACGACATCCATTGATATCAACCAACAACAAGCCACAAACCTGCAAAATTAACAACATTAATTTTCACACATTTAGCAACCTGCAGTTCCATTCGATTTTCACACATTTAGAAACATTCATGTAGCAATCTACAGTTCCATTCATTTTCACATTCACACATGTAGAAACATTCATATATCAACTAGCAGTTTCATTCATTTTCACATTCACACATGTATAAACATTCAGACACATGTAGAAACATTCAGACATGTAGAAACATTCACACATATTATAATTCCGAAATTCATTTACAAAATATCATTCTTTAGTCGTTATTCGCTATCAACATCCCAATTATATGTTAAACCCCCCCCACTTGTATGGCTATTGCCCATTCTTCTCTTACTTCATTTAATTCTCCCATCGTATAGGGAACATGTACATTTGGTAAGGCCTTTCCTGTAGTGTGGTCAGTTTTAAACACCTGCAAAGAGAATGATGTATATATATAATTAATGAGCTATAAATAAGATTGATATATTTTATATTATCTAATGAGACTATATATAATACCTCAGGAATGGTATCGATGTCCACTACGACATATTTGATAATCATGTGCATAAATCACATCACATAGTATGCACATGCCCATCCATTGTCTTGTGTAATACACTATAAATTGAAACATACAAAATATTAAAAAATACAACTAATTAAGCATTGTTCACATAAATCATATATACATTACAGTCGGGAACTTACTTCCACTTCTTCCAAGTTATTTGCTGGTTTTTTTTCCTGGGGACCTTTCCTCCAGTATTTTTGAACTCATCTAAACCCCTACATGTTAATGTAACACAGTACATTGCATAATTAAATAGTAATGTAATAACATATGTTAACGGATATGAAAATGAAATATTTCTCACCAGAATAATGCCATTTTAATTTTGTGTCCATATTTTGAATTCAATTTAGTCCCCTTAGGATCTAGATAATAGACAGTGAACGTCTCGGGGACAATAACTAGTAACTCCCAATGCATACCACTAGAGGTAAAAAAGTTAAAAATTAATAACTCAAAATCCACAATAAAAATGTAATTTTCTTAAGTCCAAATTATAATAAGCAAAGTAAACTTACTCCACATTGAATGGAACTATTATCAACATCTTCTTATTTTGAGCAAAATTTGTAAAAGCATCACAACAATATTGTTGAACTGACGGAGGGTCTTTAGCTACTAGACTAATCAAAGATGGAATAAAAAATCCTACATGTTCGAATGAAAAATCTGCACATATCTTGTCTAAGTAGCTATAAAACATGTATTACGTATGCATTAATAAATAAGAAACCAGATCACCAGATCGTACACAAGGTATATAGATGTATAAAGAAGATCTCACCTTATCCATAGCTCTATCACAGATGTATTCAACCAATCATATCGAAACAACTCCAAAATATCTTGTATAAATAGATTACTTTCGTATGATTGACCTGCAACATTCGCATCTATAGAAAAAATTATAGGGCAATTTATATCATGTTCGCCTAACCATATTGCAATACCCCTACAATTAGGACCTAACGGGACAGGTAGGTCCTGTGGAACCCAACTTGGTAATGTAGGAGGTGGAGGTGGATGCTTAGATGTTGTGGGTGTCTTCTTTTTAACCTATATATATATAATTTCAGATCAATTGACATCATATACACACACTAACAATTTAACGTAATGTAAATTTATCATACAGTTTCAGTATAGATGACATCCACTTTTGGCTACAATATCACTCCGCCTTCTGCCTCACCAAGCGTTTCACAATTTGGGTGGGCATATGGCAATGGAAGATCCATCCATTTGGGGAATATACGTATTGGGCTCACACGAACCCAACCAGCTGGTAATGGAGACCCATGAAACATTTCCCCTGGTAGGGATGGGTAAGCTGACGCCTCTGCAATGACAAATTCTTTACTTTTTAGACGACATGGCTTCAACCCCTAAAATTTTTTGTGTAAAGAATGTTATATACATATATACATATCATCTTGAAAAGACTAGTTACTATGTCATAAAAATACTTACAGCGGATGTGCTAGGTGGTGGGTCTATAGGATTACTCCCAACCTCTGCAGTAGGAGTAGAGCGGGACTCCATAGGTACTATCTGCTAAGTGGCAGTCAGAGATGCCTGCCACTTGCTCATTGCTTCTTCGAGTTTCCTATAAACTAACTTATCTACCTATACATGGATAAAAGAAATGTTAGCTTCTAATTATTGAATTCTCTTTTACAATAACATTATAAAGAAAGAATAGTTACCTCTTTTTTGTGAAAGTCCCTCTTTTGGGACATGTTTGTGCTGGGATGGCCCAAAGAACGCTTTGATGCCCACACCAGCGCCTGCAACCCTAACACGTTCAGGATGCTCTGGGTTACCCAGAGCAACTGTCAATTCATCCCTTGTTCCCTCAGGGATGAACTTTCCTTGTTTCCTCAGCTCGTGTAACTCCCACTAATCGCCTAAACAAAAAATTGTAATTAAGTAAACACCACAAATAATCAATATTCAAATGATTGCTCTAAGAGTTGTATTTTACCATTTTTGCAGCCGCCTTAGCAGTTGCGGGCTTCCTTATTTCTCCCTTCTTATTTTGCCTCCCAGCTATCCAGACATCATGGCGAGGCAGTGGTGTGGAACCTATAGTAGAGGACTCCTGAGTAGCAGCAGATTGAGCATTAGACTCAGCATGTAGTCTTTGGCAAATGCCTGCATACCCCTTTAGACCCATTGTGTGGTCATGCACATTCAGTGCACGCCTTGCTTTTTCTGCCTCACTGAGGGCCTAGTTAGGTAACACTAAATGTTAATCATGAATAGGTGAATACAACGTATATTAATTAATTTGGGAGTGATGCCTAATACCTTGAATTCATCAGTTTGTCTTAAAGCAACAAACACAACCCATTCTTCTTGGTCCGGGAAGTTCCACTGTTCAGTGGCTGTCTTCTTCTTCTTGCCACCTTCTTTTATGTATTCTCGAGTGAGATTTGTCCTATAGTTCCTTAGGACTCTCCCACAACATTGCATCACACATTTACGATGTAGCTTTTCATTCAATTCAAATGTACTATGTAAAATAGAATTGCTATTAACTAGTATCCAAAAAATTAGTAATCTACAAACTAGAATTGGAAATTAATAATAACTCACGTATAAATCCTTCCATATTACGTCTTTCTTCCCATTAGGAACTTTATGCCAAGAATCTATCTTACAACCGCAATGGCTACGAGTAACATACCCAAGATTTGAAACAAACGAATTACGATTCACTCCAATTGCATTTCCTGCATTATCAAAATCCACAACAAGTTTGGGTCCATTGCCCCTTTGCGCTATTAACTTCTTCATCATAGTGATGCCCCTTCTCTTGTTAACTTTTTGGTGCTGCTGATCAACTGCCTCAAGTGCTTCAGAGGGTACATGTGCATCATCAACCTAAAATTTGACAAAATAAACACACTTACATGATATAACTATAAATGGACATGTACATATAAATATATGATATATTTTTAAAACTTACATTGTGAGGCAGAGGATTGATGTCCTCACCCTCACGGTAATCGTTAGCACGCTCATCAGGAGAATGCTCAGCCATCTGAAAGTCCACATTCATATTGTAAAGTTCACATTGTAAAGTAATTCATATTGTAAAGCTCACATTGTAAAGTTCACATTCACATTGTGAAGTAATTCACATTGTAAAGTTCACATTGTAAAGTAATTCACATTGTAAAATTCACATTGTAAAGTTCACATTCACATTGTAAAGTTCACATTCACATTGTAAAGTAATTCACATTGTAAAGTTCACATTCAAAAAAATAAAACATATAAAAAAAATAAAGATGCCTCTTATATTGCGAGTTTTTATCAATTAACAATCCTTCATTGTGATCTCCGTGCACATACAAGTCATCATTAGCTTCAATATTTGCTGGTGCTGGCAACCCAACTGAGAATGGATTGGAGTCATCATACTTAGTACAACCTGTGTATAATGATATCTCAACATCATGCACAATGTTTCTAAAAATGGGAGGTGGATCGGTGTGCTCTACCCCAAAAGTATCCAACATCGCATCAACGATATCTACTGGGACTGGTTCATTCACATCTACGTCATCAGAGGAAATTTCTTCTTCCACACAAGCACTGCTATCGACATCCACTAGTTTTGGGTTTGAAATCTTTCCATGCCAGTGCCATTCTGTATAGCCTTGTATAATCTCGTTGCACATGACATGACTTTTGATTTCGTCACCAGTGCTGACTTTCAAATTGTTACCGCAATGCCTAGATGGATAGTAGAACCAATCTCCAGGTTGTTTCCTATGTTCCTCGACAAATCTAATAAACTGGTCAAGACCAGAAATAAACTCTGGGGTGCAGTGATTGCGAATGGACATCCATGATCTATCCATTCTACGATCAAAGAGAAAACAAGTATATATTACAACAAGATTAGGGTATAGGGTTAACAGATTAGAGTTTTTAATGGTTAAAACTTTAGGCCAATAAATACATGTGCTGTCATTCTTATATATAATAAATATGTACCACCTATCCCATTCTTGAACACCTAATCTCACCAGTAAGTGTATAATGTGTATTGGGTTTTCAAGAAAATTTCGGCATCATTTGCCCGTTGTTCTCCAAGTACATATGTACTTAGAGAACAAACGGGGAAATGTTGCCAAAATTTTCTTGAAAACCCAATACACATTATACACTTACATCCTAAGTGATATTAGGTGTTCAAGAACAGTCCCAAACCGGGGACTATCCAAGATTTACTCCTAATGAGTAAATCTTAGACTGGTTTCTAGGCCAACAAATACATGTGCTGTCATTCTATAACATTGATTTCAACATTTCGAGTGTCCATGCATGTTCATCATCAAGATAAAGATTACACATAAATTAGTATGACCTATGGATGGAGAGATTCATAATTGATTTCAAAATTTCAAACTAGCTCATGCATTATCATCAATCTACATCATACAATATGGATTCATGTAGATGTTAGGGTGACACATCACTAAAAAATTAGAGATTTAACATTAGGGTTTTAATATCTTACATAGATTGATCACAAGATTTCAGCAATATAGTTAATTCAAGATTATGGCGAAATGTGTATTTGGGTTTTAATATCTTAATTCAATATAGTTAATTCAACAGTATTCAATTGCAAATGTATCTTCTTCTTCCTCCTGCTCCCTCTCATATGGATGTTGGATTAAAGCAAGGCCACGACTGTGTGGGCTGGCCATGACCATGGCCAGCCCACATGGTCGTGGCCTTGCTTTAATCCAACAACCATCTGAGAGGGAGTAGGAGGAAGAAGAAGAGGTGAAATCCCATGCAGAGTAGGGTACCTGCTTGAGGGTGGAGGAAGAAGAGCGGGAGTAAGTACCTTCGGGCAACTGGCGAGGAGAGTAGGGCAACCAGCGGTAGGAGGAGCAGGAGGACTAGGAGACCGCCGACGAGGAGAGTAGTAGCAGCAGCGACATCGGTGAGGAGAGCAGCAACAGCAGAGGTGCCGGTGACGAGTAGAGAAGGAGAGGCAGGCGGCGGCCGTGGTGAGCAGCTGCAGCACCAGCAGCAGTAGAAGGAGGATGCAGTGGCGGCGAGCAGAGATGCACCAACAGCGGCGGCGAGCAACAGGTTGAATGTGGGTGGGCGGGGGCGTCGTCAGGCAATTTTAGGCGAGCAACATGAGAGGAGCTAGAATTCTTGCGATGAAACAGAAGAAAGGGGAAGACTCGGGTGATCGTGGGTCTATTAAGTTTGTAAAAGGCATCGGTTATCTACAAAACCGACACCTAAAATCTTAAGTGTCAGTTGATAGTAACAAACCAACGTCCAATTGGACATTCCTTTACCCTAATTGTTTTGGCGGGGACAACGCGTGCACCCTTATCATGTCGGTTATGCTAAGACAACCGACGCCCATATTGGAACTTTTGGCGCAAATTTTATCTTCATTCAGTGTCGGTTATTAGGTAAAACACCGACGTTGTATCTGATACTTTGGCACAATTTTTTTTGCTTGAAAAAATTAGATTTCACGAGCTATTTTAGGCGTCAGTTTCTTTTCTTCAACCGACACTGAATGAAAAGTGATACCTGTGTCTGACTGGTCTTCAAATATAGACGTCAGATGTCCTTATTAACCAACTTTTAATGTTAACAACGTCAGTTTTACTAAAAAACCGAGGCCTCTAAAAGCGACATTGAACGTTGTTTCTGTAGTAGTGCAATGGCCGATCCAACTCCATTTTTTAATGACCAAATCATGATTATGTGGATTTGAGTCTCTTAAGATCACAAATCAGACAAAATTCATACTTCTCTCAAACCTGAGGTCACAACGTTTGAAGATCCCCATCCAACCATCCAACAAAATTCTTTTAGGTGATCGTGTCAAGAAGATGTAACCCGTTCTGTTGTTCAAACCCATGGATTAGGGGATCACATCACCGTAGGTTATAATAGATAAAGAAACTAGATAAAAAGGATCACAACCTAAATTAGTTGGTTTCTTTAAAAGATTGTGTGTTCATTATTTGTTGGAATCTGAGATCTCAACATCCACACAATAATATAATCCTATTTAACTAGAAAACGAGTGCATATCAGAACTAGAAGATCATAAAATGTTGTCAAGAATTTATGCAATTCATCCTAGTTGGGGCTCGAGATCTCAGTACACTCACAAGAAGAAATCCATTCTTCAGATCAAAGTAGAAACATATTGGAAAATATCCTTTCATCAAGACAATGGAGATAGTATAACTAATGTAGAAAATGGGATACAAGGCTATTCCCCATGCCTCAGAAGAAAACTACTCGAACATAAGAACAAGATTATAAGAAATCCTTACAAGAAGAAGTAGAAAATGTGATACAAGAAGTGATGGAAAAAGTAATTGGAGTCCCCCCTCGTTTTATAGGAAGAAAGGAGGGGATAAACCAAATTGGAATCACTTGCTTCAATATGAAGTTACATTGGTCAAATTTTGAATGCACGGATGACTTGTTCATTTTGGCATTTGACTCCATTTTTATTTGCATTCTTTCTTCCACAAAAAAGAATATAGAATTGTCCATGAGTGAACTTTTAAAACAATGATTGCTTGCCCCAAATGGAGAGATTTATTGAGTTTCCTTCTTTTAACATTTTTACCATTTGACTCTCATTTCTACAAATTTCCACAATAGAAATTTTGAGTAAATTTTTCTCCTGCAAGGGGTTCCAAATTAGTCTGAAAATATGATTTTCTTGTAGAAAATTAAGTTTCATATTTGAACATTCAATTTGGAGTTCGTACACAAAATATATGACACTTTTGGTGCGGGATATATATGTATTTAGCACTACAGGAATTGTGCAAACATCTTCTAAGAGTAATTTTGAGAATTTTCATGCTTTGAAATAAATTGTCAATTTTCTACAAAAAGACACATAAAAACTCCAATTGACTAGAAAAAAGCAAAACTAAGATAATTAGATAAAATTATTTAATAGCCAACAAATTGTTGTCAAATAAAGATTAATTTTTTAGGAAAAAGTGATGACTTTGCACTCATCAATGTATCGACTGCATATATTTCGTATCATATATAAAAGGACCATATGTGGTATTTAATCGGATATACATATTAATTATTTTAAATATTCACGCCATATAAAATAAAGTAATTCTGACCACATCTATTTAAATCTCAACACACCGTAGATTGACGTGGCTCTGATACCACTGATTGGATTTTAGGTAGAAAATAAGGCAGAAAAAACAAAAATTTTCTACCCTTATTTCAAATAAAAAAAATCACATAAACAACGATGTATCTAGGAAAGAGGGTTCACAAGGCATATACCCGGTCCTGGAGCAAGTCTAGCAATAATCCTCACAACACAGTACTTCTAGATATGACAACACTTGGACGGCAGTCGGGGTGGCTTCTTGGTGTGACACCACAGACAGAGGATGGCATAGTCCTCCTAGTGTGTTAGTGACAACCTCTACGCCTCTATCATGGTCCACACAGACCATTAAGAACTCCTCATTGTGCTTTAGTAGAGCCAATATGAAAGAGTTTGTCCCTTCACTGTCAATGTGCTAACGCTGACTTGTTCTCCCTGTCCGTCTCTCCCTTTTGTGAGTAATACTTACTCAGGATCTTACATTAATACAACTATGAGGGGATAAAAATTTTCAATGTTATTTGTATCCTTTGAAAGCCTCGACTACCCCTCTATTTATAGGAGGGTCAAGTTCAGGGTTTCCAGATCAACTGGGAGTTGTAAAGATGAATTTTTACAAATTTCTGGCTACACTGGTCATGATTCAATTAACTCAAGCCTTGATTCAGTCGACTAGCACCCCATCATCGATGGGAACATCCAATCAACCAATTGAATGATTTTATATTCGCAAACATATTGGATTTTAGTGCAACAATCAATGCACAACATGACGTCAACATCAACTCTTGATCTAGTCTTACAGATCGTCAAGTCAGTCGACCATACACTTCAATTGGTCAACTCAAAACATGAATGGGTCGACTCAACATTTGAGTTGGTCAACTCATATTCCCATTCATCCAATGTTGTTTAAATTGATTACCTAAATACTTTAGTAATCATGACATATGAATCTATCGACTCAACACTTGATTTAGTTGACTCATATTCTATGTCAACCAATTATCAACTAATGTTTTTAAAATTGAACACCTAAATACTTTAGTAATCAAGTTAAACCTTATTAATGAGTGAACTCCTATTCCAGGTACATCCTATGTGTGTGACCCTATTAGTCCCAAGTTATATTGACAGTGAACACCCATAACTAATTTATGCCATCACAAGCAATGAGAGGTATCTACCAACACATCATTGCTATCCAAGTAATAGAAAGTTGGAGAACAATTTCAATTTACAATCCATGATCAATGTAACAATGAGTGTATAGTTCCTTTGTCTCTGATATCTAGATTAAACTTGAGGTATGGAGTCATCATCCTCTTAATATTCAATCCATGTTCCTTGAACAAAAGTAGACTGCCTGAGATGCATGTGAGCTTACATAGAACATACTAATTCACATGTGTATGACCATATGTTTCTCAGTCTCTCTTATCAAGTGGCCACAATATAAACTCCGATAGGAGGGACAAATCCCATGTACATCACTCACAGTCAATCCCCATGTGTTACCACATACCCAAATACCACCTGTATGGAACCCCTTATTCAAGGTCACATTGGATGGTGCCAAAGTATATCTAACAACATGTGATGAGTGTAGTGACTTTAGGTCTAAGAACCACAATCACCACTATCACTATGAGAGCTGAATCTAACTACCATTCTATAGTTTCTATGTATCACTTTCAAGGTGGGTTTGTCTGATGCACTATTCTTTAACAAGTACCTCTGTGTTTAACTTGATATTCCATATAATGACTAACAAGACTCTGTCATCATTGAACATACATTTGAGTCTTATGTGTTACTATCGTATATTTTGTTTCCATGGTAATATCTGATTAGGGACATAACAAGAATGTATGTTCTCTTATCATACATATAATCTCATTGTTCATATCCTCAACCTAAAGACATATGTCATCAAGTAACACCATTTTTTAGACATCTGCCATGTTTTTGTCACCATCTCATGTCTGAGACAAACATAATAAATGGAATTACTTTTATTATTATCAAACCAAGTATATAATTCCCCATTAGAATCATCATATGATTGGCTCTATGAGCATAAATACCAGCATGAACAACATATGATCATTATATTGAGTTCAGGTCTAAGGACCACAATCACCACTATCACATTGTGACATGATCTTGACTTCCATTTCTGATTTCCATGTATCATACTCAAGTTTGGTATGTCTGGTCCACTTATTCATAACAAGTACCTATGTGTTTGAGATATCTAATATCATGACTAGTGAGACATAGTCATCAGTCAACACACATTTATAGATGGATGTACAATCCTTTTTCATGCCATCTATATGACTCGAGGTGCTTAATACTATTAAGACCACCTACTTAAGTCCAACCCAAAAGGAAACACAATAGCATATGCAACCTTCTTTGGTACACCCACATATCTATTCTCACACTTACCTAGGATATGAAATGCATGCTTTGGTACTCCCACATGTAGTGGATCAAGATTTTCATGGGTTTTACACATTGGAAGCATATAAGATTTAATATTTCATTTAGAGATTTTTATTGATACACATACATATCTAAATTCTACACACTTATAGTATGTATCATATACACATTAAATCCACAATACAAAATCACAAACATATCATATTGGTTATGGCGATAAGAATGCAATCCTTTGAATCCACAGAGGACTACTATCCACCTAAGGTCCTTTGTATCTCATGTGTCATCAACCTAGGAACTTTGTGAACCTACATTTGTGTTGCACCGTGATCAACAACTCCTTGGAGGCTCCTTGGATCATCATGATTTCCTCATCATGCCAAGTCCTCCAAAAATAATTCTATTCCTGTCTAATATTGTATGATGTGTATAAACCTCGATTTACATTCAAATAGTTTAAGAGTAAATATAAACCATTACATATATATAAAAGAGATGAGGCTCGACATGCCAGGAAAACAATTGTCAAGTTAAATCCAAGAACCATTATTACATACACACACAAAGGGTTTTTGTCCCTAATAATGCAATCATTTACCAAACAATATATATTTTGAAAGGAGACATGTATGATCTATAGCTATATCATATATTACACACATATATTTATATGCATATATGCACACGCACGCATGCACACACACACACACACACACACACACACACACACACATATATATATATATATATATATATATATATATATATATATATATATATATATATCACATGTTCTCATACATGACAATATTCATGAAATATTATTTACATTCACACAAACAAGGGCGGGTATGCAAAGACAACACATAAAGGGTTTGAGGGATACCACCCCTCATAAGGTCTTAGGACAAACACCTCTAGAATGTTCTATGGAGTTTTACATCCATATACTAGAAAAAAATTAGAATTTCCCATAATTGACCCATCCATCATATCAAAAATTAGATTTATATGAAAATTCATTTTTTTGATTCACATCAAATGTAATAGTAGAATCAACATAAAAACAAAACCAAATCATATTGATTGTAAATTACAATATACCTTAGATTGATGTGTCTTTGATACTACTGTTAGGAATTGTGCAGGTAATATGAGAAGCTATAGAAATATTTTTTTCTTCAAATTCCCCATGAGATCTTTAATGTAACAATATTATCTCGTCTCCATGTATATACAGTGACACTGCTCACAGGGAATATGCGACACACAAATAGATGTCTATGACGTCCCTCTAACATAATCACAAAATGATTGCAACTCGACACAGTCCATGTGGATGATAGGAACTCCATATCACCTTACAATACCCTATGGGCAAGGTGAAGCCTTTATGGTTGGTAACGTGCTAGTATCACATCTCTCCCCTTGTGGGCAATGACAAATAGTATTAGCATGTCAAAAGGAGTAACCAAAATCCTAGTCATCATGCCCCTTTAAATATAAGAAGAAAGGAAGTCATTTTTGAAAAACCCCATCAACAAAAAGGTAGAGGCTGCATTTAAGAAGTCCGCTCATATGAAACTTTTTGGGAGAATGGGTAGCATTAAAACTTTCTAGAATAAGTCAGCCAACTTACAGATCTTGTATAGTCAACTGACTAGACTGGCAATCCACTAATTAGGCTGATGTTGTCCGATCGGCCGACTAACTATCTAGTTGACCAATTGGGCTAATCTTAGATCAATCAACTAGCTAGACTTTCCAGTTAATCTATATGTTAGTCCAGTTAGTTGATAGGAATTTTCAATTGGACAACTAGGCTTCCAGTCAATCTATTAATGATCTAGTTGATTATCTAAACCTTTAGTAACCAATTAAACTTGTGTCCATAATTATACTCGTGTTTGCTATGCATCCTATTCATGTGATCCTATAGGCTCCACATCAGAATCTTAGTGATGTCTGTTATCATGTTATGACTTCATATACAATGATTTGTATCTAGAAAGACTTCATTAACACCCAAATAATTAGAGAAGTTGGATAACAACTTCAATCTAGTGTTGTGGCTAGTGTTACAATGATCATAGAATCCCTTTTCTCCTATATCCAAATTGTCTCTAAGGCATGGAAATGTCATCATTTTAGTGTTCAATCTTTGTTCCTTGATTAAAAATAGAATAATTGAGACACCTATGATCCCAATATCATATATTGACTCACATGAGTATGGCCATGCATTTCATTATCTCATTTACCAAGTGGTCATGACATGACTCCAATAGGAGGGACAAATTCCATCTACATCACCCACAATGATCCACCTATAACAGTGCACCTATGAACTACTTGTGAAGAAACCCTAATTGAAGGTCACATTGAGTCAAAGTATGCTGAACAACATGACATCATTATGGTGAGTTCATGTCAAAGGACCACAATCACAATTGTCACATTGACTGCCATTTGGCTTCCATGTACATACTCAAGTCAGGCCATCTAGTACCGTTGTTCATAAAAATCACCTATGTGTTTGATTTGATATCTAGTATCATGACTAATATAACATGTTGTCATCAGTGAACACATACTAGTCTTGATGCAATATTTCATCTTAATTTCCACAATAATATCTGGCTGGGAACCTAGATAAGAATGAAATACTTTTAGCATGAACATTATTTCATGTTCATGTACTCACCCCAAGATAAAATGTCATTGACTCAAACATTCTTAGTTAATTTATTTTATATATTCATCATTTCATAATGAAACAAAATAATAATTGGAATTGCCTTAACTAATGACCAAAACAATTAAAAAGTGTTCAGTTACAATCATCTTATGAATGGCTCTCAAGATTTACTACCAACAACTCCTTAGATCTATGGAGTGCTCAAGAATTTTGACCCATATAGAATTTGTGGAAAAACCTCCCATTTTGATCGTTCCTAGTTTTCAATTCATAACAAGTATTGATTTCTTAATGAACAATGGGCCATCTCCAAGGGTGTCCCAGAGTTCATTTTTTCCCTAAAAATAGGATGCTGATGAATTCGTTTGAAAATCCCTTGAATTTTGACTTCTCAAACTTCAATTATATCACATATGTCCTTTTAAATTAGGCAGATGCACCTTGAGATCTACAAGATATACAACAAAGACATTTTCCTAGTTTTTTGAGTTTTGTCCACTTCTAGTTGCAGATAGAACCATTTCTCATTCTAAAGGTCTATGCCTCCATCCATAGTTTGGGTCAAAATGTCTACCTATGGCCATGGTAGGTGGTAATTCCATGCCTAGTCCTAGTACCCTCCTAACTGATGGTAACCTGCTTGAAAGTCCTCCGTTGACATTTCCCTTCTTTTTGTAGAAGTTAGCTGTTCTGAGGGATCTCATACGTTTTTTTATATGATGGGCCTTTCCCTTCTACAACATGTCTTGTTAATTTTTCAAATTATAATGATTTTAAACTAGAGAGATACTTGGGATCCAAGTCTACCCAAATAATTCTATTTGCTACTTTTTCTTTATGCAAACGAAATGAGTATTTTACTTACATGAATATATGAGTATTTATGAAATGAAACTGGCTAGATGTTGAAAATATGGTTCACAAAATGCCTATTGAAGTCCAATTTGTGCCAGAACCTAGGTTAGAAATTATCATCTCATGGAGATCAAATGAATGCGATTGATGGATAGGTGAAACAATATGAGAAAAATGGGGAACTAGTTGATGTGTTTTTGGAGGCTAGTCCAATTGTGATAAATTATGTGGAACCTAAAATAGAATTCCAAAAAACCAATATCATTTGCCTTATCATTTCAGAAGGAAGAAGATACGAACCAACCGACCCCACAATCTTCCCCTAACAATGGGACCCATAAGTGAGGAAACTAAATGAGTGTGTCACTAGATATAACTATTTCCTTTCATATTTTAAGCTTCATGTCAAATTTGCTTCATCACATCATGTTTTTGTCAAAGTTTGTATGATTCTAGGAAAGTTTCTATGTTTCCCCTGAGATTGACTCCATGATGGCAAGTTACCCACGCATATTATCGATCATTAGAGATGGAAAATTAAATACTTTTGATCAACATATCACTTAATTTTATTTGTTTCATTTTAGCATGCTACATGAATAACTCAAAATAGTGACAAAAATCCAGTTTTATGGATTTTTTTTACTATTCTACCCTTATTTACCATATCTTTTAGGTATATGGCTCCATTTATGAATATTTTTATTTCATATTTGTATGATTTCCCTTATAATTCTATGATTCATCATATTTTAAGGACCATTGTTTTTGAATCCTTTTTAGGGTTTTAGGACCAAGGCAAGAATGCTTGTCGCAATCTAGACACCTAGTTCGGGCCTTAAGAGCACCAATGTAATCACATGAGGTTTCTAGATACAATAAAACCCTCATGTTGGGAAAGTGTAGGAACACTCCATGTGTCCAACAAATAAGGGTCTCGAGGCCCCACTTCAATCAAGCCATCAGTCTGTGAGCATCTAAAGAAGTTGCATTTGCTCCTATTAACCCTGATGCCTTCACATCTCACTAGAAAAGAGGTGCATATTGCTACATCAAACATGAGGATCACATATATACCTTGACAAAGGACCTACTCTCACACATCAGGTAGTCTGTACCTTAGAGGCTCTCGCATCAGGCAAACACCACAACATTTGATGTTCCTATCCAACTGATGGATCTCACATGACCTCCATGACCAATGAACCTATCAAATTGGGCAAACATGTTAGCTAGACATTGGAGACACACTCAAGGCTTGATGCACTCCTTGTAAATTCATTTACAAACCCCAATGAAGCAAACACACCTTGAGTCACATGCTACATAACTTGACGCATAGATAAGATGTCATGTAGAGAGAGTATGCGAGGGTGGTTTTGAAACCCATATCCATGCCTATAAATATGCACCTCAGACTTTCATTTGGGGGCATATTATCCTTCATGGTGACACAGAAGCACTACTACAACTATGAGCATGTATAATGGAGGAAAGAGTCATCTTCATCACCTTATCTCACTCTACCATCACTATTATGAAGAACTAAGGGGATACCATCAAGAGAGGGAAGTCTTGGGCCATACCACTCTATCACCAATTACCACTGATGTAGGAAGATAAAAGGTTAATATACAAACTCTTCTCTTTCATTCACCAACAACTATCTTCAAACTAAGGGTGGTGGTGATGTGGTGATTATCAGATTAACAGATTTCTCAGTGATGAAAACCCTAGGTTTTACATTAACCAACATATGAAAATTATACTAGAAAGTAGACATATCTTATTGTAGTATAGTATAAGATCTAAACCAAATGTAACTATTTTTAAGGATTAACTTATCAACTTATGCACACGAGAACCAATATTTAATACAAAAGTGTCAATTGTTTGATTAATCAATGATTTCAATATCTAAAAGCTAGAATAAACTTATTTTATGATATGGAAGGAAATCTAGGGCTGAACAAATAGATATTACTCTAGGCCAACCTTCGTGTTACAAAGAGATCATATATCCATTGCCTAAAAAATACCTATCCAAAATTCTCATCAAGGGTTTACCATGAATCAAGTGATATCCTAGATCTTAGATTCTCTACATCCAAGATATATAAATACAAAATAGTTGGCCAAATGAGATTTGCAAGCAATAAAAATTTGATTCATAACAAGTCATGTTCATAAAGGTATAACGGTAGTAGCAAAGTGAGAAGTTAGGTAGAGGGGATACTCCCCACACCTTAGTGAAAGGACTACTCAATCATCACAACAATAACCAAATTAATAGTGGAATAAGGGAATACAACCACCAATGTAGTAGACAACAAAGGAGAAACTATGATATTCATAGGCCTATATTCAAGGTCATGGATGATGATGGTCAACACAGAAACAAGGTCGCTCCTGGACGTTCTTCGGAGAAGGTTTTAAGGGTGTCATCTTCCTCCATGCTACTTGGTTCTATTTCTAGAGGATGGAGCAGTGGTGGACAATGGTGGGTGGCATCAACTGATGGAGAAAGGCACCACACACTAGCATGTTTAAAGATATGGACCTAAGATGCTTGACATAGGTGGAGGTATAGTCCAGTGATGGAAAATTGGAGATGGATGCTTTGAACTGAGATTGGTAGTCTAGTAGTTTTGGAGGTAGATCTTTTTCCATGGAGGAAATGTCCTTGTATTTGTAGACATGCTAGTTTTTGGAACACTCCTAGATGCTTTTTAGTTAAGCGTCCGATCATTGTGAATGTGAAGGGACAAATACACACAAAAGACTATGGGTCTCGTGACATTCAATATTTTCATCGATAGACAAAAGGGTAGAAGTCCCATCAGTAGGCAAAACCTTCCTTTCCAACTTAGTGGATAGAGTTCACCTTTCCATAGATAGAAGGAGTTTGCCTTTCCATTAGTAAATAGAGTATGCCTTACAATTGGTAGATAAAGTTTGCCTTTCCATAAGTAGACAACATGTAGGATTTCTATCAGTAGGCTAATGCATGTAGGATTTGTGTCTATTGAGTATCAATGGAAACTCTACCTATGTGAATTGATGGAAATTAAGTCTAGAGAAAACCCAAAAGGGGGCATTGGTGCATAGAAAAGGGCATGCACCAATGAAGTTTATAACAATGAAACTATCAAATTATAGAGGGACATATAATTGAAAATATAGTCCACTAATAAAAAATTTCTTGTGGATAACCTCAAACCTACCATGAAAATCAAGGAATTGTATCAAAATTTGACAATTCAACATGAAATTAAGAAAGAATAAATGGAAGTGAATTATTCAGCAAAATTAAGTATGTGAATGCAAGCTATGGTGAAAATTCAACTAAAACTAGAGTGAATATGCATTCATAAAGGGGAAAATGTTACAATTCATACCTTCGTTTACTGGTAATATGAGAATTCAAGATAATCTTGGTGTTAATTACACCTTTATTAAACACTTTGCATAGTAGTTAGTTGATTTATGTTTTATCTTAGCTTAAACTTGTTCTTTAATAAGTTAAAGAAAACATGTTCTTTGAATACATCAAGCTTTGGACCTTACAACATGTAGTGATAACACACATGTTGGTAAAAAGAGTTTTAAGAACATTTGAAGAATTAATTAATGAAGACACATGTTATTAATCTACAAATTTGTAAAACTTTTACAATAGCATTAAAGAGAATTTAGTTATGAATCCAATGGAAAAAGAATGACCTACAACAGAGATAAAATGAGAGAGTTACAAAATGGTTTTTCACATAGAAATACCTTTGGTTGACAACCAATGGTTCGATAGAGACAACCACCAATGGTTTACAGATTCAACAACTCATGGTTTGGTGTGACTTGACAACTTATGGTTTGGTAGACTAAACAACCAATGGTTCAACAATTTAACAACAGATGGTTCAACAAACACAATAACCAATGGTTTAGAAGACTATAAAATTAATGGTTCGGTACACTCAACAAATGATGGTTCAATGGACTCAAGAACCAAATGTTCAACATACTCAATAGCCAATAGTTCAATAGACTATACAATCGATAGTTTGGCAGAGTAAAAAACCAATGGTTTGACAGATTCAACGACTGATGTTTTGATAGATTCAACAACTAATGGTTTGATAGACTCAACAATTGATGGATTGGTAGACTCAACAACCAATGATTCAATAGACTAGCACACCGATGGTTTTAAGCTATATTGCTGCCCAACATAGCCAATCATGAAAATGGCCGTACTTTTGCTATACATATCAAAATCTGATGAAATTTCTTTAAGTAAAGCCTTAAAAATATGAAAAGATGAATGAAATGGAAACTTATATGACAACTTTTAGGAATAACAAGAAGAATGGGAGAAGCCAAGGGTTTCACCTAAGATCCAACTTGGTAAGTTGGTTTTAGCCATAGATTTATTCTTCTTTTTGTTTCCCTTTCTTATGATTTTCTATGTCACCTAGTGAAGGTTTTCCTTGACCTTCGTTCATTATCTTCTACCCCCGAAATGATTCATTTAGGTCTGTTGACCCAACACCAGGCTATTTAGAACTAATTTTTGAAGTCTGGAGATTGAATCCAAGCATAGCAGACTAGAAAATGACTCTATGTACATCTAACTCGAGATCAGTAAGATAGACCGAGTGTGGGTGAGTAGTAAATCTCCTTTAAAACCTTGATATTATGGAAATAAGCCCAATAATAATAAAAAATATGTACTATTTTGTATGTTGTTTACAATTTCTGATTTATTGAGATGAAATATGAGATTTCAATTGAGATATTGACTTTTTATATATTAGTGAAGTCTTATAGACGATTCAAATCTAGATTAATTTTCTATGAGTCCATAGTGAATTCTAAATGGCCCAAGGATTGCCTAATTTCTACAATATTGATGATATTATGAATCTATGATCTAGTGGGTGGTTATTCCTAGTTAGAACTTATGAAGCCCAAAGATATATCATTATAGTAATTATTAGTATGCTCATTTTATGAGTTGAGCAAAATAATTTATTGAATACAGTGATATAGGTTATGTTCAGTGTCAAAAAAATGTAAAATGAAGCCCTTAAGTACATAATTAGGCAAAGAATTATACATTAGTGAGTCTATCCATGAAATTAACCCTAAACACCATAGAATCATGATGATGGTTTGCAACTTGAAGGAGGAAATATGTGTACTGACTGGTATAGTACATGTTGAGATAGACAAAGCATACTAGAGAGGTATGAGGACTAAGAATAGTGAGGGTGGTCTACTTAGTTAGTAAGGTACCCAACATCAATTGGAGAGTCTGATGGTATCCAATATAGTTCAGTCAATGATTTCTTACTAGGTCATCCCTTGTGAAATCACCGATGCAGGTAGTTATGCCAAATGTTTTGACTCTTGGTCTGAGTACCCAGGTTTAGAGGAGTAGTCCAAGTTATCCGGTTAGCTATTTAGCTACTGAGGCCAGGCGTGGAGAGCCCTATTGTAGATCGATGGGGATAGTAGTATATTTAGAGTCTTGAGTTTACTCTAGGTTCTATTTGGTGAGATCATAGCTTGTTTTGATACTTCCGCATATTGTAGTACACTTAATGTAGGTCCATGGCATAATAAAAGGAATAAAAGTTTGATAGCGACTTAGTTTATATATTTATTGCAGTTATTATCAGAACTACTGCCATGTGGGATGATTTATAGTTTCTAACTGCCATGCCTTATGTATATAATTATATTAACATATGCATATGAATAATCATGGTTTCAGTTGTATTTTGTTTGCACTAAGATAGAAACTAGTCTTTATTAGGAGTAGATAAACCAAGGTCTTGAGAGGAATAATTAGCCAAGTTAGATGGTCTCTTATCCTTCCTATGGTCTTTGGGACATGAGAGTGAGGTTCGAGAGCAGTTTTGTAATAAGATGTATTTGATTTATATTAAAGAAAGAACTAATTTCTTTTAGTTTTTTTTGAATCAGGGATGAGGAACCGCAAGGGGTCCCCCGTCATTCATTACTCAGCTAAATCAACCATAATCACGTCTACAATGCAAGAAGGAAAGGAATTGGTTAAAAGTAGACTAGGACTACTACTAGTGTGCATAATATTCACAGTCATATGAGCTGCTCTATTAGTACTACGTTTACCAAACGAAAGGGAAAAGAACTCGAAGGATGAACTAAGACTTCTAATGTCGACCACAGTAGCCCCGACATAGTCTCGATGCTCCACGGCAGAGTCGTAAGCCTGTACCACCGTCTTCGCATCACACTTGACAGCGATCCTTCTGAACTCAAGATCCCGAGCCCACTCCACAGCCTTCCGCACGCCTAAGGCTTCTGCCTCCGCCACCTGCTGTGTCAGACCCAGTTTGAACCCCCCATCGCTTGAACCCTTCCAGTCCAACACCTTGCCACCCATCCTACCACTGCTTGTCCATCCTCACCTTTGGAAATATCAACATTAACCTTGATGCCCCCCCCACTTCGGCTTAGACCACCTCTGTGAATGCGTTCCCCGTCTGGCTTCCTCTGTCATCTCTGGCGATGGCTCATGCGCTCGATGGTCCTTGATCAATGTCATCGCTTGTACAAAGAGGTAGTGTGTCCCTGTGTACTGCTCGCTATACATGTGCTCATTTCTGCTCCTCCAGATCACCCACAACACTGCCACTAGCTTGTCTTGAACCGGTGACAACTCTATGTCCAGGAGCCTCTCCACCGTGGTGGGAACGTCTCCGCTCTGCACTTCGTCCACTATCCTTCGTACCTGCCCGCTTCTAGCATCCCATAACTCGGAAGCATTAGGGCAACAAAAAAGCATGTGAAGGATACTCTCTGCCTCCGAGTAGCATAGCTTGTAGCTGTCATTCTCAACACAATGCTTGTCGTAGAGTCTACCCATCGTTGTAAGACCACCTGTAGCAACTCTCCATAGAAAATGTGCTATCTTTGGGACCCAACCGGCATGCCATATCTTCCTCCATAGGTGCTGTCCACCTCCCTCCGCATGCCGTCTTGCCTCTTCCCTTCTCAACAGGCCCAACCAGTACGCCGACTTGACTGTGAAGGCACCTTTCGGTGCTGGCCACCATGTGCAAGAGTCCATGGTATTCATAGAGCATAGAGGGATTGCACAGATGCGAGTCACGTACTCCACAGGAAATTATTACTGTATGATTGTTCTTTCCCACTGATTCCCCTCATTCATCATTAGTTCCTTCACAATGGTTGGTTCACCCTCCTCTCTCCCATGCAACCACCTCAATTCTCTACCCTCTCCTAGAAGCTAGATGTCATCCCAGATCTAGACTTCCTCTCCCTTACCTATTCTCCACTCCGTCCCTTCCTTAAGCAGTGCTTTTGCTCCCCACAAAATACACTATGTATAGCTGGGGTTGTACCCCTTACGGGCTTCCCAAATAGTTGTCCTCGGAAAATATCTCACTTTGATCACCCTTGCTACCAAAGATGACAGATTCATACCCAAACGGCAGAGTTGTTTTGCGAGAAGAGCCTGATTGAATACATGGAGGTCCCTAAACCCCAGGCCCCCCATTCTTTTAGGCAAACACATACTACTCCAGGAGGTCCAAACTATCTTCCTTTCATTATTCTTGTCTCCCCACCAAAACCTTGCCACTATGCTTTGGATTTCGTCAATGCACCCACTCGGAAGCTGGAATATGTTCATCACGTAGGTAGGTATTGCTTGAGCCACCGCCTTGATGAACACCTCTTTCCCCGCTTTTGATAGAAGTTTTTCCGACCATCCTTGTAACGTTTTCCACACTCTTTCCTTTATATAGCTGAAGACATGCTTTTTGGACTTGCCAATTGCCGCTGGCAACCCCAAGTATTTAGCATGCCGATTCACTTCCCTCACCTTCAGAAGACCTTTCAATTCCTCTCTCTTTGATGGTGACGTTCCTTTACTGAAAACCACCTCTGACTTAGATAGATTTATTCTTTGACCCGAAGCTTGTTCATATTGGCTGATAATCTCAACAATTTTCAAGCATTCCGTAGAAGTTGCTCTCGTAAAGAGTATACTGTCGTCTGCAAAAAAGAGATGTAAAATACAGGGAGCCTCTCTACATGGCTTTACACCATGTAGCAGGCCATCACGTGTAGCAGAAAGGAGGGATGTAGAAAAAGCCTCAACACACAAAATGAAAAGGTAAGGGGATAGGGGGTCACCCTGGCGCAGTCCGCGGGAAGGCTTGAGCTCGCTGGTCCTGTCTCCGTTCACGGCCAAGGTGTGCTTAACGGATGTGATGCAATCACTGATTCTATCCCTCCACCGTACTCCAAAACCCAATTTACCCATGACATGCAATAAGAACTTCCATTCCACTCTATCATAAGCTTTAGACATGTCCAACTTCAGTGCAATATTTCCCTTCTTCCCTCCCTTTCCCCCTTTCATGGCATGGAAGAGCTCATAAGCAATAAGAGCATTATCTGTTATCATTCTCCCCGGTATGAAGGCACTTTGGTTTTCCGATACCATCTCATTCATAAACGGTTTCAGTCTATTTGCAATAACCTTTGAAGCCAGCTTATATATCACATAATAGGCCGGAACTCACTTACCTCAGCAGGTTTCTCAGTCTTTGGAATAAGGAAAATGAGAGTTTCATTCAGGTCCCCCATACTGCACTCCCTCCACCACCAACCTTTAATATAGCTAGCCACATCCTCCCCCACAATGTGCCAGTACTTCTGGTAAAACATGACTTTCATACCATCCGGGCCCGGAGCCTTATTCGGGTGCATCTGGTCTAAGGCAGCTCAAATTTCCACATCCTTAATGTCCCTTTCCAGAAGGTCATTCTATGTGGTGCTAATCCTTCTCTCTATCCCCTGCGTTGCCCGTTCAAACTCTGACGAGATATCTTCAAAAAAATTCATAATAATGATTTTGACCTCCTCCTCCTCCTCCTCAGTCCAATCACCCCGTGCATTTTTCAGCCCCGTGATTCGATTCCTTTCCTTCCTATTTGTTGCTTTCCGGTGAAAATAAGCAGTATTTTTGTCTCCCTCTTTCATTTCTTTGACCCATGATCTTACACACAAATAAGATTCATTTTTCCTGAGCCAATATTGTAATTCATGTGAAGTCTCATCTGCTTGCCGTAGACGTTCTGCATCTGGTGGTGCAGCCTGAATCCTTATAAGACCTGCCTCTAGTTGCTATATTTTTTCTCTTCTTTGCCCAAACTTCTCGGTAGCCCATTCATGCAAGTGTTTTCCACATAGTTTTATCCTACCTTTGATATTGTTTTCTCCTCCTGCCACCCATGCTTCTTTGATTACATCATTGCATTCCTCCTCTTCCACCCACATAGGCTCGAACATGAAGGATCTCTCTCTTTTATTCCGCTGTGTCCTCCTATCACCAGCTATTAAAACAATAGGTGCATGGTCGGATTCATAAATAGGGAGATGTAAAACCTTACAAAAACTATAGAGGCTCCTCCACTCCAAATCAGATAAAAACCTGTCCAACCTTTCTTGCACAAGAGTTGCTACCGTCAGACCCCTTTGCCAAGTAAAAGTATTCCCAACAAAACCCATATCCGTCAAAGTACAGTCATCCACAGCATCCCGGAAATTTTGCATGTATTTTTCCTTGCGTGGGGGACCTCCTTTCTTATTCGAATTTGATGTGATATCGTTGAAGTCTCCAAAGAAAATAATCGGTTCCTCTGCTTCAGCTTTCAGCTCTTTCATAAGGTCCCACATCTTGCTCTTTTGTTGTTGATCTGCCCAGCCATATATACCAATAGCTCTCCACTTCCTCATGACTTGCCTATCCGAAACAAGACATGCCACGTGTCGTTGGGAATAACTCAGCAGCTCCACCTCCGTCTCCCTCCACCAGAGACCCAACCCCCTGCTTTCCCAGTCCTCCCTGTGCTAGATAGACATATCCCATTCAGAAACCCGCAACTTCTTTGCATCTCTTCCAACTTTTTTCCTAGGATCATTGTCTCCATCAAAAAGACAATGTTTGGGCGCTCTCTCCTGCACCAAGAACGGAGAGCCTTGACTGTGTTAGGGTCACCCATACCCTGACAGTTCCAAGATAGGATTTTCATTGCTGTTCGTGGGGTCAGTCCACACCGACCTCTGCTACTTAGGTTTCTGGAACCCTGCTGGTGCTGCTGCTACCTTTCGGCGATAGGAATTTTGCTTTCTTGCCTCTTCCCTCAGTCTCTTTGTGTGAGTCCACCTCCATTGCACTTGTGTCCTGTTCTCTGGTTCTTTTTCCCATCGACGATTCCCATACCACGTTCTCCTCTGAAATACCCTGCCTACCTCCCCTACTCATCTTATACACCCAAGGTGTACATTTCTTCTTTCCCCCTTCCCTCCCACTGTCTTTATTCTTCCTTCTACTCTCCCATGTTATCATTTTCTTTTGAGCCCTCGTCCTTGCCCCCCAGCACCGCTCCTTGAGTCTCCCCTCCTCCTGGATATTATTTTCCTGCTCCCCTCCCATCCGCTGCTCTCCCCTGTAGTTGCCATCTTCCCCAACTACAATATCATCTTCCTTCCTACTTTCGTGGTCATCTTGTTTATCATGTCCATCACCCTCACCTTCCCCTTCTCCTTGGTGGGCGAGTTTTATCTTCAGGAGGAGGTCCTGACAGTACCTCTGTTTGCGTCTTCCATCATTCACATGCACTTCCTCTAGATTTCCGACTTCGTCCTCCCCGACATCTGGCGAGTACATCTATTCTCCTCTGCTCCCCAGCTCCTACCCGCTGATGCCCTTCCAGAAGTTCACTTCTGCCGCGCTCGACGCAGCCTGGCTGCCCACGTCTGCTTCCGCATCCGCCCCCGACGGTGTTCTCTTTCTCGGCACACTCTGCCCCCACAGGCCCGGTAATGGCGCTGAGCCTTCCTACTTGCTCTCCACACACCCTCCAGGGCCCTCTGCCTCATGCCCAGATGTCTCAGACCCCCCCTCGATGCCATACTCCCTCCCCCTCTCAGGACCTTAAAGGTCAGCTTCCGCCTTGCACTCTCGTCCCCCTTCACGCCCTCCCTTTCCCTCAAGCGCTGCTTCTATGACGAAGCTTTAAGCTAGTTTCCCCACTGCTGTATCTCCTCTCCCTCTAGTTGCCCCCGCTCACAATCCTTCTCGGTATGTCCCAGCAAACCGCAGCCAAAGTAGAAAATTCCCAACCTTTCATATTTGACCTCGACCTCCACTCTTCATGCCTCCTTCACTCTAATCTTCAGAACCCGCTTCAGTGGTTGAGTCACGTCCAGGAGGACCCTAACCCAGATGGAGGAGTCCCATCCAAGATCATCACCCTCCCTCTGCAGAAACCTTCTGACTCTGCTAGCCACCTCCATCACCGCCCTCTCCCCTCTGTAGCCTAGCGGTATCCCATACAATCGTATCCAGAAAGGGGTATGGATGATCACAATCTTCCCCGGTTGATCCTCCTTGCATATTTCTTTGAAAAGGAGAAGCTTTCCATCGAAATTCCACGGCGCACCGTCGATAATGCGCTGTCGATCGCGCCAGTGTGTAAACTGTACGACGAAAGCCCCTCCCCCGAGTTGCTTGAATTCCGCCTTTTCCTTCATCCCCCAAGCCTGTGTTAGGGTTCTCTCTAGGGCCCAGAAGTTATACGCCCTGTCTGTGAGGAGCCTCACAACGATCGCTAGTTCCATATGATCTTCTCCTGCCCTGGTTTCTTCCTCCCCCAGATCGATAATATCCTCTTCCTCGTCCTTCAGTTTTAGGTTTGCACACCTTTCCGTAAGTTCTTCTGCCATACTGGAGATCGGACCAAGCGCCCGAGCACTATCCCTTGAACCTGCAAGAGTTACGACAACCCCTTGGACTGAGAAAGGAAATGTCCACTGCCGCAACCCTAATCGCCAGAGACAACGCTAGGGTACGGGGGACAAGATTTCTAATTTCTTTCAGTTGATCATGATTTAAGAGTAAAAATTAGTTGTGAACGTGTGATGCTTATGCTTAAATCAAATTTTATCTTTTAAGTTAACATGATGTTGCAATAGTCTATAATCAAAAGAAAGAAAAAAAATTTAATTCTATTTTTAATTAGTGACTAAAAGTGAATGGTTAGTCAAATACCTATTTGGAGGCCTAAAATTTTGTTTTAGGGCTTAGGTCACGTCAAATCTTGGTATCAAGGCATTGATTTGGGACAAAGATGGTAAGAAACTAGTATCAATAGAATTATTTTCTCTATGAACTACAACTTTCTAACATATATGTTTTTGTTATGGACACAATGATTGTAGGAAGAGGACATGGTCATGGTAAAGAACATGCTGAGAGCCATTATGGCCCTGACCCTCAGGTGATGGCTTAGGATGGTGAGGATAGGGATGAGGAAGCTGAGATGTATCATATATTTTTGGATATAAAGGAGAATATATATAATATGTATAGGAGGTCTTCATATTCTATCCAGGACATGATGAGATCCTATGTGCTGGTAAAGAAGATCAGGGGGACTGAGTATTTTGGAACAATAGACCCAAATGTAGCATATGTATGGCTTCCACAATTGGAAAATGTTTTTTGCTTAATGGAATTATCAAAGGACAAGTAGACTAACCATGCTATCTATCTATGTAGAGGATATCCTGAGTTATGGTGGCATGGAGTAGAAGATAAGAGGAGAAAAATAATGATGACATTGAAGGATTTTGTGGACGAGTTCTGCTTGAAGTATTTTCTTGCTACCTTTCTAAGTCACAAAATCGGAAAAGTGGAGAGCATACGACATGGCACTATGATATTTGGTGAGTATGAGGCATATTATAGGATTGGTTAACTTCTATCCACAACTTGTACTGTATTATTTAGAGAAATGTAGGAGGTCTCAAGCATGTTTAAGACCAGAAGTAAGACACAATATATCTTTAGTTGTCTGAAGGAAACAGAGAAAATTTTGGAGAGCTTTTGGAGGTAGCAAGACATATTGGAGAGTTATTTAATTCTGAAACACATTCCTGGGGTAGAAGAAGACTTGAAAATTTTGGTCAAGGAGGAAAAAGTAGTGGTGGTGGATTCTTTTCCAAAACATGACGAGGTCTTGGTTGTTTTGGAAGGAAAAAATGTGGTGCGAGTGATGTGGTATCTTCTCATAGGCTGGGAAGATCTAACCCTAGAAGATGGAATGCACCACCTAGGGGGACACCTTCATCAAGTAATTCATGGTCATCAACATCTGTGATAAGTCCCTAGAGTCAGAGTATGACAATATGTACACTTGTGGTAGGGCACACTCTAGTCAGTGTCAGAGAACTAATTTTCAAAGATGTCACCACTGTGGACAGATGGGACATTTTAAGAGAGATTTTTAAAAGCTTCAGATCAAATAAGTAGAGAGTTCATAATCACAATTTAAAATTTCATAGAATTAGGCTCTAGCTAGAGGAGCAAGTTCTTCAGTGGCTCTAAAGGGGGAGCACCTAGTTGCAATTATGGATATCAAGGACACCGTGGTAGAGGAAGAGCTACAAGACATTTATTTGTATGACTCAATCAAAAGGAATAGTCTTACCTAGAATTATTATAGGTGAGATGCGTCTCTTTAACAACATTTTAGTTACAGTTTTGATAGATCCTTGTGCGAAACATTCTTTTGTACATAAATCATTAGTTGGTGGATTAAATCTTTTAATTTAGTACTTACCTTATGAAGTGTTGTTAAGAGTACCGTTAGTGAACTAAAAGTTGTGACAAAAATATGTCCCAAATGTCTTTTGAGTTCCATTGGGTGTACCATAGTGGTTAGTATCACACCCTTAGACATTAATTCTTTTAAATAATTTTAGTCATGGATTTCCTTGAGACATACGATACACAATTAGATTGTTGGAAGAAAGAGGTTATCTTTTAGAAAGGTGGCTTTTCCTAGTTCTCACTTGAGATGGAGAAGTCTTACCCATGTGCATAATATCATCTACTGTAGATAATAAGATGATGAAAATAGGGTGTGATTCCTTTTTAGCACATCTAGTAGATGCAAAGGAAGAGAAAAGAACAACTCAATATAGGGAACATTCTAGTACTTTGGGAGTTCCCATTCATTTTCCTGGCAAGTTACTAGCTCTATCTCATGAGAGATATGTTGACTTTGAGATAAAAATTATACCTGGTAGTCGCCTAGTAGCATTACCAACCAATATAATGGCATTTACTGAGTTAAATGAATTAAAAACTCAATTCAGGAGTTACTAGACAAGGGTTTCATTCAACCGAGAACATCACCTTGGGGTACTCCAGTGCTCTTAGTGAAAAAGAAAGATGAAACTATGCAGTTATGTATAGACTATAGGAAGTTGAATAACATAACCATTAAGGACAAATACCCTTTGCCTAAAATTGATAATCTATTTAATTAGTTACATGGAGTAACAATATTCACAAAGATAGATCTGATTTTAGGTTATATCTTTTGACAATAAAGACATCGAATATACCTAATTCATCATTTAGAACAAGATAACAACATTATGAGGTTGTAGTTATGTCTTTTGGAAATAAAAATGCCCCTGCAAATTTTATGGACATGATGATTAGAGTTTCTAGACCTTATCTAGATTAGTTTATAGTAGTATTTATTGAAAGATTATCATATATTCCAGAGATGCCCCACACATGAGAAATATCTAAGGATAGCCATGTAGTAGTTGAGACAACATCAATTATATGCTAAGTTTAAGAAATGTGAGTTCTGTTTGGCTAAAGTTTCCTTTCTTTGACATGCTATATAAGGAGAAGGAGTCAATATAGACCCTAAGAAGGTGGAATTAGTTCTTCAATGGGAGAAACCCACAACTCCTACCTAGACTAGAAGTTTTCTCGGGTTATCTAGATATTATAGAAAATTTCTAAGGGACTTGAGTGTTCTAGAAACACCTCTTACACATTTAACAAAGAAGTGTTTTCCTTTTTCTTGGTCTAAAACATGTGATAAAAGTTTTCAAATGATGAAGAAGAAATTACCTACAACACCACCTCACTTTACTAGAGGAAGATAAGGGATGTGTAGTGTTCTATGATGCATATAGGAGATGTTTAGGGTGTGTTTTATGCAGAAAGGAAGGGTGGTGACCTATGCTTCTAGAGAGGTAATAAAGAATGAAGTGAACTACCCAAACACTTGATCTTGAGCTGGAAGCAGCTGTACACGCATTAAAGGCATGGCATCATCATGTATATGGTGAATGATGTTAGGTCTTTACTAACCATAAGAGCTTAAAGTACATCTTCACATAAAAGGATCTTAATTTGAGACATCATATATGGTTAGAGATAATGAAGGACTATGACATTACCATTGATTACCGCCTTGGGAAGGCCAATTTTGTGGCATGTGCTCTAAGTAGGAAGTCTACATCACTTGTATAATTATGTTCTATGTCATGTGTAAAAAGAGAGTTATTGGTCAAAATGAGAGAGATGAATTTATATTTGAGTGTATCAAGACAAGTTAGTTTATTGCTTAGATGTAGGTTATACCTACATTCTATCAGAAAATTAAAGATTTTCATAAGAGTGAGAGTAAATTGAAGTGAGTGATGCATGATATGACAAAAGATAAGAGGCAAGAGTACATATATTCAGATGATGGGTTGTTATATCAGCAAGTCAGATGGGGTGTGCCAGATGGCATTGAGTTAAATAAGAATATTTTTGAGGAATATCACTCTTCTATGTATGCATTGCATCTAGATAGTTCCAATATGTACATCAACCTCCAAGAACTATATAGGTGGCCAGGAATGAAGGGATACATGGCTTAATATGTATCTAGGTGTTGTGTGTGCTAATAAATCAAGGATGAACACCATAAGACAACATGTACCCTGCAACCACTCCCTATTCCTATGTGAAAGTGGCAACATATTACTATGGACTTTTTGGTAGGGTTACCAAGTAGGATATATGATTTTGACTCTATATGGGTGGATTGTGGACAAAATCAATACATCTTCTCCTTTTCTCCCACTCAAAATAACTTGGGATGAACCCAAACTAGCTAAAGTCTACATAGATGAAATATTAAGATTTCATGGAATACCAATCACTATTGTATCTGATAGAGACCCCAAATTCACATCCAGATTTTGGAATCAACTACATTGTTCCATCAGAATATGTCTGAAGTTTATCACAACATTTTATCCTCAAATATATGGATATTAAGAGAGGACAATTTAAACCCTAGAGGACATGCTTAGAGTATGTGTATTACAGTTTAGTAGTAGTTGCAATGACCACATTAATCTTATGGAGTTTGCATATAACAATAATTTTATTCTAGTTTAGACATGGTACCTTATGAAGCTCTATATGTATAGATGTGTAGATCTCCTATTTGTTTTAATCAAGTTGGTGAGAGGTAGATTCGTGGTCCATAATTGGTGGAAGAAACAAGAAAAAATATATTTCTGATCAGACAATAGTTGAAAGTTGCACAGATAAAAAAGCTATGTAGAGGAACATCATACACCACTTAAATTTGAGGTAGGAAATGGAATTTAATTAAATTTGTCACCATGGAAAGGTGTACTAATATTTGGAAAACAAGACAAATTAATTACAGATTTATGGGTCCCTATCTAATCATTTAGAGAATTGGGCCAATAGCATACAAACTTTGGTTGCCTTCTGAGATAGTCAACTTACATGAGGTGCTTCATGTATCCATGTTGAAAAGGTGTTATCTAGGTACAAATAAGATCATAGACCTCAAGACATTACAACTAAGTGAATATATCACCTGTGTTGAAGTTCCTATACAAGTTTTAGATCAAAGAACTCATAATTTTAAAAAGAGGAAGATACCTTTAGTGAAGGTCTAGGGTTATCAATGGGGAGGATAAGGGCTTACCATTACCCTTTCCCACCTAGTGTCATGGGTAAGGGTATGGGTAATTACCCACTCCCCAAATGTTCTTATCCTCTCCTTACCCTTACTCTCTTAATCACATCGTAAAGGGGCGAGTAAGGGTGAAGCGGAAAATTTATATTTCCTTCAAAATTTGTGCAAAATTGAAAATAATGGGCTCCCTAATACAATATTTAGTGAAATATCAAGTCCTCCAAAATGGCTATTAACTATTAAAAAATTATAGCTAATCTTTGACAACATTATACACAGTTTGTATTGTACTAGAAATAGATTATCGAGGCAATGATTGTTTTATTTTGAGGTAAAAAGGGTCATTGTATTAACAAAAATGTGTCAATACATGGGGGTGAAAAATCACTGTGGGGAAGTTTTCATACATTAATAGATCTATATTTATTCCCTAACCCAAGATAGTGATGTTGTGAGTTGCAATATTTCTTTCTCTAAAGATATGTGATAGTTTGGAAGTTGTGAAAGCCAATTTCAGGCTGTTGATTTCATTACATATTATCATGGCCAGGATACATCCTCTCCCTATCTCCACAACCTATCTCACAATACTTGAGGCATCTGTTTCAATAGTGATATGTCTCAAGTTCATGGCCTTGGTCGCATGACATGCCATCATACTTCAAGTCTCTCTGATGTTGTTGAGGGCCATTTGCCTACTTGGGTTTTTGTTACCACCGCACTAGTATGACCAGTACGATCCCTGAAGACTGTCGCAAATGATGTATTTTTTGTTGATGCAGATGTTGTCACTGTTAATTTTGATTGTTCCTTCCTGTGATGGTTTCCAACTATTTTTCCTTCTACTTGGATCTATTATGCTGGGTCCATTTGTATCTACTATTAACTTTTTGGTATTCCTTTACCCATTGTATCAAATGTCTCTTATGCATAGTAGCATTGTCGTGGACCTGGCTATGCACAAAGTTGTTGTGGTAGCTCCATATGGCCACACATGAAGCTATGAACTTGATCATTTACCAATGATTGAGAGTGTTCAGAAACCATGTCCAATCCGCAATCATAGTCGTTGTAGGCATCAGGGTGAGTTTTACTTTGAAAATACAGGTGTTCCAAGCTTCCATAGTCAGCTAGAAACCAAACAGGATGTGAAAAGAATCCTCATCAGCTACTCCACATTGTAGACATGTTCTAGAGATAAGGACACGTCTACGATGGAGTTGGGAGCTGGTAGCCATTTGTTCCTTACAGATGCCCCAACCAAAGTGTCTAAACTTTGACGGTATATTAAGTTTCCATAGTTTCCTCTGTAGTTCATCTGAGTTCTCTTATGGGTACAAGTTCGTATCTTTAAGGTCCTAACACTGGGATGCTTTAACAACGAAGATTCTATTCATATTTGAGTACCATCATTTTGCCTTAGTCATTATGCCACTTAAGGGTATGTTCATAATATAGTCAACATCTTGAATAGAGAACAAGGATGCAATCACCCCGACTTTCTACATTGCTAATGATCTATCAATAAGGTCCCCCACCCTATTGTAAATTACCAGATTGATATTCTCTCTGTGTGCAACAACCCTTCTCCTTTGGAAGCCATGTGTCTTCCTAGGTTCAAACATTGGAATCCTTACATACGTAGTCTCTAAGGCCCTCATTCAGAAGTTCCTGAGCACCCCAAAGGATTCACCATGTGAAGCTCGAGTCATAACCTATGTGAGCATCTAGGATACAACCTCTCTTGAAATAGAATCCCTTTAGAACTTGTGAATAGGGGATTTAGGATTTTCCATGAGTCACTATCTTTGTTTGTCTAGGAGAGCCATGTTGAAGATTTTGAAATCTCTAAATCCCAGGACCCCATCTCTTTCTGATTTGTAGAGTTTTTCCCAAGTGGTCCAACACATTTTGCTCTTTGCTTGACTAGAACCCACCATAATTTTGCCACCAACTGATTCATCTCATTTATGATTCTCTCCAATAATTGGTAGAAACTCATAAGATAGGTTGGGATGGCTTGAATGACTAATTTTATCATGACTTCTTTACCAGCTTTGCTGAGGAATTTTTCTTCCCAATCCATCATTTTACTCCACATCCTATCTTTAATAGACTTGAATATCTCTTTCTTGGATCTTCCAACATAGGTTGAGAGGCCCAAGTACTTTTCATGCTTCATCACCTACTTGACCCCAAGAAGGTCCATGATGGAGCCTTTTGTGGTCTTGGCAATGTTCTTGCTGAAGGAGATTTCAAATTTCATGTAATTGGTCTTCTGACCTAAAGAACTTTAACAACAACTAGTGATGGCAGCTATCATAGTCACTTCTTCCATGCTTTCCCTTGCAAAGAGTATGTTGTCCATGAAGATGAGGTGCGATATGCATGGTCCCTCTTTACTTGCCTTGGCCCCATGGATTCTCCCTTCTCTATATGGCTTTGAGAGGAGATTAGAGAATACATCTACACATAAAATAAAAATGAAAGGTGAAACAAGGTTTCCTTGATGGATACCCCTATGTGGTTGTAGGGAACCCTTATTTTTCCATCAATAATGAAGGAGAAGGAGACAATGAAAAATAAATCTCCAACTTTGACTCTCCATACGTTGTCGAAGCCCATAATCTCCATGACTGCTTGGATGAAATCCCATTCTAATATGTCGCATGCCTTTCTCACGTCAAGCTTATAGATAATTAATGCACATTCATCCCGGTTTTAGTTGCATTATTAGTCTAATTTAGCATCCAAATCTCTTGAATTTTTCTAGAATAGATTTGTTTCAATCTACTTAGGGTTTTATGCTAATTTGTAGGAATTTGATACTTTTCTTGAATCCCTTTACATGTTTTAAATTCTATTACTCTACAACAAGTTTGCATAGGGGGTCACATTGAACACACATCAGTGAACAATTTTTGTGCCCAAGGCCAAAGTCCACCCATCGATCAACCTACAATTTGACCTTCAATTGTCACTAGCTATCAAAGCCATCGACCTCAATGATCAAGAGCCCCATTGATGATCAAGTTCGGTGAATCCATCGACCCATCTAGTCGACATCCAAGAGCTCAATGATTAAGCCATCAAGGACTAAGGTCGATGACCCATCAACCTATCTCCATTGACCAATGTCAGGTCATCAATCTGCAACTGATAGCCTCATCAACCCTAGAGGTCGATTACCCATCAACTATTCATATCAAAAACTACATTGATGACCCCAACTGCCATCAACCCAATCCACTGATCAAGCAACCACATCAACCTTCTAGGTTGATGACCCATCAACCTCCAAGACCGAAGACTAGAATTCCAAGAGTCACAACTATCAATTGACATCCATCATTTGACACTGATGGGAAGAACAAGTGGTCGATAGTCAGAACATTATAAATAGGCCCCCAACATATCACTTCAACTCATCTTAAAATTTTGGAGACAAAGTATGCCAAAAGGCTAACATTGAGATCAAAGTGACTCTATATCTATCAACCTAGAGCCATCGACCTTCCACTGCTTTCTAGAGCTTTCGACCTCTCCACCAAAAGAGCCATTGATCTCTAGAGTCAACAATAATGATCGACATATCTTTCCCTTAAGAAAATCCATTGCATCGACCACCTTCTCCAAGGTGATCGATCCCTTCATAGAGCTACTGTCCATCCACCTACTTCAACTGCAAGCCAAGATTAGTACCTATAAGAGAGAGAAGAAAGGAAGTTTGTCGTCACACACCCCACTGAGCTAATTCTACTACCATCATGACCATGACCATGTCCTCTTTCTCTGCTGGTGATATTAATCTTGCCATGTCGAGGGACTAGTCTTTTCAATGGGGTGTGGGGATTAACCCCACTAACATTTCTTGCAATTTCATTCATATACCAATGCATGAACTCATTTAATTCATAGATAATTTTTTGTCACATGTTTTGTGGATTGATCACCCACTTTATGTGATTTATTATAGTCTTATTCTATGAGAACTTCAACATTTAAGATTTGAATGCTGATTATCTTTCGTTAATGCCGTGATGAGAATTTATGATGGGAAGTCTTCAAAGTATTGCGTATATGATTTGTAATTAACAAGGCATTGGGCTTATAGGGATATCTACTCATGCAAGTTTCTAACGCCGAAAAGTGAAACTTGCATAACTCCAATTATATATTACATGTTTGGGTTTGAGTGAATGCGCAGATTCAAGTAGTGGCAGTGAAACCCAGTTCCACCCTAGTGTTTCAATATATTGATAGCTAGAATCTTAATCTAGCTCTTTTCATGCTTGTAATCTTAGTTAAACCACCCAACTCAAATTTTATGATTAATACTAGTTCTTTATAGGTTGCTTTGATGAGATAATTTTTAAACAAGTTATCCATTGGGTTTTGATCCTTAATTATACATCGATAATACTCATCTTCTTGCGGGTGGCATTATTGCACTTTAGTTTCAATAAACTCTAGGAATTATGTTCGTAATGAATTTGCATTGCGATAAAATCCACATAAATATTGGCATCATTGTCAGGGACAATGAAATTTTATGATCTTTGTAACTAACTTGTATTAGTTAGGATTTTTTTCCTTCAAATGATACTATTGCATGTCATCTTGAATCAACATTTTCTTCAAACCATCTAAATCTGTTATCTCTCATTTTTCGTCTGATAGTTCTTGTGCATGTGATGCTCCTCTAGCGTCAATTCATTGACCCCCATTGATCCTAATATTGAAAGAACATATCACTGGATGCTTCATAAAGAAAGAGCCAAGATGAATGAAGAGGAGGTCCATAGTAGGGTGTAAGCATACCTAAATGCACAAAGGGAGAGGCTCATGGAGGAAGCCAGAGCCATTGTACAAGATGAGCAACAAGCAACTGTAGAAGTAGAGCGACATAGAGAACTACATGATTTTTGTATACCAAAGACTGTAGATATATGTAACCCCATTGTCCAACTTGCTATTCAAGATTACAACATCGATATTAAGACCAATTGGGCGACAATGGTGCAAAATAGTAGCTACACAGGACGTGTTAGATAGGACCCCCACAAAAATTTGCAAAAGTTCATAGACCTCTATTGAGTTAGTAAACAACCTGGCATTCCAGAATAGGCAATGAGGCTAAGATTATTCTATCACTCCCTCACCAAAAAAGCTAGGGTATGGTACAACTCCGTAGATGACTACAACATCACAACTTGGGAGGAACTTTAGAACCAGTTCCTTGAAATGTTCTTTCCACCCCCACTCACTTATTAGATCAGAGGGGATATCACTGGGTTCAAGAAAGATCCATCCAAGACTCTCTTTAATGATTGGGAGAAATTCAAGGAGCTGCTACGATAATGCCCTCATCATAGCATTCCTCCTTCACAACTTCTTGAACTTTTCTGTATGGGATTTGATGATGATATCAAGAGGTTCCTCAATTCCGCCTCTAGTGGAGACTTCATGTAGCAAATCTTTGATGACACTTGGAAGGTATTCAATAGGGGAGCCGAGAACCAAGCCAATTGGGGCTCATCCTGTAAGGGAGGCATCATAAAGGTGGAAATGACAAAAGATAAATTTGAACTAAAGGAAATTGTTGAATCTGTAAAGATGCTTTCCCTTAAGATAGACAACCTTGAGTACACCATTCTAAACAATGGGTAAAGAGGTCAATACTCATTCCAACCTATGGCATCCCGAGAAGTCTACCAAGTCTGTAGTGTAAAAGGCCACACGAGCCTACAATGCAACCATCGCTACTAGGCCACTATGAACATGATCTGACCTCAGTTTGAAAATTATCCAGTCATTGAAGAAGTTAATATTATCAAATCCATTCCAGGATATAGATACTACAATCCAAACCATTATGTGTTCCAATATAAAAATCACGTTGGAGAAGCTATTGTTCAACAGCTCCAACAAGGACCAACCAGAACCAAGTTTGGGGTCCTCCTAGATTCCAATAAAAAATCTACCTCCTGAGTAACTACAACCTTTCTCAGTACCAAAACAATCTCAACCAGGGAAACAACTACAATCAAGGGAAACACCAATACAACAGTTAAGGGAAGCAACAATATAATCAGTAGGGGCAACTTTTATTAGGGCATGGTAGTTAATAGAATATCCTACCTCTAGTGAATAAAGCCGCTTGGATACTATTGATAAAATGTTGGTGAGCCAATAGGCCTACAACAAACCATACAAGCTCAACTTGCTCAAATTGCTACCTCAATCCATCCTCCAGTTGGCTCACTTGTAGGTACACATGAAGGCAACCCCAAGCACCAAGAAGAACATCTAAAAGCAGTGAGCACATGCTCTGGTTGCATGATACCAGAACATCAAACCCCTATCATCATCAATGATAGGTTGATTCTTGAAGATGATGAAGATGAAGAAGTCACTCCAATGGCTATACCCACAACCATCCTAGCAGAACCAATAGTCAAAACTCTAGTGTTAGACAACATACCCAATTTTGAGAAGGCACCAGAAGCTGTACCAACCTCACCCTCCATGCCTGTGGTGTCTGTCTACAAACCTCGAGTCTCTTAACATATCCGTCTAGCTCAGACACGACTACACTCGAGATTCATGAAGTTCAAGGAAGCAATGAAGAAGTTGTATGTTGACATTTCCTTCCTTGACGCTCTTACCAAAATACCATCATGGACCAAGTTCTTGAAGACCCTCCTCACTCTCATGTACTTAATAGAGGAGTTTAAGACCATGAAGATAGCATAAACAACATCATACATTGTTCTAAGCAAGATGCCAAAAAAATTAAAAAATCGTAGATCTTTTGGCATCTCCTCTTTTGTTAGAGATGAAACATACTACAATGGCCTAGTTGATCTTGGGGAAAGCATCTCTATCATGCCATATAGCTTGTATAAGTGATTAGGATTCATATTGGACATCCTTCCTACTGGTATCATGATTCAACTTGAAGACTCTTCCATGACTACTCCCATGGGTATTGTAGAAGATATTCATGTTCATGTAGATCCCAAATCATATTGCCCATGTGACTTTGTCAACATGGACATCAAGGAAGACTAGTGTTACCCTCTCATTTTTGGTCATCCTTTCCTAGAAACAACTCGTGCAATCATTGATGTTGAAGTAGACATCTTGACATTAAGGCTTGGGACAGACACTATCGCATTCACAGTCTTTGAAAGTCTCAAGGGTCCCTCCATTTAGGAACAATGCTATTTAATTATTTGTGTTGACCAAATGGCAGAATTGCGATAGAACAAACCCACTTCAGATGACCCTCTAGAGACCACACTCATCAACACAAATGATCATAAATTGAATGACAAACAATTGGAGAAATTTCTCCTTCTATTAAACTCTATCGAAGAAGATCTTAAAGATGAGTTCAAATAACGTAAATCTTCCACCACCGTTAATGAAGAAAACAAAGAACCTACTACACCAGAGATGAAGCCTCTACCTGAGGGGCTCAAATGTGTTTTCCTAGATGAAAGGAAGGTCTGTTTAGTCATCATCAATGCAGACCTCACGATAACCCAAGACGACAAGTTGTTGACTGAACTAAGGAAGAGGTAGAAGGCATTAGTTTACAAAATGACTGACCTAACAGGGGTAAGACAAGCCCTCTACATGGACATAATCAACATGGTTGACAACTAGAAGACCTCTATCAAGCCTCAAGACAAGTTGAATCTGATTCTAAAGGAGGTTGTGTAAAAGGAGATGATCAAACTTTTGACTTCTAGGATCATCTATCCCATCTCTAATTCACCTTGGGTGAGTCTAGTGTAGGTTGTTCCAAAGAAGGGAGGCACTACTGTTGTTTTGAATGAAAATAATGAGCTTATTCCCACATGCACTATGGCCAAGTGGTGCATGTGCATAGACTACCGCAAGATCCACAATGCAACCAGGAAGGACCACTTCCCACTACATTTTCTTGATCAAGTCCTCGAGAGGCTTGCTCCCCAGGAGTTCTTTTGTTATCTGGATGGGTACTCTAGTTTTTACTAGATTCCCATTCATCCAAGTGATCAAGAGAAGATGAAGTTCATGTGTCCATTTGGCAGGTATGCTTTTCGCTGGATGCCTTTCAAATTATGCAACACACCAACCACTTTTTAGTGTTGCATGTCTGCCATCTTCTCCGACCTTACTAAAACTATAATGGAGGTCTTCATGGCTGATTTCTTAGTCTATGGAGATTCTTTATAATCATGTCTACACCACCTTTCCCTGGTCTTAGAATGTTGTGAAGAAGCACATCTAGTGCTTAATTGGTAACAAATGTCACTTCATAATGAAGGAGGGCATTTTTCTAGGGCATCGTGTCAGCTCCATAGGATTGAGGTTGATAAAGAGAAGATTGAAGAAATATCAAATCTATCTCCTCCAACCATTGTCAAGGAATTTTGAGCATTCATAGGACATGCCGAGTTCTCTAGGAGGTCTACTCATGACTTTAGTAAGATCACCAAGCCTCTAACAAACCTTTTTCATAAAGATGTGGATTTCAACTTTGAGGCCTAGTACATGAAAAGATTCAACACCTTGAAGGAAGCTCTCATCTCAACCCCTATCCTTTGTGCTCCAGATTGGTTTCATTCCTTTGAGATCATGTGTGATGCCAACGATTACGTCGTAGGCACAATACTGGGGCAACATGTTGATAAAAAGCATCACGTCTTCTACTATGCAAGCAAGACACTGGATGACACCTTGAAAAACTATGCAACCATTGAGAAAGAGCTTCTTGCCATTGTCTTCACCTTAAAAAATTTCACCCTACTTAATAGGTTAGAAAGTGATTGTATACACTGATCATGAAACTATTAGGTACTCAATGACAAAGAAAGATGCAAATCCCAGATTGATCAGGTGGATCTTATTGTTACAAGAGTTTGACGTGGAAATAAAAGACATGAAGGGGATAGACAATGTGGTTGCTGACCACCTCAGTCAATTGCATATCCAAGATTCTGACAAATGTCCCTACCAATGCATCCTTACCCGATGCCCACTTGCTACAAATATCTACATTCACATCATGGTACATAGATTTTTTTCAACTACCTATCTATAGGATTCCTTCATACAGATTGCACATGCAATGATAAAAAGAAATTCATGTCAGTCATTCATCGCTACGATTAAGACGAGCTCTATCTATTTTAATTATGCTCTAATGGTCTCTACCACCGATGTATATCTGAAGAAGAAGCTCCTCTCATTTTGGAGCAATGTCACTCAGGCCCAACTACGGTCCACATGAGTTCAAAGAAGACTACTTTGAAAGTGCTCCAATGTAGTTTTTTCTAGCACTCCATCTTCAAGGATGCTCATCGATATATTAAGTCTTGTGATCGATGCCAACGATTGGGTAATATCTCCAAGAGGGATGAGATGCCCCTTAATGTTTGGTAGGAAGTGGAGATATTCAACGTCTCGAGTGTGGACTACATGGGCCCATTTCCCTCTACTTATGGATTCTTGTATATTCTGGTTGTTGTCGACTATGTTTCAAAATGAGTCGAAGCCATACCCACAAATTCTTGCAACTCCAAGCCAGTCATCAAGATATTCAAGGAAACCATCTTCCCACACTTTGGAGTTCCTCACACTATTATTTTTGATGGGAGATCACACTTCCTTGAGTGCAAATTTGAAACACTCCTCCATAGGTATAATGTCTCCCACCAGATAGCTACTCCATGCCACCCCCAAATGAGTAGTCAAGTGGAGGTTTCCTACCATAAAATCAAGGCTATCCTAGAGAAGATGGTTAGCAAGACAAGGAAAGACTGGGTTAATAAACTATATGACACTCTCTGGGCATATAGAATTTCCTACAAAACTCCCCTCGATACTATACCCTTCCACCTCATCCATGGGAAGTCATGTCATCTACCAGTGGAGCTTGAACACAAAGTTCAATGGGCCATCAAGAAGTTCAACTTCAATATCCATGCATTAAAAGAGAACCAACTACTCCAACTATAAGAGGTCAAAGAGTTACAACTAGCTGCATACGAATACACACACATCTAGAAGGAGCGTAGAAAAATGTGGCATGATGGCCACCTAAAGAGGAAGGATCTACCAATCAAAGACCAAGTATTACTACACAACTCTTGTCTTCTCCTCTATCCAGGAAGCTAGAGAGTCAATGGTCAGGTACTTTCATCATCAAGTATATCTTTCCTCATGGATATGTCATATTCTACAGTAAGAAGACATGGGAATTCATAGTCAATGACCAACGACTCAAACACTATTTTACGACCGCTGATATGTAGGCCAACAAACCTCTCTCAATTCTCCCTCTAACAAATCATGACTAATTTTTTAGGTGTTGAGCCGTCGACATAAAACAAAGGCACTTCTCAAGAGGCAACCCGAGTGTTACTTTCATTTTCAATTGTTTTCACAACTTAGTTCATATTGCATATAGCTAGTTAGTACATCTCATGACAACACACTAGATCTAACAATTTTGATTTTAGGTGATACACTTTTGTTGAAGGGAGAGAAACCACTACACGTGGACCCACAACAAAGTCTTTCTCCTCCATCTCAGATTTAGTGTTTTCTCAGGGGCAAGAAAATTTTTATGTTTAGGGTGGAAGGTGAGTGGTACATATTCTACTTTCTATCCACACCTATATGCTTCTAACTTATGATCTTGTCATTGAATTCATCATGCATCACTTTTAGCTCAATTTTTTCAGTTTTTTCTTTTTTAGAGTAAACAGATGAAAGTGATCTTGGAATGTTTCAAGGAGTTTGAGTCAGTCTCATGCGAAACCATCTCTGTTAACAAATTGTGCATACACTTTGCCAAGAGTGTACCAGATAGAACAAGAAGGAGAGTCTATAGAATAAGTGGCTTCTCCCAAACCAAAGATATGGGGAAATACTTGGGAGTTCCGATCATTCATGGTAAATTTAGACTTGACACCTATGGAGTTATCCTAAACAAAATTGCAGCTTGAGTTAACTCATTGTCCTTGAGGTGCCTATGCTTGGAGGGAAGAATGTGTCTAGCCAAATCCACCCTAACAACCATCCTGAGCTATATAATGCAAACTGCATTTATCCCTTTGAACATTTGTGATTGCATTGATAAATATTCAGTCCTTCATTTGGGGTGAGAATCACAAGGGTCATCCACTATCCCTGGTAGCTTGGAAAAAGCTCACATGTACCAAGAAATTTGGTGGTTTGGGCTTGAAGTCAATGCGAGAGATGAACTTAGCCTCAATTTCCAAACATTCATGGCACTTGAGTATCATAAGGAGTTCCTTGTGGTGTACTGGTCTGTTTTCCAAATATATGTACTAGAAAAGCAATAACCTTCCTCACCTTTTGAGATTAGGGAGAGCAACATTTCAATACAAATGTTTTATCGACAATAACTCCATGTTCATCCCTGTAAGTGGGCAGAATATAAATGTTTGGCAAGACAAATGGTGGTGCAAAGATACCGTGCTTAAAGGCAAAATCCTACACCCGATCCCTGAGGAATTGTGTGACCTAAAGGTTTTGATCCTAGTTAACCTTGAGAATAAATGGCATGAGGGTTTCCTTGCTAGATGGTTTATGGATATCAAAGTCTGGTTGCACACTAATTTTGGCAAGTTCACGATCCAAAGTTCCTATGAAATCCTTAAAGTTTATAAAGACATTAGAATGGCAGGTAATTGGGACATTATCTGGAAGGCAAAAGTGACAATGAGAATTAAGTTCTTCCTATGGTTAGTAGGGCATAATGCTTTATTAATGAAGAGTCAAAGAGAAGATCATCACATGACTATAGACAAGAGCCGCCCAATCTATGGAATAGCAGATGAAACAATCCTACACACCTTAAGGGATTACACTATTACAACCCAGGTCTGGAAGAACCTTGTAGACCAAAGTAAGTGGAACATCTTCTTCACAGAGACAAATGTGTGGAATTGGTTGTCTAGTAACATGACACCCGATTCATCCCATAATTTCAAGTTCATGATAGGTGGGTGGCAGATTTGGAGAAACAAAAATGAAGCTATCTTTGACAAGAGAATAAAACAAAGCAACTACTTGATACACCTTATAAACAAGGAGGAGGATGAAACAAAAATAGCATGGGAGAATGAAGAAGATGAAGTGTATGCAAGTTCCAACCCCTAGAGACTTTGCGATGACCACAAACTAACATTCTGAAGCTCAATGTAGATGCTACATTCAAGAATAGCATGTACATCATTGTGATGGTGTGCCATGACAATACTAGTATGTGGCGTGGAGGATGGGCAAGGAAGATCATTGCGGAAAGTGTCCTTGAAGTAGAGATTAAAGCAATTGAACTGGCAGTTGAGGTGGGGTAGACCCTCCAATGTCGACTACTGCACATTGAAACCAACTATAAGAGGGCAAAGGAAGAAATAGATGGTGATCCCAAAGACAACCATAAGTTGGCATGATGGGTAACAAATATTAAGAGGAAAATGAAGAGCAATTGGCAACGTTCCAACATCAAAAGGGAGGGGAGCACAACAACTGACAAGTGGCTAAACACCACCAAAAAACACAATGAGACTTCTATTACTATAGAAGGCCACCTAATGCAGTGGTTGAGACCATCAAACTTGAATCATGTAATGGTAGTAGTACTACCAGGTATAATTCCAGTTCAAATAATGTAGAATGTAATGATTATCCTGTCTTTACTTGCATGAGAGGGGCGAGACGAATAAAACCCCACGGTCTTCCCCTAAAAAAAGAGAGTGAACAAAGACATTGCCTAGTCATCTTAGAATCATGCATGTTTCATCAGTATCTCCCCTTATTCAAAGCAACACCTAAAAAGGATAAATTTTTGAAACTAATCAATGGCTAGAAATTATCATTTGTGGCCTAAGAATCCAAAAATAATGTTTCCTTGGAAAATATGGTCATCTCTGAAGGAACTGAGAGGGATTAAACACATTATTCTTCCTACTAACTAATGATAAAATAACATGGAATTGCCACTTATACCCTCTTTAAGTCATTATTTGAGAATAGTGGAATAAGGAGAACAACCCAGTGCATTGAATGGTAAATCAAGTTGCATGATGATTTGAACTCTCTTCTACACTTATTCCTCCATCTTCTTACCTTCCATTCCATCAAAAAGAAAATAAAAAGCCAGAAAAATGTGCCAAACATAGTTTGGGGTGTCACACACCCTTCTTCCCTCTCTATCAATTTTTCCATACCCCTCGTAAATTTAATAGGGGCATACCACCTAGAAAAGATGCCAAAGAGCACAACAAAACATGTAGTCAATGTAACTACAAACAAAGAAATAAAAAGATCTCAAGTTAAATAGAGGAGAAATTGATGAATGCATATTCATCATGGAAATCAATTGCCATCTTGGGCTCATTTTGATTCAATACACCCAATTTCATTTACTAAATATCCAAATGAGCAAATTGCTTAATTGGTTCAATTGTCAAGGTTTTAACTGAGTTTATGTTGATTTTATGCAGGTCATTATGAGGTTCAACCATCAGATGTCACCCACCTCCATTCAGCCCTAATCCAAAAAAATCACTACCATTTGATCCTCATCTCAATCAACCATCATCCATATCAAAACCTAATGAGTGGGACCCACATTTCTCAACCATAGATCTACCTTCACTCATCCTTGGTCTTGACCAATGGGTTTTGACCAAATGATCTTGATCAAACGATCTCCTCCATACGTTCCTGATCTATTCGGTTTCACCCCATTCAATCCTGGGCTTTCCCTTCACCACACAATCATGGATCGACGACCCCCATCCATCCAACCACACGGTCTTAATGCTCCATTGCCTAAATGATTTTGAAATCTTTCCCTTTCATACGGTCTCAAGACCGTATGGGAAACCTCTACCCCAAAACCATTTGGACTTAACTCTTCTCCAATACAGTTTGATGCCATCGGTCTTCAAGACCAGTTGGGAAACCTGCTTAAGACTGTTTGGACCTCCACTCAACTTGCACCTCCGCCTTCTTCTTCCTCTTTCCACCCCATCTGTGAACCCTAGCACCCGTGTAAGTGCCGCCCAACCACCATGCCTCGACCTCTTCATGCAGTAAGTCGATGCACCAGCTTCCGCCATCACTCGCCTCCACCATCAACTCCATTCGGTCCTGCTACCTTCCCTTCTTCTTCCCTCCTCCTCAACCGCAAACCCTTGACGGCGCCTGTAGCAAGGTCCTTAGCCGCGACCTGCACCGTCGCTTAGCAACTCGCTCGATCTACTTCTACCCTCCACACAGTTTCCAAACTGAGTACAACATACAATCTTCAAGACCGTATGCCCCCCCACAAAAAGACTGTTTGTGCTGTAGATCTTCAAGACCTATTGAATAGAAGATCATTTGGATGAGTATTGATCGACCAAGACCATTTGACGGTGTTGGGATCTCAAGACCGTTTGGTCACTGACTCAAGACCCTTTGGGAAGCCACAAACTATCAAGACTGATGGGCCAAGCGGAAGTCTCAAAGACCGTTTGGAACGATGGGAGTTCAAGACTGATTGGAGGCGACGACCATTTGAACGATCACCAAAGACTATTTGGGCGTGGAAGCCAAAACCGTTAGGGCATCAAACCGGTTGGAGCAAGAAGACCGATAGCAGCAGATCATGTGATGATGACCGATTTCTAAACCGCATTGAACCACAGTCCAAGACCACTTGGACTCATCAGCGCAAGACCGTATGGTCACTAATATCTCAAGACCGATCAAAGCAGAATGTTAGAGCCAAGGCTTCCAAAATCGTATGGGCATATATACAAGACCGTTTGGATGTCTAAATATACTAAACCCTTTGGGTAAAAGTCACCAAACCGTTTGGACCAAACCGTAAGGAGGACTCACACCAAAAATGTGAGAACTAGACGCGATCCTATAAATAGGACCAACATGGTCCTCATTTGGGGCATCGTTCTAGGGACACTGATAGGTTGCCTAAGTGTAAGGTTCGATCTAGCTTCATACTTCAGGCCGCCCACATCTCCTCTTGCTGCGAGCAAGGAGGTCGAGAAGAAAAAGAAGGGGAAGAAGAAGGTCTGCCCGATATGCCTTGGTGGTTCTTGCTCCTCGTCTAAGTCTGCCCCGAGACGACGTAGAAGACTGCATCATCTTCACCGAGCTATGACTACCTTCTGCATCATGCTCATGGCAGAATCTTCCCTCTCTCTTGTTCTTCTTGTTTATCACATCATGAGTGAGTAGTTCCTTTTCGATGGGGTGCGGGGACTAGCCCCACTGCCCATGCAAGCATGTTCTCTTGTTAAACATTCCAGGGAAATGTATATAACTTTTCATTTCGTTGTTAATCATTAATGTTTGTAGGTTGATTATTTGCTTGATTTCATCTTGTTCTTCCCTATGTTGTAAGAAATTATAAATTTAGGGTAGGATGTCGATTAATGAGGTTGACTCCCAAACTAGAAATAGAATGGGATTCCTTGAGGTCGTAAGTGTATGATATCGTGAGGGGACGAGCCATCTAGCCCACGGTGATGCTTCTGTGTGCCTAACGCCTGTATAGGGGCCCCACAACCTTAGTTGGATTTTGTATCTTCTTTGTTAATCGTTGATGTTTGCTTGTAGATTAATCATCTGCTTGCTTGTCGATTAGCACGGTTGACTCCTTGACGAGAACTTCTTATAGGATTCCTTGAAGTTGTAAGTGTATGATCCGTGAGGGGACGAGCCATCTAGCCCATGGTGACGCTTCTGTGTGCCTAACACCTGTATAGGGGGCATACAACTTCATTTGGATTTCTGTATCTTCAGAGCCGTAGGTGAGTGATCCAAATGGTGATGAGACATCTGATACCTAAGGTGATTCTTACGCAAGCCTAACGCCCGTATGGGGGGGGTTTGCAACAACTCCATTTGGATGGTTATGTCTTGCCTGGATGTTTGATGCTTGGATGTATTTGCATGTGTAGTGGTGGTGAAACCCGGGACCATCCGAGAGATTCCATATCATTAATCTAGATCTAACTTCAATTCTTCTCTTTACCTTCCTTCACTTAGTTTAATTAACCTCAAATCCACCAATCGTTCTAAATATTAGTCTTACTTGAGCTAGATTCGACTAATAAAGATTCTTAAAAATGGTGTCCCTTGGGATTCGATCCTCAACTATACTATGATAAGATCCGTCTGCTTGCAGGTGGTATCATTGCATAAGATTTTGGTAAAAGATCTAGGATTTCTACCTTGAGTGAGTTTGTTAGTGCGATAATATTCCATGTCAAATTCTGGCGCCGTTGCTGGGGACAACGGAATCAGTTAGTCAAATCTAGTTCTTTTAAGGATAATCTATGATTTTTTTTTCTTTTGATACAATCGATTATCTACTTGAATTTCACTCCACTCCATCAATCTTACTTCAGATCTTTTCATTTTAGGTACCCCCAAGACTGGTGTATGCACCGTTTGAACAGTCCCAGACTCACTGCCAGCTTTGATCCTAAAATAGACAGAACCTTTCATTGTCAAAAAAGAGAGAACCTAGCAAGGATGGCTCAAGAGGAGGAAATAGCCCAAAGGGTGGCTCAAGCCATCAATGTACAGAGAGAAAGGCTCATGCAAGAAGTTAGAGCCGCAGTTCAGGAAGAAATCCTAGCAGCACAAGCAACATCGCAGACAACCGAACTGCAAAAGGATCTTAGGGCATTCTCAATCCCTAAAGCTATCGATGTTCATCACCCAGTTCAACCTCCTCCCATCCATGCTCCAAATTTTGAGATACGAGCACATTGGATCACCCTGCTTCAAAACAACCCATTCTATGGTAAACAAGGAGAAGATAGCCAAGAACATATTCTAAGGTTCATCGATCTATGTGCAATGACAAAACAAAATGGAGTCACAGACGATGCCATTAGACTTCGTCTTTTCAAGTATTTGCTTTTTGATAGAGCTATAAGTTGGTGCAACTCCTTACAATGTGAACCCATCACTACCTGGGAACAACTTCAAAATGTTTTTCTGGAAAAAATTTACCCTCCTTCTCTCACCTATGAAATTAGGGGTTGAATAACAATGTTCACTCAAGCCCCTAGAGAAACCCTTTCTGAAGCATGGGAAATGTACAAAGAGCTTCTACACAAGTGTCCACACCATGACATTCCTAAGAATCAGCTTATTGAGATCTTCTATAGGGGTGTGGATGACGATATCAAGATGTTTTTAGACTCCTCGTCCAGAGGAAACTTCATGCGTCAAAGTTATAATAGTGCATGGAAAGTTGTCACCCTTAGAGATGAAAATCAAGCTAATTGGGGTAGATCTGTAGGTAAAGGCGCGTTGAAGGTAGCTATGGCTGAAGTTATTCCAGAATACAAGTCTATCGCCGAAACCCTCAAACTCCTTGTCGCCAAGCATGACCATATCAAATCATTCCTTGCTGCATTTGGAAGAGGACATTCACCACCTCAACAATAAGAACAGACCAAGTCAGCTTCATTGTTCTGTGAAGCATGTAAAGGTACCGATCATTCCACTTTAGCATGCAATGTTCTATATGATGTGGTTCTAAGCAATGCTTATGGATAAGGAGATAATGGTCAAATGGAAAATCTTAATGCTGTCAACATCATTCCTGGTCAAGGATACTATAATCCAAATCAAAATAGGAACCATCCTGGTTTTCAATATGGAAATCCTTTAGGAGAAGAAAACTCACGACAACTTGGTTCAAACAATCAACAACGTGGCCCACTAGGATTCCACTATAATCAACAACAAAATTTCGGGAATCAAGGAAGCTTTAGGGGCAACTTTCAGAACAAGAACTATAACAATTACCAGAACAACTCTCAGTTCCAGAACCTCAACCAAGCCCCTTACCAGAACCAACAACAATGGAAACACGCCGGTCCCGTATCTCCGGATGACAAACTAACAACCATTGAGAAGATGTTGTAGCCACAACAGACTATGATAACTAACCAACAAGCTCATCAGAAGGCTATTGAATCTCAACTAGCTCAACTTGCAGCTAGCACGAAGCCACCTGCTGGAGCCTTTATTGGCCAACCCAAAAACAACCCTAAGCATCCCGAACAATTGAAGGCTATCACCACTAGGTCTGGAAAAGACTATTCTGATCCTCCATTCAAGACACCTGTGGTTATTACAGACGAGGATGAACCGATGATTGTTCAAGACTCTAAAATACATGAGTCTCAACCAAAAGAACCAGTGACCGCTGATAAGACAAATGAGGGAAGTTCTGAAAAATCTACTACAGAAGAAGAAGAAGCAACACCAGGACCTGATATCCTTGTATACAAGCCTCATATACCTTTTCCAGCTCATATGAGGAAAACAAAGCTTGATACCCATTTCAACAGGTTCAAAGAAGCTATGAAAAAGTGACATGTTGATATTCCCTTTTTAGATGCTCTGGCTGAGATACCGACCTGGACAAAGTACCTAAAGTCACTTCTAACAAGAAAATATATAACTGAGGAATATGAGATAGTAAAGTTAGTGACAACCACTTCAGACATCATCCAGAGTAAGATGCCAAAGAAACAGAAAGATCCTAGATCTTTTGGAATCTCTTGCCTTATCGGTGATTCTTCATGTAAGAAGGGATTGGCAGATCTTGGTGCTAGCATTTCCATCATACCACTTAGCCTCTGCAAAAGGCTAGGGTTTGCTGAACTACTCCCAACTGGCATGACAATACAACTTGCAGATAACACTCTGACTCTACCCTTAGGAATTATTGAGGATGTACCTGTCAAGGTAGGGAAAGATTCCTATGTTCCGTGTGACATTGTCATCATGTATATCGAAGAAGATACTAGATACCCACTCATCTTTGGACGTCCATTCCTCGCCACTGCAAGAGCCCTAGTTGATGTTGAAACAGGAACCTTACTGCTCAGATTAGGAAAAGAAACCCTCAAGTTTAAAGTTTTTAAAAGTATGAGAAGACCGAGTATGCAAGAAGAAGTCTACTTGATTGAATGCATAGAGAAGATGTCACTTCTCACACAAGAGTATTACGAACAAGAAGACCCCTTAGGAGTAGCTCTAACTAATCCAAATGCAAGTAGTTCAGTCGATGAATAGGTGAAAAGTTGTGTTCTCGACCTTGATACTACTAGAGAAGATCCTAAAGCCAAATTTGAGGAACTTAAAGCTGTGGATGTTACTAAAGAAACATGTGAGAAACCACAAGCTCTTGAAATGAGGCCCTTACCCAAAGGATTGAAATACATGTATTTAGATGAACTAAAGGTCTGCCCAGTCATTATAAATTCAGATCTAACAGTGGAACAAGAAGATACACTCTTGACAGAATTAAAAGAAAGAAGAAAAGCTATCGGCTACAAGATGAGTGATCTCACAGGGGTTAGTCAAGTGCTATGCATGCACAAAATCCCTATGACGGAAGATCACAAGCCAACTGTTGAACACCATAGGAAACTTAATCCAAATATGAAGGAAGTAGTCTGTCTTGAAGTCATTTAATTGCTCAAAAATGGTATTATCTATCCGATCTCCGATTCACCATGGGTAAGTCCTGTGCACGTTGTCCCGAAAAAGGGTGGAACTACAGTGATACAAAATGAAGACAATGAACTCATCCCACTCAAACAGTCACCGGGTGGAGGATGTGTATTGATTACAGGAAGTTAAATAAGGTGACCAGAATGGATCATTTCCCGATGCCTTTTCTTGATCAAGTGTTAGAGAGGTTGGCTCACCAAGAATATTTCTATTATCTTGATGGTTACTCTGGATTCTAGCAAATTCCTATACATCCAGATGACTAAGAGAAGACAACTTTTAAGTGCCCATTTGGAACATATTCCTTTATAAGGATGCCATTCAGACTCTACAATGCGCCTGCAACCTTCCAACGTTGCATGGCAGCTATATTTGCTGGTCTCACTGAAACCATCATGGAAATTTTTATTGACAATTTTTCTATATATGGAGATTCGTACGACTCGTGCCTAAAGCAACTCTCCCTTATCCTTAAATGATGTGAAGAAGCACATCTTGTGTTAAATTGGGAGAAGTGTCACTTTACGGTAAAGGAAGGTATTGTCCTCAACCATAGGGTCAGTAATCAGGGAATTGAAGTAGATAAGGCCAAGATCGAAGTGATTTCCAAGCTCTCTATCCCTACCAATGTAAGGGAGGTCTGTGCGTTCCTAGGTCATACAGGCTTTTACAGACGATTTATAAAAGATTTCAGATTTCTCTAAGATAACCAAGCCGATGATGAAATTATTACTAAAGGATACTGAGTTCAATTTTGACGAAGAATGTGTGAAGAGCTTCAACAATCTGAAACAAGCTCTTACAACAACACCCATCATCAGAGCTCCCAATTGAGATCACCCATTTGAAATTATGTGTGATGCCAGTGATTATGCTGTGGGTGCTATCTTAGGTCAATGTATAGAAAAGAAACATTATGTGATCTACTATGCATCAAAGACCCTCAATGAAGCTCAGAGGAATTACGCAACTACTGAGAAAGAACTTCTTGCAGTCGTGTATGCCTTTGACAAGTTTATATCTTACCTCATTGGATCTAAAGTCATTGTCTACACAGATCATGCAGCTATTCATTACCTCCTAGCGAAGAAAGACGCTAAACCCAGGTTAATTAGATGGATTCTCCTATTACAAGAGTTTGATCTAGAGATAAGAGATAAAAAGGGTACATAGAATGTCATAGTAGACCACCTAAGTCGCATCCACACTCTGGAAACTGAGAAGATCTCAATCAATGATTCTCTTCCGGATGACCAACTAATGAAAATTTCAGAAGCTACCCCTTGGTACTCAGACTATGTGAACTACCTCGCCGCTGGTGTCATCCACCCTGATTTCACACTGAAGAAATTCATGCATGATGTGAAGAAGTACCACTGGGATGATCTGTACCTATTCAAACTATGTGCTGACGGTCTTTATAGACATTGTATCGCTGAAGAAGAAGCCCAATCTATATTAGAGCAATGTCACTCAGGCCCATTTGGAGGCCATATGAGTTCCAAGAAGACTACCTTGAAAGTTTTGCAATGCAGTTTCTTTTAGCCAACCATATCTAAAGACTCCTATAACTTTGTTCTATTGTGTGACAAATGTCAAAGAACAGGTAACATAACAAAGAGAGATGAGATGCCGCTTAAACTATGACAAGAAGTAGAGATTTTTGATGTTTGGGGTGTGGACTATATGGGTCCATTCCCATCCTCGCATGGATTTTCCTACATCCTAGTTGCGGTTGATTACGTTTCAAAATGTGTCAAATCCATACCAACCGTCACTAGCGATTCCAAACCTATCATCAAAATGTTCAAAGATATCATTTCCCCCAATTTAGAGTCCCACGCACTGTGATATCCGACAGAGGTTCTCATTTCCTAGAAAGAAGCTTTGAAGCATTACTAAAGAAATATGGTGTAATACACAAGGTAGCATCACCCTACCATCCACAAACAAGTGGACATGTAGAGGTTTCAAATCATCAACTTAATGCTATTTTGGAAAAGACAGTAGGCAACAATCGAAAAGATTGATAAAAGAAAATCAATGACGCGTTGTGGGCCTACCAAACCGCTTTTAAGACTCCCCTTGGTACTACACCATTTCTGTTAATCTATGGAAAGTCATGCCACCTGCCTGTTGAACTCGAACACAAAGCATGGTGGGAAATAAAACAACTGAATTTTGATATGAAGGAAGCAGGCCAAGCCAAGATTCTACAACTTTAGGAGCTGGAAGAACTCCGGATGACAGCTTATGAAAATGCACGAATCTATAAAGAACATACGAAACTTTGGTACGATGGTCATATGAAAAGAAAGGACATACAAGTAGGAGACCAAGTTCTATTGTTCAACTCAAGATTGAAGTTATTCCCAGGAAAACTCCATTCTCACTGGTCTGGACCTTACATTGTCAAGAGCATCTACCCACATGGTGCTTTCTCTTTAGGGAGTGAAAAGTCAGGCACATTTGTGGCAAATGGTCAACGATTGAAGAGATATTTCACCTCTGCTGACATAGGATCTGAAGGAATGATGGATCTCACCAATCCAACATATCCACCATAAAAGTTGAAGTAATCAAGCCAAGCCATCGATGTAAAACAAAGGCACTTGTCGGGAGGCAACCCGATCAATAAATTCGTATTTGGTTTTAATTTTGAATTAGATTTTTTTTCTTAATTTTATTTTTACCTTTTAGATAATTTTGCACCAAATAAAAATTGCATCGCGAGATGCTATCTTGAGTTCTGATTTATATTCATTTTTGAGATTTTCAGATGGAGGATGCACGCTGATTGGAACGCAACCACATCTGGTGGTCTAACAAACATGAATTTTCCCCTCCATCTCAGATTTAGAGCTTGCTCGGGATAAGCAAAATTCTAATTTTGGGGTGGAGGGTGGGAGGTACGTACTTCACTTGCCACCTTCACCCATCTAAATCAGACTTAAGATTTCATCATTGCATTTTTGACCAAAATTTTCAAAATTTTCAAATCAAAATTTCAAAAATTTTAAAGTTTCCAAAAGAAATTTGAATAGATACCGAATGAAGGTTTGACACTTTTCGTTTCAATCTCTATGCATTTTGAATCACTATACCCTCCTTATTCGAAGTAGATCCTCAAAAGGACCACTTTTTGAAACAAGCCTTTTGATTGAAATCATCTTGTGAAGCTTATGATTCCTAACATCATGATTCCTATACAAAAATGACGAGTGTCTGTCAAACTGATAGGGATCAAACACATCGTTCTTCCTAACTGACTAGTGGAACAATAACATGGAATCTCCACTAGATCCTTATCAAGTTATTATTTGAACAGAGTACGATAAAGAGAACGACACAGTGCACTGAATTGTAAATCAAGTTGCAATCTGATCTGAACTCTCTTCTACACTTCTTTTATCATATTCGTACCCCTCCATTTATAAAAAAGAAACAAAAACAGCCAAAATAGTGCCAAACCCTAAGTTCGGGGTGGCACGCCACTTCCCTCTATATCCGCTTCTTCCATACCCCTTGCAAATTAATAGAGGCGTACCACTAAGAAAAGATGCCAAAGCACACACAAATAAATGCAATCTCGAGTCGAATAGAGGAGAGATTCACACAAAAATGCAATAAATGAAATTGCAAATTATATAATAAAAATCTCGAGTCGAATATAGGAGAGATTTATTTCTTCCTTCCATACCACCCTTCACTCCCTTTTCTTCCTAAAGGCACAATGAATGCCTCCACTATCCTAAAAAACACTAGTGTCAGATCAGGTGCACACTTGTTGTTCTGCAGGTATCTCTGGACTCTTACAAAACTCTTTGACGTGCTTGTTGTTGGAAAAAGTGAGGAGGAAGTGATGTTGGAAAACAAACTCAGGAATGAAGATATGGTAAGATGTGTTCAGTGGTCCTAGGAGGTTGAGATACTTCGTCATACTGAGTAGAAAGAAAACAATCGTGATGTGAAGATGAGGCAATCACACGAGTTGAAAGTATTCATTTGGCAACTATTTCAGATTTTGTGTTACTCAAGGATGAGCAACGTTTAAGTTTGGGGTGTTTTGATGAATGCATATTCATCATGAAAATCAATCGCCATCTTGGACTCATTTTGATTCAACCATCAGATGTCACCCACCTCCATTCAACCCTAATCCACAAAAATCACCACCATTCGATCATCATCTCAATCAATCATCATCCATATCAAACTCTAATGAGTGAGACCCACCTTTCTCAACCATAGATCTACCTTCACTCATCCTTGGTCTTGACCAATGGGTTTTGACCAATCAATCTTGATCAAACAGTCTCCTCCATACGGTTCTGATCTATTCAGTTTCACCCCATTCGATCCTGGGCTTTCCCTTCACCGCACGATCATGAATCGACGACCCCCATCCATCCGACCACACGGTCTGAGCCCTCCATTGCCTAAACGGTTTAGAACTCTTTCCCTTCCATACGGTCTCAAGATCGTATGGCAACTTGTACCCCAAAATCATTTGCACTTAACTCTTCTCCAAGACTGTTTGATGCCATCAGTCTTCAAGACTAGTTGGGAAACCTACTCAAGACCATTTGGACCTCCCCTCAACCTGCACCTCCACCTTCTTCTTCCTCCTTCCACCCAATATGTGAACCCTAGCACTCGCTTAAGTACCACCCAACCACCGTGCCTCGGCCTCTTCACACAGTAGGTCGATGCACCAGCTTCCGGTGTCACCCGCCTCCACCATTAGCTCTGTTCGGTCCTACTACCTTCCCTTCTTCTTCCCTCTGCATCAATCACAAACCCTAGACGATGCCTGTAGCAAGGTCCTCAGTCGCGACCTGCACCACCACTTAGCAACTCACTCAATCTGCTTCTACCCTCCACACAGTTTCCAAACAGAGTGCAGCATACAGTCTTCAAGACCGTATGCCCCCCATAGCAAGACCATTTGTGCTGCATATCTTCAAGACTCGTTGAACGGAAGATCGTTTGGATGAGTATCGATCGACCAAGATCGTTTGACGGCGTTAGGTTCTCAAGACTATTTAGTCACTGACTCAAGACCGTTTGGGCACCCACAAACGATCAAGACCGATGGGCCAAGCGAAAGTCACAAAGAAAGTTTGAAACGCTGGGAGTTCAAGACCGATCAGAGGCGACGACCGTTTGAACGATCACCAAAGACCATTTGGGCGTGGAATCCAAAACCGTTAGGGCATCAAACTGGTTGGAGCAAGAAGACCGATAGATATAGATTGTTTGGTGGTGATTGGTTTCAAAACCACATGGAGTCACAGTCCAAGACCACTTGGACTCATCAGTACAAGACCATATGGTCACTAATATCTCAAGATCGATCAAAGCAGAACGTTAGAGCCAAGGCTTCCAAAACCGTATGGGCATATATACAAGACCGTTTGGATGTCTAAATATACTAAATCGTTTGGGAAAAAGTCACCAAACCATTTGGACCAAACCGTAAGGAGGACTCACACAAAAAAAGTGAGAACCAGACTCGAGCCTATAAATAGGACCAACAAGGTCCTCATTTGGGGCATCGCTCCAGGGACGCCGACAAGATGCCTAAGTGCAAGGTTTGATCCAACTTCATTCTTCATGCCTCCCACATCTCCTCTTCCTGTGAGCAAGGAGGTCGAGAAGAAAAAGAAGGGGAAGAAGAAGGTTCGCCCGATCTACCTTGGTGGTTCTTCCTCCCCGTCCAAGTCTGCCCCGAGATGACATAGAAGACCGCATCATCTTCACTGATCTGCCACTACCTTCTGCATCATGCTCATGGAAGAATCTTCCCTCTCTCTTATTCTTCTTGTTTCTCACATCATGAGTGAGTAGTTCCTTTTCATTGGGGTGTGGGGACTAGCCCCGCTGCCCATGCAAGCATGTTCTCTTGTTAAACATTCTATGGCAATGTATATAACTTTTCATTTCGTTGTTAATTGTTAATGTTTGTAGGTTTATTATTTACTTGCTTTCATCTTGTTCTTCCCTATATTGTGAGAACTTCTATATGTAGGGTAGGATGTCGATTAATGAGGTTGACTCCCAAACTAGAAATAGAATGGGATTCCTTGAGGTCGTAAGTGTATGATCTGTGAGGGGATGAGCCATCTAGCCCAAAGTGACGCTTCTGTGAGCCTAACACCTGTATAGGGAGCCCACAACCTTAGTTGGATTTTGTATCTTCTTTGTTAATTGTTGATGTTTGCTTGTAGATTAGTCACCTTCTTGCTTGTCGACTAGCACAGTTGACTCCTTGACGAGAACTTTTGATAGGATTCCTTGAAGTCGTAAGTGTATGATCCATGTGGGGACGAGCCATCTAGCCCACGATGACGCTTCTGTGTGCCTAACGCCTGTATAGGGGGCCCATAGCTTCATTTTTATTTCTGTATCTTCAGAGCCGTAGGTGAGTGATCCGGATGGTGACGAGACATCTGGTACCTAAGGTGATGCTTACGCAAGCCTAACGCCCGTATGGGGGGGTTTTACAACAGCTCCATTTGGATGGTTATGTCTTTCTTGGATGTTTGATGCTTGGATGTGTTTTCATGTGTAGTGGTGGTGAAACCCAAGACCATCCTAGCGATTCCATATCATTAATCTAGATCCAACTTCAATCCTGCTCTTTACCTTCCTGCACTTAGTTTAATTAACCTCAAATCCACCAATCACTCTAAATATTAGTCATACTTGAGCTAGATTCGACTAACAATGAGTCTTAAAAACGTTGTCCCTTGGGATTCGATCCTCAACTATACTGTGATAAGACCCGTCTGCTTGCGGGTGGTATTATTGCACAAGGTTTTGGTAAAAGCTCAGGGATTTCAACCCTGAGTGAGTTTGTTAGTGCGATAATATCACACGTTAGAAATCGTCTCCTTCCATACCCCCATTCACTCCTTCTTCTACCTATGGGCACAATGAATGCCTCAAAACTTTACCATTCTATTGACTTACACTAGTGTCGGATCAAGTACATACTTGTTCTTCTATGAGTCTCTCTAAACTCCCATGAAACTCATTGACATGCTTGATGTTGGGACAATGGCGAGGAAGTGTGGTTGGGAAGTGAAATCAGGAACAAAGATAGATAAAGGCGTGTTATGTGATCTTAGGAAGTTGTGGTAGCTTTACCATATCAGGTGGTAAGGAAAAAAACATGATAGGAGGATGAGGCAATCACATGGGGAAAAAGTATTAATTTGGTGATTGTTTTAGATTTAGTGTTAGTTGAGGATGAGCAACATTTAAGTTTGGGGCTGTAAAGAAGCAAAATCATTTCTCTACTAAAAATAATGGTAAACAAAAGTCCAATGAATAGCTGTAGAATTTAAATCTTTAACTATATTAAATTTAATAAAAATTCATTAAAATTTTCCCAATAAGGGTGTACATGCTTTATACAAATAAAGGATCTAAGGAAGAGGGATACTAAACTACATCAACATGTATCCAATAAAATAACTTAACAAATAAGTCCATGATGGAAGGATGAACACCTTCTCCTAATCTTAGACTAGTTCACCATGCTCATGTTACACACTCTGATCCTAAACCTGGGTGGTTGAAATCACCCAACAAGAGGAGAGAAATGATATGTGTCAATTAAAGGAATAAAGAAATTTAACAATTTAAAATATGGCAAAGTAAAAATTTACTAAGCTAAGAGATTCAAAAGTATGAGGCAAGTAAATAATTAAGAATTCTACCAAGTCAAGTAGTAATAAAGTTGCATGCATGATTTAATATGACTACATTAAAATTTAGGCAAGTAAATAATTAAGAATTCTACCAAGTCAAGTAGTAATAAAGTTGCATGCATGATTTAATATGACTACATTAAAATTGAAACCATAGGTTAAATGCAGCGTATAAATGAAATTGACTTAAAAACCTTAGTTACACTTTATACAAACTCATTTAATTCATTTGGAGGGAATACATTGACCAAATGACCCCAAATTCGGACCATAGGGTAATATTAATGTATAGAATAATGTTATACAATTAGATTTTAGTTTTACACAAGTTTTGTCCCGTAACGACCATATTGGCCATTAATGTGTATAGAAATGTATAAAAATAGTGAATTAATATGAAAAGACATTTCTTAAAAAATCCTTGAGAAGAAATTCAAAATGGACATTATAAACTCATTCAAGAGTCATGTCACACCTCTTATTGTCCTTTTAATGTTTTATTAACATTTAGGATGAGAAAGAAAAGAAAAGGGTTATCTGTCTCATCAACTAACTCATTTCCACATTATTACTCATTTCTTGTCCCAAAAAGCCATAAAAACTCTAAATTAATATAATCCACTAATTATATCTCATTAGTGGTCATTTTGCATTATTAGACTCTAATTAACACATTAGTTGAGATATTTGTGAAAAAACCCATTCATTGTAATGAATGTGGGTTAAATATAAATCACATCATTAAGTAGTGTTCAATTTCAACATTGAGGCCAAAGAGGATAGAAAAGATAGGAAAATTTAGAGAAAAAGGCCAAAAGGATATGAAGAACATGGAAATCTTATAAAGGGGTTAATGCAAATGAACCCTAGATTCAGTATGTTACAACACTCCACCCTTAAAGATCATTTTGTCCCTAAAATCTCAACAAGAGGGAAGGGTGAGTACATAACATTCCAACATTAAGCAAATAGGTGGTTACCTCTAATCTATGGTACTTCACATGCTCTACTCATAAGTCATGTTTTACTAAGGTTTCCACTATTCATATTACCTTTTATCAAATATAACACAATTAACACTTTGGCTTACCAGCATTATCTTTATTGTGAAATTACATCACCCTTATTATTCTATTAATTGTGTCATGTTATATTCACATGGTTGTCAAAAGAATTACATCTCAACATTATGCACAAATCATATGTATTTCTTATTTACTCATTAAGAATTTTAAGCACAATTAGGGTTTACTAAATCATCTCAATATTTATTAATGTACTAGGTCACACTCCATAATAACTTAAATTTATACTCCATTATCCTCATATTATCATCATGTTGGATTATATCAAATTATTTTGTATGAACTAGATATTATTATCCAACAAGTTATTAAGTCTACAATAATTTCAAATAATGTCACATTAATTTCTTACACCTATATTACACATTGTCACATCACCTTTCATACTCATGTTAATGTCATCCTTAACCATTTTCTCCTATTTACACCACATTATAAATTCTAAATTTAACATCATATTAGGCATTTATGCATGTGTATGTGAATCCAATTACTCTTTATCATATTGTATGTATTTTAGTTGAATAAGGTGGAACACATTGAATATTAATGAATTGATCCATATACTAAGTTATGATTAGGTGATTAATGATGTGTGTATTAGAGAACATGGTGATATGCATTACATATATTGATGACTTGATTAAATTATGATTAGGTGATTATAATACATTTATATGTATCAAGGTATATTATTTGATGATGACACCTAATGTCACTAATGTGACATGAAGGCATTAAGGATATATATGTATATATTGTTAAGGTTAGATAATTACATTTTAGGGTTTAGGTCAACATGATAATTACATGTTATGCATTCATATTATCATTAGGGTTTCATTGTCAACTTTATGTGTATTCACAATTAGTGAGTTACTCATATTATGTGTATTAAGTATTTGTTGGGGTTCAAGTATATGAACTATTCATTAGATGACTTATTATACATTCACTTGTATATAAACAAACAAGTTAATTTATAATTATTGTTTGTTTTAGTCAATACTAATTATATAAGCTCACTAATCTCTTGTCTATGGAGTTAGGGTTTCCAAATTTCAGAGTAGCTAAATTTCAATGTATTATAGGACTCCATCCCCTTAAAAGGATTTCGTCCTCAAAATCTACAATTCTAAATCTATCAAGGTATTACCACAACAACTACTACTCTACTTAATAAGGTTGACCTACGAAGTCAAACTAAACTAGAGGTAAAAGAGTGAGTCTAATCAAACCATGTATGAGATACAACACTTAATTGTTTTACTATTCACTATTACCAAACCTCAAAGTCTAGTATATGGTAGACTACCCCTAAACATGGAAATCTAAGACTCATATAAGGAACTTATGGTCATAAGGTGATTTGTTTTGGGTAACCGAATCATCATATTAGGTTCCTAAGGATACTCAATATTGAGGTTATTTGCCTAAAGGTAGGCTATTTTGGACAATCAGTATCAGCTCAGGCTAGGCCAGTGTCATATGGATCTGGGAGTCCTCATAAATCAAGATGGTGGCGCGGAGGAATTTTTTTCCAGCCCCTAGACCGTGAACCTTCTAGGCACCCTTGTTTTCAACTTATGTCCTAGTAGCTACCTAATAGGATAATCACCTAAAGGTTGACTAAACATATTTCTAATATGAAATTTTGATGGTCCTAAATCAACCTTTCATCATAGGTCAATTCGAGGGGGAACATCTTAACTAAAGGGGAACTACATGAGGTAAGGGTTTCTAAATAGGGAGACAAATTGAAATAGTCAAGACTCCAAATACCATGGGATCTAATACCATGTTGTAAAGAAGAGGAATCACTTCTCTACTAAAAATAATGGTAAACAAAAGTCCAATAAATAGCAATGAAATTTAAATCTTTGACTATATTCAATTTAATAAATAGTACATCAAAAATTTCCCAATAAGTATTTACATACTTTATACAAATAAAGGATCTAAGGTGGAGGGAAACTAAACTACATCAATATGTCTCTAATAAAATAACTTAACAAATAAGTTGTTATGACCCACTCTGTGATTAATCAGTAAGCACCTTGGTTAGTGCTAAGCACCCTGTTAAACAACATGGTTAATCAAAATAAGCTATGTGATGAATCAATAGTTGAAATTGAATCATCTGAGGTAATTAATGATTATAGCAATGATGATCATTAAGTTAATTAACTTGAATAAGTACTCTGATGTAATTGGTGCCTTGACCAGTGGTGACAAGATGATAATTGTGATTTCTCGCTTCGAGGTTGTAGTGGTTTTTGTGCTTGAGAATTTGCAAAAGAAATCTTTTCAATCGGACTCCCGAGGTCATAGTTATGGTATTTATAAGTTCTTTGGGTCAATTTTGTAAATTACCCATTTCTAATTGGCCCCTTTGCTTTATCTCCTTCTTCTCTGATTCGATAAAATAGGAGTCAGCCGCTTGAGCAAGCGCCGACCTGTTCCCGATTTCCAGTAGCCGCAAGGAGTCATGGGCGATTTCCTAGAGCCCTAGCTCCGTTTCCCAGCAGGCGTATTTCCACCTTCCTTCCTCCACTCTTCATCTTCCCCTACCTCGCTCCATCCAAGCAGCTGCGCTGCTAGGGCGTCGCCCAGCAGGGGCCGCCCAAGCCACAGAGCAGCGCCCGATAGAGCAGTAAAGCTACCAGCCGCGACCAGGGTGAGCTAGGGCTGGCGATTCTCGACCCCTTCAGCTCTGGAATGGCCGCGCCCACCTCCCTGATCTCCTTCTCTACCCCGATGGAACAGGCAAATCGACAGAGCGGTGCCGATAGATCTGAAACAGGCCGCGACCCAGGGGCGACCTTGGAGTGATTTGAGGGGGGAAATCTTTGGCTTCTTGGCTCCGATCAGCAGTGCTCGACCTTCTCTTCTCCTTTCTCCGCCCTTCCTCTTCCGCTAGCTCACCCTAGCAGTGCCATCATCGGTCGCCCTAGCAAGGAGTAGCCACATCTCCGATCTGCAGAGCTACGGTCGTTGCAGCCATGGATTCATGCCATCTTGGGCGCAAGGAAGAAGTAGCTCCAAGCTCTTGGCTATCTGCAGCCGACAATGGTGGATGCCTTGCTTCATTTTTATCCAGTGGCTTTCCCAACTTCTGATTTCATCCTCAACGACAAAGCGGCCATGTTCCTCCTCTTCAACGTCATCTTCCTCCTTTTTGAGACTACTAGAACCTTTCCAGGTCTCCTTGCTACCTCCCTTCTTGACCTCAGCCTTCCCAACTAGAGCCGCAAGGGCTGGAAGGAGCAACAATATCGACACCATCTGTCCTGGTCCGTGAAATCACTCACCTGGCCCTGAGATGCGCTAGCTGCCGCTCATTGTTCTTCATGTTCTCACGAAACAACCTCAAGTATCAGCCTTTCTGGCAACAGTAGAGTGGCATGAAATGGATTGTGTATCGAAAAGACTTTGGGCAATTCCAAGGTTGAAGACAACCGAAATCCAGCCCAGAAACAGGCCCTGGACACAATTCCAGACGAACCCGGACAGTTCAAAACGCTGTGATTAGGAGTTCATTTAGTTATCATCATTTAACTCCTTAGTTGGAATTTTTCGATAAACTGTGCATTTTTCGCTGATACTTGGCTTTTGGATAGTATTTGACGTTACTCAAATTTTATTTCATAAACTGCTTCCTTATGCCGTTATATGATTTAGTTTAGCATATGATCAGTATGGATTGAATTAATGAATTTATATGGTTCATTGGAACTTGAAATACGTGATATGCTTAATGAAAATGATGAAATTTCCTATATTATAGTTGCAATGTATTTGCTGATTTAAAAGTAGATGTTTAGCATTGAAACTGGATAAATGATACTGAATCATGTTTAAGGATGACAAAGGATATACATGTGTTTCAAGTGAATATTCAGAATGTGCAATATGCATGAAATGTGATATTCCTGTTTATATGGTTATATGTTAATCAGTTAATAGACTTAGGTGCCCTAACACCGTAGAACCCCTTTTGAGAGGTCTGCATCCAGGGGGGTGAAACTCGTGTTGCAACAATAACTGTGCGGAGTCACCGGCACGAGGATAGAGAGAGGCAATGTTCAACAACAACGCGTGCGATGTCACGGTGGCACTGGAGTAATAGGGGTTATTCAACATTAATCCGTGCTTGTGTCACGGTGGTAACCCGGTAAGACTCTCCGCCTGTGTGCTCAGGTTTGAGGAGGAGTCTAGAGTTCACTCTTTTGAGAGTGTAGTGAGGCCTTGTGAGCCTGAGAGTCCTGCAGCAGACCAGGGCTGGCAGTCAGACTTAGCATTTCCCGGGTGTGTCGCTAAGTCTTGTACGGTGGGATCGTAGTTCGCTACAGATCTTTATATGCAGAGTACACTGCATATGTTTAGGGCATAAAAATGATAATATGTAATCATATAGGATCACAGTAAATTAATATATCCGAATTTTTGTGCCAATTCTATATATATCTGTTTATTGGTTTAAATATCTGTTGTTGCATAGAAATGTGATTATTATCTGCAAATTTGTTATGTCATTTGAACTGCCCTGCTTGTACTGCACTTATGTTTTATTTCAATATTATAAACCTGATGAGTTGTTTAGTGATAGCTAAGTGAAATGCTATTCACTGAGCGAGTAGGCTCATACCTCTACTCAAAACATTTTCAGGTCATCAACATCACAGGAATCTGGAGGATCCTTTCATCCTAACGCTCAGTCTGTAGAAGGTTTATGTAGTTAGTAGTTAGAGGTCTCTTAGTCCTTTCCCCTCGATCTTTAGGACATGGTGTGGGTGAGAGAGAATGTGTATAAGGATGTAAATCAGTCGTTATGCCTTATTTTATGTCGGACAATGTAATATGATGTAGACTTTGTTTATATTACTAGTCAGTTTAATAAAAATGCTTCTGCAGATTGTTTAGCTTCATTTTACAGCATAAATCAGTTTATCTTTTTAATGTCTTTAAAATGGTTTAAAAAGTTGTGAGAGGTTTGGCTTGTGAGTAATCCCTCCGTCGCGCCCTAATCTCGTGGATTGAGGTTAGTGTGAGATCGGGGTGTGACATAAGTCCATGATGGAAGGATGAAAACCTTATCCTAATCTTAGGCTAGTTCACTATGCTCCTGTTGTGCACTCTGATCCTAAACCCTGGTTGTTAGGATCACCCAACAAGAGGAGAGAAAAGGTATGTGTCAATTAAAGGAATAAGGACATTTAACAATTTAAAATATGGCAAAGTAAATATTTACTAAGCTAAGAGATTTCAAAAGTATGAGGCAAGTAAATAATTAAGAATTCTACCAAGTCAAATAGTAATGAAGTTGCATGCATGATTTAATATGACTACATTAAAACTGAAACCATAGGTTAAATGCGGTGTATAAATGAAATCAACTTAAAAACCTTAGTTACACTTTATACAAACTCATTTAATTCATTTGGAGGGTCAAACATTGACCAAATAACCCCAAATTTGGATCATATGCTAATATTAATGTCTAGAATAATGCTATATAACTAGATTTTCGTTTTACACAAGTTTTGACCCTTAACCACCATATTGGCCATTAATGTGTATATTAATGTATAAAAAGAGTGAATGAATATGAAAAGACATTTCTTAACAAATCCTTGAGTAGAAATTTGAAATGGAAATTATAAACTCATTCAAGAGTCATGTCACACCCATTCTTCTCCAATTTATGTTTTATTAACATTTAGGAGGAGAACGAAAAGAAAAGGGTTATCTCTCTCATTAACTAACTCAATTCCACATTATTACTCATTTCTTGTCCCAAAAAGCCATAAAACCTCAAAATTAATATAATCCACTAATTATCTCTCATTAATGGTCATTTTACATTATTAAACTCTAATTAACACATTAGTTGACATATTTGTGCAAATACCCATTCATTGTAATGAATGTGGGTTAAATATAAATCACATCATTAAGTATTGTTCAATTTCAACAATGAGGCCAAATAGGATAGAAAAGATAGGAAAATTTAAAGAAAAAGGCCAAAAGGATAGGAAGGATATGGAAATCTTGAAAAGTGGTTAAATTGCAAATGAACTCGATATTCGGTATGTTACAAGGGTATTTTGATAATGCACATTCTTCCTAGTTTTAGCTGCATTATTAGTATAATTTCGCACCCAAATCTCTTGAATTTCACTAGAATATCTTAGTTTCAGCCTACTTAGGGTTTTATGCTAAGTTGTAGGAATTTGATACTTTTATTGACTCCCTTTATAGGTTTTGAATTCTATCACTCTGCCAATAGTTTGCCTAGGGGTCCCATTGAAGGAACATTGATGAACAATTTTTGTGCTCAAGGACAAAATCAACACATCGATCAACCTACAAATTGAACTTAAATTGTCATCAGCTATCAAAGCCATCGAACTCAATAATCAAGAGACCCATTGATGATCAAGGTCGATGAATACATCGACCCATCCGATCGACATCTAGGAGCTAAACGATCAATCCATCAAGGACTAAGGTCGATGACCCGTCCACCTATCTCCATCGACTAACTTCATCAGTTGTCAATATGCAACCGATAGTTAAAGGTCGATGATCCCATTGAACATTCATGTCCACACCCACATCAATGATCACAACTACCATCAACCCAATGTACTGTGATAAAACCTGTCCACTCGAGGGTGGAATTATTTCACTTTAGTTTTGGAAAACTCTAGGAATTACATTCCTAGTGAATTTTCATTGTGATAAAATCCCCATAAATAGCCATTGTGCCTTTTTTCCCCCTTCATCTTTATTTTCTTTGCATAAAAGAGCTCGTAGGAGACTAGCGCATTGCCAGTAATGAGGCGACTTCTGATGAAAGCACTTTGGCTGACTGTGATAATATTATCAAGAAATCTGTTTAGCCTATTGGCTAGAATTTTAGATATTATCTTGTACAACGTATTGTAGAGGCTGATGGGGGCAGAACTTACTCATGGTTGTTGGTTCTTTGCATTTAGGGATAAGGACCACATTAGTAGAATTGATATCATTTTGATTTTCTTCTCTCTATCACCACATCATGATAAATTGGAACACGTCCTCCCCTATCACAATCCTATACTCTAAAAAAAAAACATGCAGGGAACCCATCAAGCCATGGGGCCTTAGTGGGATGCATATGCTTTAGTGCCTGCCAAATCTCCTCCCTACTTGGCTCCCTTTGTAACCAGAGGTTCATCTCCTTTGTGATGACATTTGGAATGTTGTCCAATTCTTCCTGAATGTTGGTATAGTTGTTTGAGGCAAAGAACTTCTCATAATATTCATTCACCACTTTGGAAACTCCCTCATCCCCTTCAAGTCGATAGTCCTCATCATCCTTCAAATTTGAGATATGGTTTCACCTCTTCCTTTGGGTCTCTTTCTTATGCAAATAAGCCATGTTGCGATCCCAATCACACATGTCATTAGTCTTTTCTCTGGTGTACCAATGAGTTTAATTGATATGTTGGGTTCTGGCCACTTCCTCTATCATATGTTGACATCTCATAAGAGCCTCACTGAAAGGGATATCTTCTGTTCATGTTCCAGTTCTTTTTTAGTTTTCTTTAGAAGGGTAGCAGTTTGGTAATATTTCTCTTTGGCCCATGAATTTAGTTTTCCCACACATGAGTCTATCTTACTTTTGAGATCATTGTTATCACCCCTCCAACTATCTCGGACGATGGTCAAACATTCCTTGTCTCTGAGCTAGTAACCTTCAAACTTGAATGATTTGCTAGTATGTTTCCTCCTTTCTTTACATGTGTTCATCAACAAGGGTGAGTGATCTGGCCATGTTCTAGGGATATGTTTCACCCACACTTTAGGAAACAACATACTCCATTCGACAGTTGCTAATGACCTATCAAGACGTTCTTTAATAATGATGTCAATGCTGCATCCCTTTCCCCAAGTGAATTGGTCACCATGAAAGCCTAGATCCAACAGTCCACACCTATCAAAGATGTCTCTGAACTCCTCAACATGGTGCACATCATTATGGGCACCCCCAATCTTCTCAGAACTACTAAGGAACTTGTCTAAATCTCCATTGAACAAAAATATGAAGGTTTGTTTCAGTAAGCAAGTTTCTCATGAGATCACGTCTTGTATTTATGGTGGTTGACATGCCAACCATATATGCCCTCACACCTCCACTTCTCCTTCTCATCACCCTCATCCTCCTATATAAGGAAGTGGTGTTTTGAATAGGAAATGGTTGTTACATTGGCATCGTTCCACCAAAATCCTATGCCACAGACCTACCATCGATGTTGAGACAAACTCTATTATTGTATCCACACTTTGACATCATTTTGTCCAACTCCTCCTTCTTCACCTTAGTCTCCATTAAGAAGACCATGTCTGGGCTCTCCTTCCATCATAGGCTGTGAAGGTTTTAGACTTTGCCATCGCCTCCCATGCCTCGACAACTCCAACTCAAAAGATTCATTAATGTTCATGGTGCTGGAAATCTGTAGTCACTTCTACTTTGGGATACACCTCCCATACCATTGATATTCCATCACCTTTCCCCACTTTTGATGCTCTAGTCTCCGTCTATGCTAGATTCTTATCTATGTCTTCCTCCATGCTTCTTCTTTTGCTTTTTCTTATTTGATGTCGTTCCTTCTGAGGTTCTCTGCTGCCTTTTGTGCCATCATCAATCATCTTATTTATTCTCATGGTAGGTTCATTCTTCTCTTGGTTTGGTGTCACATGGTAGTCCTTCTTGGGGACAGTATACTCCCCTTTTCTTTTCTTTCATTGTTACTCGGTTTAGGTGTGGGAAACCCACATACTTCCCCCCTCCTAAGGCACAATTTATTACTGGTGGTTGTGACTTTTGAGTTGTTGTTAATTCTCCCTTCATCTCGTATGGGGTTAGTGCTGTTGGGACCAGATCTAGGATCTTGCATAAAGGTGTTCCGTTCTTCCATCTCCTCCATTAGGATCCCCTCTGTGAGATGTCCCTCCTCCTTGTCTTCAAGTGCTTAGTGTATTGTGACCTCCATCCTTTTTGGAATTTCTCCCCTATTTACAAGCTCATCAGATGGTTGGGGCATTTTCTCATTCACCCTTTCTATGTTGTTTTCTATATTTTCTAAGTTCCTCTTTGCCTTATTTTCTGGGTTGGCATTGTCTCCTTGTGACTTCTTATTCTGTTCCTTCTAAAAAAGTATGCATTTTGTTCCCTCATAGTATAGATATGCCACGTCGACTTGTTTTAGTCATCTGGGTGAGGATCTTATCCAACTTCCCCATTTCTCCTCACCTTCCTCTTCACAATGTCAGTCCTTGTCTAGGTGTCCTAGCTTCCCGTACACATAGAATAAATTTGGCAACCTTTCATACCTCATATCTACTTCATTGATTTTGCCATTTAAAAGTATACAACTTCTGTGTGACCTTCAATGGCTTGTTCAGTTGGAGTATCACTCGAGCTTGCCCGACTTTGTTTCATATCGTATCTTCCTCTTCGATATCCTACACTTGTCCCACTTTGTCTGTGATTTTGAGAATGCTTCATTAGATCTATATCCCATCAGGATATTGTAAAATTGGACCCAAAAGGGGTAGTCTGAGAGGTGGATGGTCTATCTAAACTTGTCTCCTCCTTTAGAATCAACATGAGGCCATCAAAGTTTCACAGTGCTTCATGTAAGACTCTCTCTCTCTCTCTCTTTGATTTTCAAACTATACAATTAGGACACTATTCTCCATCTGCTTGTACCCCACCTTTCTTGAGAGTCCCCAAGCTTGGAGAATAGTCCTTTGTATCTCTTTGAAATTACAATGTTTCTCAGTGAGGAGTTTTGCTGCTAAAATGAGTTTGAGTTGATCTCCCTTCACCAAACCCCTTCCATCAAAGAAATCAACTATCTTATCTTCCTCTTCTTTGATTTCGAGCGATCACATTGCCTTTCTATTTCATATTCTATCTTGGAAGGGTGAATTCTCTTTGTAAGAGGGGTGGAGCCACCTAGGTGGGGAGGGAGACCTAGTGCTGCCGCGATCGCCAAAGGGAGGTCACACGACCACATGGGAGATAAAATAACTATTTTGAAAGGCAATGATTGTTATATATACAAGTATTATTACTCCTAACATTGGTGTAAGAACAAATAAATGAAGCCCAAGATGAAAAGACTACTACAATAAAATGATATTAAATGACAATATGTGACAAAAAGTTATTATTGAAAACATACATATCTAATACCCTCCAAAGTTATATTGTGTACAAATGAAAAATAAGCACATATGAAGTAGATAACACCTCCAAAAATATGTATCAGATGGTATATTAATGATTAAATCTTGTTATTATATACCCCTATGCCTTACAAATTCAAGTTTCATAGCACACCTGATCAAATAAGTCCAAAAATAAATAGAACATGCCACATAAAAGTACTAAATGTTTCATAGACTATACAATCTCATTGGTTCTTACATGTGTGCCATACACGTCCAAAATGGTGTTGTATACGCATAAAAATTAGCTACATAGTAAATAGATAAGAACACCATGTATTGTAGTAAATGATCACCATGTAATATTGAATAAACCATAGTTTTGAACAACATAATGACTATATATACAAAATGACTATATCTTTATTATGTTATACATAAATATTGGAAGGTAGTAGGTTAGAGGGTATGCATAAGGTCTTATCTTTACCCAAACCCACTATGCCACTGGGTTTTAGAGGGTAGAGGATAGGCATGTAATAGGTAAGAAGATCCTTTATTCTTACCCTTCCCCTGCATAAATGATAAATGGGTTTACCCTTACCCATTTAAAGCCCTATGAAGGTGCTTTGGAGGAATACTGGTGTAGATGAATCTATATGGGATTTAGGGTTGGAGACATGCAACAAATATCCTTTCCTCTTCTAAATTTTTTGAGATGATATATCTAATAGAGGGGGAGTCTGTCACAACCCATACCTTGCTTTAATGGTAATATGAGGATTGGAATAATCCTAGTGTTAATTACACCTTGATTGAATAATTTGTATTATTAATTGTTGATTCATGTTTCATATTAGTTTAAACTTATTCTTTGATAAGATAAAGAAAAAATGTGTTGTGAATACATCAAGTCTTGGACCTTAGAAGATATACCACTGATACACACATGTTGGTAAAAAAATATTTAAGAATATTTAAAGGATTAGTTATTAAAAAATAAATAATTGATATTTTGTAAAAACTTTTGTTGTATTATTGTAGAGAATTCAATTATCAATCCAAAGAAAAAAAAACTGAACTAAACCAAATCTAAAATGAGAGAGTTATGGTGCATTTAGTTTTCATACATAAATATCTTCAGTTGACAATCGATGTTTCTATACATTCAACAACCAATGGTTTGACCGACTCAACAACCAATGGTTTGTCAGACTCGACAACCAATAGTTTGGCAGACTCAACAACTGATGGTCCAATACTCTCAAGAACCAATGGTTCAACAGACTCAACAACTAATACTTTGGCAAACCCAACAACTGATGGTTTGACAGACTCAACAGCTGATGGTTTTGTAGACTCAACAAACGATGGTTTGGCAGACTCAACATCAGATGGTTAGGAATACTCAACAACTAATAGTTCTATAGAATCAACAACCGATGGTTGGGTAAACTCAACAAACTGATGGTTTAGCAGACTCAACAATCAATGGTTCAACAGACTCAACCAGTTGTTTGGAAGACACACAAATGGATGGATTTGAGTTGTGCTGCTGCCCCACCCAACCAATCATGCCATGACTTTTGCTATACATATAAGAATTTAATGAAATTTATTTTCTTGGATTCATTTTCAATCCTCTACTCAGACAAAGACCTAAGCCTTTGAAAAGGTGAAGTGAAGGGTGATTTCTAGGGAAAATTATGGGAAGAATAGGAAAAACCAATGGTTTCACCTTAGATCCAACTTGGTAAGTTGGTTTTAGCTATAGATTCCTTCTTCTTTTTATTATTCCCTTACTAGAGATCTTCTACATCACCTACCAAAGGTTTTCCTTGACCTCCTTCATCATCTTCTACTTCCACAAGTCTTTATTTAGGTCTGTTGACCCTATGTTAGGCTGTTCAAAACTACATTTTGAGGTCTGGAGATCAAATCCAAGCACAATAGACTGAAATTTGAGTCTATGTAGATCTCAAGATCAGTAAGCTAGACCAAGTGAGGATGAGTGAGTAATCACCTTTAAACCTTGATGTTATAAAAAATGGTCCCAAAAATCATTAAGAATTTCTACATCTCTATATATTGTTTATAATTTCTGATTTATTGAGCCAAAACATGATATTTTAGTTGAACTATTAATTGCTTTAATACATTTCTTATGTCTTATAGATGCTTCTTCTCTAGATTAAATTTCTATGAGTCTATAGTTAATTTTAAATTCTTGAATTAGAGATACTAAAACACCGAGTTTGCTGTAATTTCTAAAACATTGAATCATGTTATAAACCTATAATCTAGTCAATGGTTTTTCCTAGTTAGACACTTATGAAGTTCAAAGAGTATTTCCATTTTATTAGTTCAAGAAGAATAGTTGATTTATGCTTTTTATTTGGATTATGTTGAATGTTTAGAAAATATAAATAGAAGCCTCAAGTACAAAGTTAAGAGAAGAATGATACAATAGTAAATCTATCAGTGAAATTAAAGAATCAATTTGATTCCAGTGGTAGCTAGTACAGTTTAGTTACTACCTAGTAGGTCAATCCTTGTGGAACCACTGATGCATGTATTAAAGGAAAGGGCTTTGAATATCCACCTGAGTACCTAGGTCTAGAGGATAAATCTAGTTTATTAGGCCAATTGTTTAGCCACCGAGGCCAGAAGTGGAAACCCTGTTGTAGTCTAGGGAGTTAGTTTATAGAGTTAAGAGTCTTGAGTGTCCTCTAGGTATTATAAGGTGGTATCATAGCTTTCTATGATACTTCCAAAAGATTTAATAAAATTCATGTGGGTATACGACATAATAATAGGAATAAAAGGTTAACAAATGGATTAATTTATAAATTTATTGCAATTATTATCAAAAGCATTAGGCCAGTAGATAATGCAATCTATTGAACATTTTTTAGGCAAGGGTCCATCTTTATAGGAGGAGTCAAAATTTATCCTTCGTCAGGAGTACATCAACCGAGGTCTTAAGAGGAACAATTAGCCTAATTAGATGATATTTTATCATTCCTTTGGTCTTGGGAATGTGATAGTGAGGATTGAGAGCAATTTTGTAATAAGAGTATATGATGTATATTAAATCAAGACCTAACTTCTTTCATTCGATCATGATGTAAGAGTACAACTTAGTTGTGAGCATGTGATGCTTGTGATTAAATTAGGTGTTATCTTTTAAGTTAAAGTTATGTTTCATTGGTTCTATTAATTTAAAGAAAGAAAAATTTAAGGCTATTTTAGTTAGTGATTTAAAAGTGAACTTTAAGTCTAGTCCCTCTTTTCCAAGACTAAACCTTAGTTATAGGGTTTGGGTCACATCAGGAAAGGCCCAATTCAACCATGAAGAAGGAAGCTCTAGTTCAATGAATGATAGACATAAGCTTCCTTACTTTTCTTGAGTGTACAATTCCTTACCTTCTTTTTCCTTCATATTCTCAAACAAAAGATATTACAAAACATGGAAGGATTACATGTCCTAACACTCTCCTTCAAACCCTAGACCTTACTTTTCTTTAGAGGTGAGAACTTTATTTGTTTATAATGTAAAATGCATTCTTGAGTTCAATGGGATAGGTTTGACGGTTATAGGCATAGGGTTTGGGTAAAAACACCTTTGTTCTTTTATTAATTAAATCTTGATCCAAGATTGAACTTGAGTATCATTTGAGTTAAATACATCAAGTTCTAACTGTATTGAATAATAATAGGTTTTCGAATGATTAATTTTCATCCAACACTGACCTAAACTAGGAAATTTTAAAAGTATAGCTTCTAACCTAGCTCCGTTCATGATTAAACTATAGAAAAATGTGTACTAATTATAGAGTAATTCTTAATTAATTTTTATTTAACTATATTTCTAATCAACTTGACTATAAATTTCACACATCAAGCATCAACGACCCAAACATACTAGATCTTAAGTTTATTAGGTAGCCCTAACATGGGACAAGACATAGAAAGAACTCCAACACTTAATTTCAAAAATAAATTGGGATTTTATTCTTTATATGAAAAACTAATAACCATTCTCACTCATCATATCAATTCTGATGATGAAATTATTATGGCTACAAAAAGTATGAGCATAACTATATCCTAGTCTAAATGACCTTTCAATGTCATTTTATTATTAATGAGACAACTAATTTATTTATAAAGAACCAAATTTATTCCAAGATATTCATAGGTCCCCTAACAAATATATATTTTGTCATATAAATAATACTAATGTTTATTGGTAATAAACATTCAACACACAATCTTGATCAATTGTAAGGCCCCTAAACTTGATTAATGAGTTGAATAAGCTTAATTATCATAATTTAATTCTTATAACCCTAATATAACATTGTCATATACTTTGAAATCATAATACAAGCTTAAGTTTCAAATTTGGTGCAATTTGGACACTATTTGAGCAAGTTATGCAATTTTATGCACATTTTGGACTTTTATGCAATTTACCCAATTGAGAAGTTTTCTTTGCAATTTATCACTTGCATTATGTTCCTTGGATATTCCATCATCATTCTTGAGCTTTTTTATCCATGGGGTGCCTATTTAAACCTTGGTTTGAAGGTGTTTTCTCCAAGGGTATTACCCCTTCGCGGATGAGCTACCTTTAGTAGCTATCAACTAATGAATTATGTGATTGGCTGGGAAATTTGACAAAGGAAAGATAAGAAGGTCTATAATGACTTTGGGGGAGCTTATTTTGTGTGTGCTTGTATATTATTAATAGTTTAAGGCCATAGAAACATGGAGAAGCTACTTTTACACCTCATGCTTGCTTCCATCCTTATGCATGGGCTATATTTACCTCTTCCTTGCCCAAGTTCGAAACCATGCTTGCTTTATATTTCCTTTAACATGTAGAAATGAATAACCCCTATTTTTATATGAAACCAAGTACTCTAAGGTAGAAGACAACCTCTTTTTGGAGAATAAGGTCTCCTAGAGCTCCATTTAGCCCTACCTAGGGTTTCCAAGGTCATCTTCTAGGGATTTCGACCAAGGCAAGATATTTTATTCCTTCCTTCTCCATTTCTCTTACTCTTATCCTTCCTTAGACCTTCCTCCAGGTCTGAACCTTGCTGTTCCATGGTAGAATTTGCTTTAAAGCTCTAAAATCCTACCTTTCTTGCTCCTTATGCTTAGGGTTTGCTCATTTGATGAAGAAGGGTGCTAAATGGACAAGTTCATAGCTTATGCATGGATTTTCTACCCTACCTGTAACGACCCCACCTCCCGGTAACCCCCAATTAAGGGAGACCCGAAGGACAGATCCGTTATTCATTTAACATGATCAATGGTTCGACAAATAATTAATAACAATTAATAAACTTTACCAGCTAAACTAAAAATGGTATAAAATAAAACTTTTCTTACCTTGGAAAAACTGGGATTTCTAGACTTCTATCCATGAAGATGCTAAACTAACTAATCCTCCTGTGCACATTAATTCTCAATTAATTTCACATCTGCCACTTTACTATTTGTTCTTTTCATTTGTACCTAAAACGCCGACAAACAAAACGTCGGTCAGCAAGAAGCTGGTATGTGGGCGAAACAATAATCATGCAACTACAATAACAAAGTAATCAACCAATTATCATTTAACATCCAAGATTACATTTTAAACCATACTACTCAATCGTTTCCTATCCCCTAACTCTGTGATGTCCCTGCAGCGGACTGAGATACTACCTTTCTCTAGGTAGATCCTTATTAGACCCCACATGATCCTACCTAACAGGTAGATCAATATCTAGGGTTGAGTCGCATGGCACTACCCATAGGTAGTCCAATATCTAACTCAATGTGACTTGATGGACCTACCCCATTGGTAGCCATTTACTAAGTCATTCAATGACCTGATGGGCCTACCCCTTTGGTAGCCATTTACTAGGTCAACCCATTAAGCTACAGAGGGGACTAGGATCTGAGCTAGTAGGCATATCTCTTATGTGATAGTCATATTCACTTTATAATTTTCATGAATTAAAACATTCAAGTTGCGATGAAAACATCGACAGAATCCTGGAAAACTAATTCGGGTAGTCATAAGCGTAACCATATACCTTTGATTGCAGATTTAAAGATAGTATCAAATATGTAGGGAAACCCAATCAAGCAAGCTATGATGAATAGAAATCCTGAAATAAAAGTACAAATTTCCTTTTATTAATATTTATCCAATTTCATCACACTATTAAGGATTTCAATTCCAATTTTAGGGTTTCTTTGGAAATTAGGGTTTTTTCCTCTTCTTTCAATATTATGATCCTTAATTTATCAAAACTACATGAAACCCCTAATTTCTCATTATAATACATCTTTATCAAGTTTTAGGATCTTTACTAAGCATCTGATTATCTTATTTCAAATAAATATGATTTTTATCTCCTTTTATCCCAAATTTGGAGGGAAAGTCCATAATGACTTAACCTATCTATCTACCAAAATTGGGCTCATTATCTCGAATAAATTGTTACTTTTTTTAAGTGCAAAATATATCTTAATTATATATATTTTTCACCTATTTTCTCTTTCCTTTGCTATAGAATTATTATTCTGAGTTCCTTGAACCACAAGGAACCTTAATGGCTCAATTTCCCCTCTTGGGAATATTTATTTAGCCTCCTTCCTTATCTTTCATCCTTTTACTTATTATCTTACTTGTTTTTTATTAAAATATCTCTTTTTTGAGGGTTTCTGTTTATTTCTCTTTTATTTTCCTCATTGGCATTCCTTTTATCAATAGGAATCCTTGGGATACGAAATTCCACCAAGGATAACTTAATTATACCTCTTTTTACTTATTTTCCACATTTCATCAATATTTTCAATTTCTTTCTTAATAAAGAAATACTTAATTGATCTTTTCTTTTCTTATTGCACTCTTTATGCAACTTTGGACTCCTTGGAACCCAAAGAACCCAAGAGGCACGAAATCCATTCTTGGATTACATTCCTTTGCCTTCTAGAGGTTTCCACACCTTTATTTTATCAAAAACTCAATTATTCATTTACTAATTGAATTTCCTTGTTATTGGGCCCAATAGCCAATAAAGCCCACAAATCAAACAACAAGGCTATTTTAAACGAAATCCATTTATTCAGAACAAATTATATCATTATTTGTCCAAATATCTTTAATATGAGAAATTACATTTCTCGCTAAAGGAACCCAAAATTTGGGGTTGTAACATCCTTCCCCTCTTATGAGAATTTTGCCCTCAAAATTCTATCAAGCAAGCAAACAAACAGGATTAACCTTTCATGTGTCCATCATGGCTCTTATGTGGCTGCACCCTTTCCATGGTGCTTCCCAAGAACTTTCATCATCTCATTTCCTTCCATCTGAGTTCTTTCTTACCTTGGTATATCGTACCCGCATAGGTGACTCAGGACATTCCAGCCTCAAAAGATGAATAGGTTCAGGGCTCACCACACGGCTTGGGTACCTCACATAGTGCTCTAGATTAGACTCATGCAACACATCATTTTATCCTGAGGGGTAAGGTTAAACACAACCATATCCACCAATCCATCTCAAATGGACCCATATATCGGGGACTCAGCTTTCTCAGCTGTAGCTTATAGGGGTTAGATTTTCACATCACATATTCTCCCACAGTGAACTGCATATTAGTCTACTTTGCATCAACTCATGACTCGTGTCACCACTGGGCTCTCTCTCAGCCATTGCACGATCAAAGTGACTTCATCTTCACACACTTGTGGTTCTTTTCTGACCTTCACGAGGCCTCCTTCACTAACATCATCATAATGAAGTGGTGACCGACACAACCTCCCTATAGAACTTCTTGCATCCCGATAAATTCTATGGTGGGTAACATCACATCTTAAGAACTATCTCTATGTATCACCCCTAAATGAGCACACATGCTCTCATCAGACCCTCTAGTCTGGATCATACTGTCCATTAGTATGGGGGTGATAAACTGTACTATCATCGCGTTCTTCATGTATCCACTTCCACCTCATGGAAGTGAACCCTGATCATACCCAAGAACTTTTGAATTTGCATCATGATGTGGTTGAACCATCTCTCTCTTATATAGTTCAATAGAACCTATCTTTTGCCGGTACTCTTTCTTTCTCACATTATCTAGGTAAGGCGATCTACCATAACCCACATCGATCTTCCTTGGTTAAGGGGAGATTTTCCACACCATCCATAGTGATGAACTCCCATTCTCTCTCAAGGACTCTTCTATCCTCTATATAGATACACTGGGTTATTGGTGTTCCTTCCTTCACCTCTATCCTGCATGACCACAAGCCACATGCATCCTCATCTTAAGCATCCAAAGTGCTACTATCTCTTACTATCTCAGTAGTATCATGGTATATGGTGATCTTAAAATCATGATCTCCCGTGTGTCATGATTCCTCAGAAAATCTACACCCCTCTAATAAGGGTTTCATCACCTTTCTTTTCATAGGAGTGCATCTGGGTTCTACAACCATCCTTTCATTATATCATGGACTAGGCTGGCTAACCAAACAACCTTTAACTTGATCAACTGATATTGTTACATCTGTGTGTTAGCCGAACTTATCTCGTTTCCAACTGAGGGTTAACCTAACAACCTCTTCTAGCCTTCACCTAACTAGGCAGCTATATCTCAACCAGAGCATCCATTACCACTTCACATTCTTAGGTATTAGGTAACATTGATGACATACACATTCCTATATGCCACTTATTATCTCATCTTAGCCCTAAGTCCATCTTCATTAAAAACATTCCGAGCTTATTCCTTTGGTTTTCAAACTCAACCTGGTGTAACCCATAGCTCATGCTAAAAACATCCTTATAAGATGACTACCTTATTTCTCTTTAGCGTTTGCAAACCATACATGTATCATTCACTTTACCAGGGTATGTTATCTTCTCTGTCCCCATATCTTGTGGCAACGTTCCAAACCACATCATCTTTTATCCTTGGTGTATGGCATGCGTACTGTCCTATCTCTCACTCCCATAACAAGGGGAAATAAGCATTTGGCTGCAGTCCAAATACAGAGTTCTTCCTGTTCCAAGAGTAGAGATGGTACAGCCCACCTTGCCAGTGCACTTTAAAATCTAAGTTGAAACGTGCCACATATGTCTCTACATCACAACCATCATGATATCAAAATTATTTCCATGGAAAACTGGTCTCGAACTTACTTGGTCCAAGCACAATCCGTAGTCATTTCCTCTAGGTCTATAGGGTGCCAACACTTTTGGGGTCATCCCTTTTCCCTTATGCATCCAGAGAGCACCCTACTCATCTGCCCTTTGGGTCCCATGAGTCCATGAAGGTGATCAATCTCCTAACCCATGGCCCTCAGACAATGATAGTTGTTACCTCCCGACCCTATGGTCATGTGCAACTAGGGAATTAGGCAACTCCTTCTTCCATCGGTCTTATCCCTACCTGACCTTAGGATAGACTTAGGATTCTATTATTGTACATGTCCAACATAGAACCTTACCCAAAAATTTATCATCTCTCTTCTTGCATTCATGGGCTGACTTTTGTCCTTTCATAAGGGTCATGGCGACCTGCCTACCTTGGTCGAGCCCCATACCGGTTACTTCCATAGTAACACATCCACATGCACATAGAGATGGTTATCTATGGGTCTATAAGTTCATTATCATGCCATGTACTCTTCACTTAGCTTCTCAAGATCCTACGAAACCTCCTTAGGTTACCTCAACACCAACCAAACTGGTAAACTCCCTACCAAAGGGTCGCTCTCCCAGGATGGGAGGAAACTACACCTTTATAACAAAGGTCACAAGCATCCTTAGGGTTTACATCCATATAAGCATGCTTAAACCATCAACTACTAAGGCACAAGTGTACCTATAAAACCATTCTAGGTCACACTTGTTCTCATCCTATTACATCAACTTAGTTGTGAGGGGTTCATCAAACATACCCTTACCTTAAGGGGTTTCCTTTACCTCTACACACAAGAGTACCATGCTCGAAACTATAGAGGCTCAAAACTCACCATGAACATTGGATATAATGCTTCCCCTCTTAGGCCTAGGAGCCCTATGTTCACCGTTGGGTATCCAACTGTATGCTCAATCTCTTAACCACGAATCAAGCATGTTCAATATATGTCATGTACTTCCATGATCCTTCTACTCGAGAAACACTTCGGAGTTGAGTCCTCCTCGAGGACAACCAACAAGGTACAAGGCCTCCCAACAAGTTACTTAAACCTCCTCAGGGTCTAAAGCACTCTTTATCTCATCCAGTAGGTAATCACTTATACCATAGGTACCAGAAGCATCATCCTCCCTCTAAAGGCAACCAAGATATCATCAGCCTTCAGGAATCAAACATAAGACAATCACTACCATCCACTTAGGCCGCATCATCCTCTACTATCCATTGTTCCCTATGCCTCAGAACCTAAGCTTCCAACCTTCTTGCTTGAATCCAGCTTCTTCTCTCTAGAGCTAACTCTACATCCAGCCTTACTACCATATTTCCTTTCTCCAAGAAGGGTCAAGCTTCACTAGCATACCTCCACATGGGTGAAGCCTATGCTCGAACTTAGGTTTGCTCAAGATCATTCATAGCCCTTTATGCTTATTCCATAAGCCATCCATCATGATCTCTTAACCAGGGTTTCATCAAGCTATACCCTACTTGCCTAAGCCCATAGGGTAACTATAGGTTCTCTTCTAACCTCATCCATGAAGGAGCTATCCCTCTCTCTAGCATGCACAACCCTCTCCAGGGTTGGGTTGCCAAAGGTATTAGGTCATCTACCCTTTTATGGCATCCCAAAGGCATGTCCAACCAAACACTCGGTCAACCATGACATCCAACTCATCATGTCATCTCTCTCTCAAACCTCCACTTAGGGTTAGGGTTAACATCATCCTCATAGGATGTGCTAGGTCTCTACTTCTAATGGAAGTGTCTACCCCCAAGACTAACTCTCTCCACTCATCCTCCTGTCAAGGAGGTCCATTCTTAGGTCTCTCCTGAGGGCAATGCCAACTCGTGTCATACGACCTAAGCATGTATCTATTCCTTTACGCGTACTCTATTAAGCTTATGTCCATGACATCTTATTTACATGCTTTTTATTAATTTAATGGAGGATTTCTTAATCCTTATCAGCCTTACCCATACCTCAAGAGGGTGAGGAGAAGAGAGGAAACCCTAATCCTTAAGGTCCTTAACAGAATTTGAGTTGAGAAGGGATGAACAAGATGAGAGTGTCCTAAAGGTATCTTATTTCAAATTATACCCTAAGACTTTGGCCATGCAATCACACGGATCTGGGAGTCCTCGTATTCTGACTAGCGGTGCGGAGGAAAATATTTTTAGCCCTCGATCGTGATCCTTTTCTAGACACCTCTGTCTTTTGTATAATCCTCTAATAACTCCCTTGGGTTCTACGGAATTTATAAAATTTAATAATTATTAAAGATTAATTGAGGAACCTATGCTCTGATACCAATTGTAACGACCCCACCTCCCGGTAACCCCCAATTAAGGGAGACCCGAAGGACAGAGTCGTTATTCATTTAACATGATCAATGGTTCAACAAATAATCAATACTAATTAATAAACTTTACCAGCTAAATCGAAAATGGTATAAAATAAAAATTTTCTTACCTTGGAAAAAATGGGATTTCTAAACTTCTATCCATGAAGATGCTAAACTAACTAATCCTCCTGTGCACGTTAATTCTCATTTAATTTCACATCTTCCACTTTAATGTTTGTTCTTTTCATTTGTACCTAAAACGCCGACAAACAAAACGTCGGTCAGTAAGAAGCTGGTATGTGGGGGAAATAATAATCATGCAACTACAATAACAAAGTAATCATCCAATTATCATTTAACATCCAATATTACATTTTAAACCATACTACTCAATCCTTTCTATCCCCTATCTCTATCCTGTCCCTGCAGCGGACTGAGATACTACCTCTCTCTAGGTAGATACTTATTAGAGCCTGCATGATCCTACCTAACAGGTAGATCAATATCTAGGGTTGAGTCGCATGGCACTACCCATATGTAGTCCAATCTCTAACTCAATGTCACTTGATGGACCTACTCCATTGGTAGCTATTTACTAAGTCATTCAATGACCTGATGGGCCTACCCCTTTAGTAGCCATTTACTAGGTCAACCCATTAAGCTACAGAGGGGACTAGGATCTGATCTAGTAGGCATATCTCTTATGTGATAGTCATATTCACTTTAGAATTTGCATGAATTAAAACATACAACAGTTTAGTTCAAGTCGTGATGAAAACATCGACAGAATCCCGGAAAACTAATTCGGGTAGTCATAAGCGTAACCACATACCTTTGATTGCAGATTTAAAGATAGTATCAAATATGTAGGGAAAACCAATCAAGCAAGCTATGATGAATAGAAATCCTAAAATAAAAGTACAAATTTCCTTTTATTAATATTTATCCAATATCATCACAATATTAAGGATTTCAATTCCAATTTTAGGGTTTCTTTGGAAATTAGGGTTTTTTCCTTTTCTTTCAATATTATGATCCTTAATTTATCAAAATTACATGAACCCCCTAATTTCTCGTTATAATAAATCTTTATCAAGTTTTAGGATCTTTACTAAGCATCTGATTATCTTATTTCGAATAAATATGATTTTTATCTCCTTTTATCCCAAATTTGGAGGGAAAGTCCATAATGACTTAACCTATCTATCTACCAAAATTGGGCTCATTATCTCGAATAAATCGTTACTTTTCTTTAAGTGCAAGATATATCTTAATTATATATATTTTCACCTATTTTCTCTTTCCTTTTCTATAGAATTATTATTCTGAGTTCCTTGAACTGCAAGGAACCTTAATGGATCGATTTCCTCTCTTGGGAATATTTATTTAGCCTCCTTCCTTATCTTTCATCCTTTTTCTTATTATCTTACTTGTTCTTGATTAAAATATCTCTTTTTTGAGGATTTCTCTTTATTTCTCTTTTATTTTCCTCATTGGCATTCCTTTTATCAATAGGAATCCTTGGGATACGAAATTCCACCAAGGATAACTTAATTATACATCTTTTTACTTATTTTCCACATTTCATCAATATTTTCAATTTCTTTCTTAATAAAGAAATACTTAATTGATCTTTTCTTTTCTTATTGCACTCTTTATGCAACTTTGGACTCCTTGGAACCCAAGGAACCCAAGAGGAACAAGATCCATTCTTGGATTACATTCTTTTGCCTTCTATAGGTTTCCACACCTTTATTTTATTAAAAACTCAATTATTCATTTGCGAATTGAATTTCCTTCTTATTGGGCCCAATAGCCAATAAAGCCCACAAATCAAACAACAAGGCTATTTTAAACGAAATCCATTTATTCACAACAAATTATATCATTATTTGTCCAAATATCTTTAATATGAGAAATTACATTTCTCACCAAAGGAACCCAAAATTTGGGGTTGTAACATCCTTCCCCTCTTAGGAGAATTTTGCCCCCAAAATTCTATCAAGCAAGCAAACAAACAGGATAAACCTTTCATGTGTCCATCATGGCTCTTATGTGGCTTCACCCTTTCCATGGTGCTTCCCAAGAACTTTCATCATCTCGTTTCCTTCCATCTGAGTTCTTTCTTACCTTGGTATATCATACCCTCATAGGTGACTCAGGACATTCCAGCCTCAAAAGCTGAATAGGTTCAGGGCTCACCACACGACTTGGGTACCTCACATAGTGCTCTAGATCAGACTCATGCAACACATCATTTTATCCTGAGGGGTAAGGTTAAACACAACCATCTCCACCAATCCATCTCAAATGGACCCATATATCGGGGACTCAGCTTTCTCAGTTGTAGCTTATAGGGGTCAGATTTTCACATCACATATTCTCCCACAGTGAACTGCATATCAGTCTGCTTTGCATCAGCTCATGACTCATGTCACCACTGGGCTCTCTCTCAGCCATTGCACGATCAAAGCGACTTCATCTGCACACACTTGTGGTTCTTTTCTGACCTTCGCGAGGCCTCCTTCACCAACATCATCATAATGAAGTGGTGACCGACACAAACTCCCTATAGAACTTCTTGCATCCCGATAAAGGCTATGGTGGGTAACATCACATCTTAAGAACTGTCTATATGTATCACCCTAAATGAGCACACATGCTCTCATCAGACCCTCTAGTCTGGATCATACTGTCCATTAGTATGGGGTGATAAACTGTACTATCATCACGTTCTTCATGTATCCACTTCCACCTCATGGAAGTGAACCCTGATCATACCCAAGAACTTTTGAAATCGCATCATGATGTGGTTGAACCATCTCTCTCTTATGTAGTTCAACAGAACCTGTCTCTTGCCAGTACTCTTTCTTTCTCACGTTATCTAGGTAAGGCGATCTACCATAACCCACATCGATCTTCCTTGGTTAAGGGGAGATTTTCCACACCATCCATAGTGATGAACTCCCATTCTCTCTCAGGGACTCTTTTATCCTCTATATCGATACACTGGGTTATTGGTGTTCGTACTTCACCTCTCTCCTGCATGACCACAAGCCACATGCATCCTCATCTTAAGTATCCAAAGTGCTACTATCTCTTACTATCTCAGTAGTATCATGGTATTTGGTGATCTTAAAATCATGATCTCCCGTGTGTCATGATTCCTTAGAAACTCTACACCCCTCTAATAAGGGTTTCATCACCTTTCTTTTCAGAGGAGTGCATCTGGGTTCTACAACCATCCTTTCATTATATCATGGACTAGGCTGGCTAACCAAACAACCTTTAACTTGATCAACTGATATTGTTACATTTGTGTGTTAGCCGAACTTATCTCGTTTCCAACTGAGGGTTAGCCTAACAACCTCTTCTAGCCTCCACCTAACTAGGCAGCTATATCTCAACCAGAGCATCCATTACCACTTCACATTCTTAGGTATTAGATAACATTGATGACATACACATTCCTATATGCCACTTATTATCTCATCTTAGCCCTAAGTCCATCTTCATTAAAAACATTCTGAGCTTATTCCTTTGGTTTTCAAACTCAACCTGGTGTAACCCATAGCTCATGCTAAAAACATCCTTATAAGATGACTACCTTATTTCTCTTTAGCATTTGCAAACCATGAATGTATCATTCACTTTACCATGTTATGTTATCTTCTCTATCCCCATATCTCGTGGCAATGTTCCAAACCACATCATCTTTTATCCTTGGTGTATGGCATGCGTACTGTCCTATCTCTCACTCCCATAACAAGGGGAAATAAGCATTTGGCTGTAGTACAAATATAGAGTTCTTCCTATTCCAAGAGTAGAGATGGTACAACCCACCTTGCCAGTGCACTTTCAAATCTAAGTTGAAACGTGCCACATATGTCTTTACATCACAACCATCATTATATCAAAATTACTTCAATGGAAAATTGGTCTCGAACTTACTTGGTCCAAGCACAATGCTTAGTCATTTCCACTAGGTCTATAGGGTGTCGGCACTTTTGGGGTCATACCTTTTCCCTTATGCATCCAGAGAGTGCCCTACTCATCTGCCCTTTGGGTCCCATGAGTCCATGAAGGTGATCAATCTCCTAACCCATGGCCCTCAGACAATGATAGCTATTACCTCCCGACCCTATGGTCATGTGCAACTAGGGAATTAGGCAACTCCTTCTTCCATCAGTCTTATCCCTACCTGACCTTAGGATAGACTTAGGATTCTATTATTGTACATGTTCAACATAGAACCTTACCCAAACGTTCATCATCTCTCTTCTTGTATTCATGGGATGACTTTCGTCCTTTCATAAGGGTCATGGCGACCTTCCTACCTTGGTCGAGCCCCATACCGGTTACTTCCATGGTAACACATCCACATGCACATAGATATGGTTATCTATGGGTCTATAAGTTCGTTCTCATGCCATGTATTCTTCACTTAGCTTCTCAAGATCCTACGAAACCTCTTTAGGTTACCTCAACACCAACCAAACTGGTAAACTCCCTACCAAAGGGTCACTCTCCCAGGATGGGAGGAAACTACACCTTTATAACAAAGGTCACAAGCATCCTTAGGGTTTACATCCATATAAGCATGCTTAAACCATCAACTACTAAGGCACAAGAGTACCTACAAAACCATGCTAGGTTGCACTTGTTCTCATCCTATTACATCAACTTAGTTGTGAGGGGTTCATCAAACATACCCTTACCTTAAGGGGTTTCCTTTACCTCTACACATAAGAGTAACATGCTCGAAACTATAGAGGCTCAAAACTCACCATGAACATTGGATATAATGCTTCCCCTCTTAGGCCTAGGAGCCCTATGTTCACCTTTGGGTATCCAACTCTATGCTCAATCTCTTAACCACGAATCAAGCATGTTCAAGATATGTCATGTACTTCCATGATCCTTCTACTCGAGCAACACTTCGGAGTTGAGCCCTCCTCAAGGACAACCAACAAGGTACAAGGCCTCACAACCGGTTACTTAAACCTCCTCAGGGTCTAAAGCACTCTTTATCTCATCCAATATGTATTCACTTATACCATAGGTACCAGAAGCATCATCCTCCCTCTAAAGGCAACTAAGATATCATTAGCCTTCAGGGATCAAACATAAGACAATCACTACCATCCACTTAGGTCGCATCATCCTCTACTATCCATTGTTCCCTACGCCTCGGAACCTAAGATTCCAACCTTCTTGCTTGAATCCAACTTTTTCTCTCTAGAGCTAACTCTACATCCAGCCTTACTACCATATGTCCTTTCTCCAAGAAGGGTCAAGCTTCACTAGCATACCTCCACATGGGTGAAGCCTATGCTTGAACTTAGGTTTGTTCAAGATCATTCATATCCCTTTATGCTTATTCCATAAGCCATCCATCATGATCTCTTAACCAGGGTTTCATCAAGCTATACCCTACTTGCCTAAGCCCATAGGGTAACTATAGGTTCTCTTCTAACCTCTTCCATGAAGGAGTTATCCCTCTCTCTAGCATGCACGACCCTCTCCAGGGTTGGGTCGCCAAAGGTATTAGGTCATCTACCCTTTTATGGAATCCCAAAGGCATGTCCAACCAAACACTCGGTCAACCATGACATCCAACTCATCATGTCATCTCTCTCTCAAACCTCCACTTAGGGTTAGGGTTAACATCATCCTCAGAGGATGTGCTAGGTCTCTACTTCTAATGGAGGTCTCTACCCCCAAGACTAACTCTCTCCACTCATCCTCCTATCAAGGAGGTCCATCCTCAGGTCTCTCCTGAGGGTAATGACAACTCGTGTCATACGACCTAAGCATGTATCTATTCCTTTACGCGTACTCTATTAAGCTTATGTCCATGAAATCTTATTTACATGCTTTTTATTAATTTAATGGAGGATTTCTTAATCCTTATCAACCTTACCCATACCTCAAGAGGGTGAGGAGAAGAGAGGAAACCCTAATCCTTAAGGTCCTTAACAGAATTTGAGTTGAGAAGGGATGAACAAGATGAGAGTGTCCTAAAGGTATCTTATTTCGAATTATACCCTAAGACTTTGGCCAGGTAGTCACACGGATCTGGGAGTCCTCGTATTCTGACTAGCGGTGCCGAGGAAAATATTTTCAGTCCCCAGTTGTGATCCATTTCTAGACACCTCTGTCTTTCGGATAATCCTCTAATAACTCCCTTGGGTTCTACAAAATTTGTAAAATTTAATAATTATTAAAGATTAATTGAGGAACCTATGCTCTGATACCAATTGTAACAACCCCACCTCCCGGTAACCCCCAATTAAGGGAGACCCGAAGGACAGAGCTGTTATTCATTGAACAGGATCAATGGTTTGACAAATAATCAATACCAATTAATAAACTTTACCAGCTAAACTGAAAATGGTATAAAATAAAACTTTTCTTACCTTGGAAAAACTGGGATTTCTAAACTTCTATCCACGAAGATGCTAAACTAACAAATCCTCCTGTGCACGTTAATTCTCATTTAATTTCACATATGCCACTTTACTGTTTGTTCTTTTCATTTGTACCTAAAACGCCGACAAACAAAACATCGGTCAGCAAGAAGCTGGTATGTGGGGGAACAATAATCATGCAACTACAATAACAAAGTAATCATCCAATTATCATTTAACAGCCAAGATTACATTTTAAACCATACTAATCAATCCTTTCTATCCCCTATCTTTGTGCTGTCCTTGCAGTGGACTGAGATACTACCTCTCTCTAGGTAGATCCTTATTAGACCCCGCATGATCCTACCTAACAGGTAGATCAATATCTAGGGTTGAGTCGCATGGCACTACCCATAGGTAGTCCAATCTCTAACTCAATGTGACTTGATGGACCTACCCCATTGGTATCCATTTACTAAGTCATTCAATGACCTGATGGGCCTACCCCTTTGGTTGCCATTTACTAGGTCAACCCATTAAGCTACAGAGGGGACTAGGATCTGAGCTAGTAGGCATATCTCTTATGTGATAGTCATATTCACTTTAGAATTTGCATGAATTAAAACATCCAACAGTTTAGTTCAATGCGCGATGAAAACATCGACAGAATCCCTGAAAACTAATTCTACCTAACAGGTAGATCAATATCTAGGGTTGAGTCGCATGGAACTACCCATAGGTAGTCCAATCTCTAACTCAATGTGACTTGATGGACCTACCCAATTGGTATCCATTTACTAAGTCATTCAATGACCTGATGGGCCTACCCCTTTGGTTGCCATTTACTAGGTCAACCCATTAAGCTACAGAGGGGACTAGGATCTGAGCTAGTAGGCATATCTCTTATGTGATAGTCATATTCACTTTAGAATTTGCATGAATTAAAACATCCAACAGTTTAGTTCAATGCGCGATGAAAACATCGACAGAATCCCTGAAAACTAATTTAGGTAGTCATAAGCGTAACCGCATACCTTTGATTGCAGATTTAAAGATAGTATCAAATATGTAGGGAAACACAATCAAGCAAGCTATGATGAATAGAAATCCTAAAATAAAAGTACAAATTTCCTTTTATTAATATTTATCCAATTTCATCACACTATTAAGGATTTCAATTCCAATTTTAGAGTTTCTTTGGAAATTAGGGTTTTTTCCTCTTCTTTCAATATTATGATCCTTAATTTATCAAAACTACATGAAACCCCTAATTTCTCATTATAATACATCTTTATCAAGTTTTAGGATCTTTACTAAGCATCTAATTATCTTATTCCGAATAAATATGATTTTTATCTCCTTTTATCCCAAATTTGGAGGGAAAGTCCATAATGACTTAACCTATCTATCTACCAAAATTGGGCTCATTATCTTGAATAAATCGTTACTTTTCTTTAAGTGCAAGTTATATCTTAATTATATATATTTTTCACCTATTTTCTCTTTCCTTTGCTATAGAATTACTATTCTGAGTTCCTCGAACCTCAAGAAACCTTAATGGCTCGATTTCCCCTCTTGGGAATATTTATTTATCCTCCTTCCTTATCTTTTATCCTTGTTCTTATTATCTTACTTGTTCTTTTATTAAAATATCTCTTTTTTGAGGATTTCTCTTTTATTTTCCTCATTGGAATTCCTTTTATCAATAGGAATCCTTGGGATACGAAATTCCACCAAGGATAACTTAATTATACCTCTTTTAACTTATTTTCCACATTTTATCAATATTTTCAATTTCTTTCTTAAAAAAGAAATACTTAATTGATCTTTTCTTTTCTCATTGCACTCTTTATGCAACTTTGGACTCCTTGGAACCCAAGGAACCCAAGAGGCACACAATCCATTCTTGGATTACATTCCTTTGCCTTCTAGAGGTTTCCACACCTTTATTTTCTCAAAAACTCAATTATTCATTTACTAATTGAATTTCCTTGTTATTGGGCCCAATAGCCAATAAAGCCCACAAATCAAACAACAAGGCTATTTTAAACGAAATCCATTTATTCACAACAAATTATATCATTATTTGTCCAAATATCTTTAATATGAGAAATTACATTTCTCACCAAAGGAACCCAAAATTTGGGGTTGTAACACTACCTGCTCGAGGTTTCTTCTGTGTGGGGTTTCATATTCTCATTAGAGGCATGTTTTATAACTTTCTCCACGTTTATTGCTTACCATAAGCTTGCTAGCTCATGTTTTTGCTTGAAAATGATGATTCATGCACTAAAAAGCTATGCTTGACTTGGATTTCGATTTTTATAATGTTACCTATTCTGATTTCAGTTCTAGATGAACCTATGATCATGTTTACATTATTTCAAAGGTATAATATGACTTGGATCAGATTGGTTTGAGAACCTATGGTGCTAAGAACCTATCAACCAATGGTCAATTTTAGGGTTTAAAGCTGATTTCTTATATAAACCCATGACCCGATGATGTTACCATTGCAACAACCCTATGGTGTTGTCTTCATGACAACTGATGGTCATGATCAAAGATGTCAAATGATGGTGACAGACTATGGTCATGCACTTAGGTCAAGTTTTGGATCAATTAGAAGTTTAATGATCAATCATTAAGTACCCTACTAATGTTATCAGTCAATGATGACATTAGCTTAATATTTGATGTTAACTAATGAATATAGTGTTGATCTAACAAGCTATGGAGATTTAATTGTCACTAATGATGGTGGACCAGGTCTCTACAACCTATGGTAAGTTAATAATTGCAGTTGTAGCATCAATTAAGCCTTAGACCAATGGTTTCTTGGGTCACATGATGCAATGGTCGGACCTATACTGTAATTGATGATTTTAACATATGAACTTGACCCAATGGTCAACATCTACTATTTATTCCTTCAATAATGTGGAACAGTGTTCTGAAAAGTGGTAATCGGTGTACGGGCAGAGAGGGTACCGAATAGAGTATATACGGTATGCGGGAGTATAAGGGGGAGAATATTCGATTTTAATCGGTTTTGATTTTTTTTAATATTAATCATAAAGATATGTAAATTATATATTGACCATATAATAATGACAATGATAAGTAATTAGAAACATTTATAAGTAATAGACTAACTATAAACTTATAGAGAAAACGTCAATAGTAAGGATCAGTTCAATAAACACTAACTATAAACTTATAGAGAAAACATGAGCAGAAGACCAAATATGTAAATTGGAAGAAGAGAATGTAATTGTAATGACCAATAGTAGTATTAGAAAAAGTTACTGTAAAAAAAAATTATTACTAGCATTTGATTTTGAAAATCGCCGATTAATCGGCTGATTATTCCCCCGATCGGCCGATTAATCGGTCAAGGACCGATTAATCGGCTGATTATTGATAATCGGTTCGGTAGACCCCCAAAAAGGAATATTCGGCCGATTATTCGGCCTAAGCGGGGGATTTTCCGAACAGTGATGTGGAATGATGGATAATGTAATATGTTGGTCCTAATAATGTGATTTATATGGTTTCCTTTATATGATCAACTTAAGCAGCTTACTTGTTGACAATGGATGGCTTGTTTTAAATGAACAATCGATTGTGGGTTTTACCCTACTCTCGATGGAACTTTTTGTGTTGTTAATCAAGGGATGTCTAGGGTTAAATGGTGTCTCTTTCTAGAGAAAAAATCAAAGACTTCATAGGTGTTTTATCCAAGATGTTTACTTATGTAAACAACCGGTCGTCTTGCCTTTTAAACATCTAATGGTTCTGGGTGACATTCTGGTAGGGTGATATTAGTTGAATGATGATGCAAAAAATGGAGGGTTACCGTTAATAAGGTAGTACTACCTATTCACTCATATGAATAGAAGGGATGATAACCATATTGTGTTGATATGTAACCCTAATGAGGTATAGCTTGTTATACCTAGCTTTAATATAACTAAATGATGGTAATTGGGTATGAATAGTCCTTGAATGACTAATTCAATCATGAGGTACTCTTTTATCGTCAATGAAACACTAGTATTCTATAACCCATTGGTTACACCTTGATTTATGTGTGGGTTCATACTTGAGAATAGTATGGACTGTTATGGTGATGCTTCACCTTATGCATCCATGATCCAATGGGGATGCCGTGAGTTAGGGTTTGGCTATAAGTGTTGATTAGTAACATTGATATAATTTGTCATGTTGAACCTAACTCTAATGCAAATAGATAAAGATGAGTATTCATGTTTAACATTATTATATGATGGAATGATGGTGGAATAACCTCCTTAACAGGATCATAACCTTAATGTGTTAATTGGTGGTTATCATATCCACATTGTCGATACTTTCTTATACTAAACATGTGCATTATAAATATGATGAGGGTTAATCATATCTAGATTCCTTGCATGTTGATGTGATAAAGGAATGTTCTTAATGTTAATATAACCCTGCTATGATTGGTTATGAATATCTCCTAGTTCATTAATGCAATATTATGTTGATCTGGTGTATTACATCTAAGTGATGTTGTTGAGCCTTGTTATAAGGCATGAAAATGTAATGATGTTCTTGAAGGGAATAGTATGATGGTCTTAATGACCTTTGGGCATGGTTGAGCCCTGAATGAGGTGTAATCCTCTTGTGTTGATAAGGGTTGATACCCTGTGATATTGAAAAAATGATTTCTATCTTGTGTTAGTATGATGACTAATGTGGTCTCATGAATGGCACGTGAATAGTATCATGTGATGATGAGATGAGAAATTATATTCCACACATTTTGTATCTTTTAAAATTTATGATATTTATATGCTTGCTAGAAGTGAATTAGGGTTTGTATGTCCACTTATTTGATGTAGACTTAATTTACCCAATTGGCATAACTAATAAGATGGAACTGTAATCATGTAGTGCCCCGTGCCATAGATCCATCTGAGTGTTAGAACTTTCCAGATGGTGAAACGAGTATTCCTAAGGGAAACTCAGAGGGCATCTGATGAGTATGTGGGGTGCTTGTCATCCTGAATTCAAGTGTTTAGGGAGGATGACTATGACCATACCTCGCCCTCAGTTTGAGAATGGTTGCGGTCGTGTCTAGGTGATTATATATGTGATGATATTGGAGGACAACTACGGTTGTACCTCAAATGGTTGGGTATGTGTACCCACCTCTTTTCACTAGTGCCATAACCTATACCAAGGATGGACTCGGCTGTAGCAGCTTGACCTTATGTGTTGCTATGGAAAACCCGTACTGATTGGGGTCCGAGAAGATATTAGGAGTCCGACTCTTCCTAGATCTTGTATGGCACTGATTTCGACTTAGAAATGGTCAGTTGGATTTTGAGTGGTATCCTCAATTTCCTCAGGGCATAATAAAAGATGTAAGATAGCCATGTAGCATATTTGTTTAGGGTTATCCACAAAGTGTCACATTGGATGATAACCCTTATTTGTTATCTTTACAAAAAGATGATTCTTAGTGCAATTAAGAGATAGTAGATATACTTATGTTGTGGATATGATTAAGATTGTAGATGAATACATACAATAGCCATACTTATGTTGATAACTATACTGCTACTGCTGATTATAATCATGATGCTAGCTATCTCATGTTATTAGTTATGTTTAGCATGCTAGCCATGCCTTTGTAACTAGAGATGCATATAATGCTAATCATGCTTATCTAGATAATTGTGCTTATGTTGTTAGCTCTTTTTATAATGTTGATATGTTCAACCAATTAGACATGCTCCTATTGTTATCTATGCTATGTTATTAGACTTGCTCATGATGATAGATATGCATATGCTACTGAATTGCTTATATTGTCAACAACATAAAGGATGATAGTCTGGCTAATGACAATAGTTATTATCTGCTCCTTAATGTATTTTGTTAATCATCAGTACTACTGAGCTTATTTTTTATATCTAATTAATCTTCTTAACTGTTTAATTACATAAAATTGTTGTAATCAATAAACGTTGTTGGAGGTTATATCTCTTGTTGGGACATGGGTCTCACCCTTGTGGTTCGCCACATTTTTTTAGGTAATCAGAAGTGACGAAAACAAACATGTGGTAGCAAAGAGGAGCTATAGTAATGAATCTTTGAGACAGTTGATTAGATGTCTAGTGTGTCCTAGAGTCGTCCCTGTATTCTCAGGCCCGGGCAGGAAAAGTTTGTATATGGTGTTTCAAACAAATCGAACTTTAGTTAGCATGCTAATGCTTGTTTGTGTGACATATACAAATATTGTTCTCCTGTGTATATATGTTGTGGCCAAGGTGATAGACCAATTTGTATCAAATTCTTGGCATAGTATGGATACAAGAAATATGTTGGGCTCTTATGCAAATGTTTGAGTGGGTGTTGATGTTGAAATCAAATTTAATTTACCTATATTTTTGGGTATGTGATTAAGTAGTGATTGATTGTGGTTTATGTTTTGAGTAATCTCATTTAGTGTAACAATTTCTAACAAGTTGTTATCAGAGCTTTAGGTTCACTGATTCTATAGGGACACTAGGACTTAAGACTAGGATGATTTCTAAATTAGGAATATGACAAAAATATGGTGTATACTACCTAATCTCAGTACTTGGATGCCCTGGCCAGGTATTCAATTATTGAAGAAAGGTAAGTATGGAACTCTTAGATTATTATCTTTCTTATTACTATGATAAAGTAGCATTTTGAGACAATCTAAAGATCATAATGAATAAGAAATCATGGTTTTAATATCTCAATCCTACCGTAAAGAAGATGAGATGCATCATTATCTATCAAAACTTGAATGTTTGGTAAATATAAGAGAAAGATACAACACCATGAAATCTAAATCTAAATACAAATGAGGAAAAGAGGAGTTCTTGAAGATGCATTTCAAGAAGATAATAAAGTAAAAGATAGACAAGTCTATGCTTATAAAGTGAATCAAGGTATGAAATCCACATAAGATAGAGAGAACTCCTATAACATGTATAAAATGAGAAGATGAAAGGGAAAAATTAAAAAGGAATAAGGTAGAACCTGAGTTAATCCCAGACCAACCTATGTGTGTAAGAAAGTGTTAATGTAAAATCAACATGGCATGTGAAAGAAATTAACGGAGATGATCCAAGTTTAATGAAGAAAATGAAGAATATGATGATTTACGTGCTGATAAGTGGTTGAAAAACATAATAAAATAAGAGAACATACACTAGTGGAATAAGTAGTCATCAAGGAAGGAGTAATGAGATATGTTAATCATGATGAATCCTATGCTAATGGCAAGGAACCCAAAATCAAAAAGGTAAAATGATACATAAGAAGCTGCAACCTGCAAAATGAAAATAGAACTGGTTACCTTTTTTATAGTGACCCTTGAAAAATAATACTATGGTATGGGAAGTGTGTTTCACTTTGTGTCTTTCCTTTCCAGGACACCACTTTCAAGTGGATCATTCCCACTTGGTATGTGTGAATTCATTGTATACATGAGGGTGGATAGCTTATTATAGCATAAGGTTGTTTGGACTATGGTTCTATGATCATAAAGTTTGTGATGATTTTGATTATGAACCTTCCAATAATTAGGAAGACTACTCTTATATGTCTTGATATGTACTATGTTGGTAAAAGTAGATGATACAAGGATGTGAGTTCCTTATAGTACATGAGGTGGATATCAAGGTAATGAATCCTAGTATCCAAGATGTATCAATAATATAAGAAATATGTGAAGGTTGGAGATGGTTATTAAATGAACATTCCAAATATTCCTCCCCCTTATAGAGAGGGAGAGAGAGTTGATGATGACCCTCTAAATGTTGTTTGGAAGGAAAAACAAAAGTGATTCTATAATGTTATGTATGGTTCAATGATAGCTGGGCAAGACCACTATCAAGGATAGATGGTTTGTTGGTCAATAGATATGTATGCAATGTTCCTTTAAGATAAACCAATTATCAATATCAATGCATAAGAGTTAGATTGGATGAAATAATTCACATGACCATGATGAGTTTATGGTTATGTAATTTAGACTAACCAATGTACAAATAGAATTTATGAATAGGAGGAACAAAGTGTTTCAGTAATGTCATACAAGTTATATCAAGCTTTGAATGATGACATGCCAAAGTATTTCAAATATGGTCAAAATATGATCAATATTTCTTAAAAAACCTTAAGGTTTCCAAAGCAGCAATAGCTATGAGACAAGTTGAATAAGAGTGAGATGGGGTTGATTAAATTTCTTTATGGGATCATGATATGTCTTGGAAGTAGGTTGTGTAAATCCTAGTAAGGTGAAGATAGTGTTTTTGTTTCACCCCTAACAAGGTTGACTAGGAATGATCTTTCCTTGTATGGAATGACAGCTATCAACGTCATCATTTCTTTTGATGCTGAAAAAGAACTGACGAGAGTTCTAGTTTCAGTAAAAAAAATGATGGATACATTGCCTTTTTTTATGCTTCAAGGAATGGTGTGGGACACATGCCATGATTGGTAAAAAGATAGCAAGTATGACTTTTGAGTAATGTGTTGATACAATAGATATAATTTTAGGATGATAGATATAATTTAAAGTTGAACATTACTACTAGAGTTGTATAGATGACACACCAAGTCTCTACATTCCATATTGAGAATGTCTTCTTAGGTGGGGGTTTTTGTGCTGACCCAAGATGAGATATGTATGAATGATGTGAAATCACCATGATATGAAAGCAACCATGTGAAGGTAATAGGATGAGGTGAAAAGGAAGTACCCATCTTTGTTTACCTTGGATTTCAGGGGCAAAATCCCTACTAGGGGTTTATAGTTGTAAGGCCCCTAAACTTGCTTAATGAATTGAATAAGCTTAATTATCATAATTGAATTCTTATAACCCTAATATAACATTGTGATATGCTTTAAAATCATAATACAAGCTTAATTTTCATATTTGGTCCAATTTAGACAATGTTTGAGCAAGTTATGCAATTTTATGCACATTTTGGACTTTTATGCAGTTTAACCAATTGAGAGGTTTTCTTTGCTATTTATCACTTGAATTATGTTCCTTGGATATTATCTCATCATTATTGAGCTTTTTGAGCCATGGGGAACCTGTTTAAACCTTGGTTTGAAGGTGTTTTCTCCAAGGGTATTTTAGGGTTTACCCTTCATAGATGAGCTACCTTTAGTAGCTATCAACTAATGAATTATGTGATTGGCTGGGAAATTCGACAAAAGAAAGATAAGCATGTCTATAAGGACGGAGGGGGAGCTTTTTGTGTGTGTGCTTGTATATTCTTAATAGTTTAAGGCCATAGAAACATGGAGAAGCTACTTTACACCTCATGCTTGCTTCCATCCTTATCCATGGGCTATATTTACCTCTTCCTTGCTCAAGTTCGAAACTATGATTGATTTCTCCTTCCTCTAACCTGGATCAATGACTCCCCTATGTGTTTCTACAAAACCAAGTGCTCTAAGGTAGAATACAATCTGTTTTTGGAGAAGAAGGTCTCCTAGAGCTCCATTTAGCCCTACCTAGGGTTTCCAAGGTCATCTTCTAGGGATTTCGACCAAGGCAAGTTATTTTATTCCTTCCTTCTCCATTTGTCTTTCTCTTATCCTTCCTTAGACCTTCGTCCAGGATGTAACCTTGTTGTTCCATGGTAGACTTTGCTTTAAATCTCTAAAATCCTACCTTTCTTGCTCCTTATGCTTAGAGTTTGCTCATTTGATGAAGAAAGGTGCTAGATGGACGAGTTCATAGCTTATGCTTGGATATTTTACCCTACCTTCTCAAGATTTCTTCTGTGTGAGGGTTTCATATTCTCATTATAGGCAATTTTTATAACTTGCTCCATGTTTATTGCTTACCATAAGCTTGCTAGCTCATGTTCTTGCTTGAAAATGATGATTCATGCACTAAAAAGCTATGCTCGACTTGGATTTCAATTTTTATAATGTTCCATGTTCTAATTTCAGTTCTATATGAACCTGTGATCATGTGTACGTTATTCCTAAGGTATAATATGACTTGTATCAGGTTGGTTTGACAACCTATGGTGCTAAGCACTTATCAACCAATGGTCAAATTTAGGGTTTAAAGCTGATTTCTTATATAAATCCATGACCCAATGACGTTACCATTGCAACAACCCTATGGTGTTGTCTTCATGACAACTGATGGTCATGATCAAAGGTTTCAACTGATGGTGACAGCCTATGGTCACCCCATTAGGTCAGGTTTTGGATCAATTAGATGTTTAATGAACAATCATTAAGTACCCTACTGATGTTATCAATCAATGATGACATTAGCTTAATATTTGATGTTGACTAATGAATATAGTATTGATATAACAACCTATGGTGATTTAATGGTCACTAATGATGGTGGATCAGGTCTCTACAACCTATGTTCAGTTAAGAATTGTAGTTTTAGCATCAATTAAGCCTTAGACCAATGGTTTCTTGGGTCACTTGATGTAATGGTCTGACTTATACTGTAATTGATGGTTTTAACATATGAACTTGACCCAATGGTGAATATCTACTATTTATTCCTCCAATAAAGTGGAATGGTAGCTAATATAATATGTTGGTCCTAATAAAGTGATTTAGATGGTTTCCTTTATATGATCAACTTAAAGAGCTTACTTGTTGACAATGGATGGCTTGTTTTAAATGAACAATCGATTGTGGGTTTTACCCTACTCTCAATGGAACTTTTTGTGTTGTTAGTCAAGGGATGTCTAGGGTTAAATGGTGACTCTTTCTAGAGCACAAATCAAGGACTTCATAGGTGGTTTATCCAAGGTGTTTACTTTCTGTAAACAACCAATGGTATTACCTTTTAAACATCCAATGGATCTGGGTGACATTGTGGTATGGTGATATGGGTTGAATGATGATGGAACAATTGGAGGGTTACCCTTAATAAGGTAGTAGTACCTATTCACTCATATGAATAGAAGGGATGATAACCATATTGTGTTGCTATGTAACCCTAATGAGGTATAGCTTGCTATACCTAGCTTTAATATAACTAAATGAGGGTAATTGGGTATGAATAGTCCTTGAATGACTAATTCAATCATGTGGTACTCTCTTATTGTTGTTGAAACACTAGTATGCTATAACCCATTGGTTACACCTTGATTTATGTGTGGGTTCATACTTGAGAATATTATGGAATGCTATGGTGATGCTTCACCTTATGCATCCATGATCCAATGGGGATGTCGTGAGTTAGGGTTTGGGTATAAATGGTGATTAGTAACATTGATATAATTTGTCATGTTGAACCTAAATCTAATGCAAATAGATAAAGATGAGTATTCATGTTTAACATTATTATATGATGGAATGATGGTTGAATAACCTCCTTAACATGATCATAACCTTAATGTGTTAATTGGTGGTTATCATAGCCACATGGTTGATACTTTCTTATGCTAAACATGTGCATTATGAATATGATGAGGGTTAATCATATATAGATTCCTTGCAAGTTGATGTGATAAAGGCATGTTCTTAATGTTGATATAACCCTACTATGATTGGTCATGAATATCTCCTTGCTCATTAATGCAATATTGTGTTGATCTAGTGTATTACATGTAAGTGATGTTGTTGAGCATTATTATAAGGCATTCAAATATAATGATGATCTTGTAGGGAATAGTATGATGGTCTTAATGACCTTTGGGCATGGTTGAGCCCTGAATGAGGTGTAATGCTCTTGTGTTGATAAGGGTTGATACCCTGTGATATTGTGAAAAGGATTTATATCTTGTGACAATATGATGACTAGTGTGGTCTCATGAATGGCAAGTGAATAGTACTATGTGATGATGATATGATAAATTATGTTCCACACATTTTATATCTTTTAACAGTTGTGATATTTATATGCTTGCTAGAAGTGAATTAGGGTTTGTATGTCCACTTGTTTGATGCAGCCTTACTTCACCCAATTGGCATAACTAATCAAGTAAAACTCTAATCATGTTGTGCCCTGTTCCATAGATCCATGTGAGTGTCAGAACTTGCCAGATGGTGAAATGAGTATTCCTAAGGGAAACCCGGAGCGCATACTGATGAGTATGTGGGGTGCTTGTCATCCTGAATTCAAGTGTTTAGGGAGGATGATTGCGGTCATACCTAGCCCTCAATTTGAGAACTGCTACAGTCGTGTCTCAGTGATTATATATGTGATGATATTGGAGGACAACTATGGATGTACCTTGTATGGTAAGGTATGCGTACCCACCTCTTTTCACTAGTGTCGTGACCTATACCAACAACAGACTAGGCTGTAGCACCTTGACCTTATGTGTCGCTGTGGCAGACCCGTAATGACCGGGGTGGAGAAGATCTTAGGAGTCTGACTCTTCCTAGATCTTTTATGGCACTAATTTCAACTTAGCAGTGGTCAGTTGGATTTTGAGTGGTATCCTCAATTTCCTCAGGGCATAATGAAAGATGTAAGATAGAAGTGTAACATATTTGTTTAGGTTTATACACAGCGTTTCACATTGGATGATAACCCTTGTTTGTTATCTTTACATAAAGACGATGCTTAGTGCAATTAAGAGATATTAGATATACTTATGTTCTAGATATGCTTAAGATTATAGATGAATACATACAATAGCCATGCTTATGTTGATAACTATACTATTACTGTTGATTATAATCATGATGCTAGCTATCTCATGTTGTTAGTTATGTTTAGCATGCTAGCCATGCCTTTGTAACTAGATATGCATATAATGCTAATCATGCTTATCCAGATAATTGTGCTTATATTGTTATCTCTTTTTATGATGTTGATGTGTTCAACCAATTAGACATGCTCCTGTTTTATATATGCTATGTTATTAGACTTGCTCATGATGCTAGATATGCATATGCTACTGAATTGCTTATATTTTCAACAAGATAAAGGATGAAAGTCTGGCGAATGACGATAGTTATTATCTGCTCCTTTATGTATTTTGTTAATCATCAGTACTGCTGAGCTTATTTGTTATATCTAATTAATCTTCTTAACTGTTTAATTACTTAAAAATGTTGTAATCAATAAATTTTGTTGGAGGTTATATCTATTGCTGGGACATGGGTCTCACCCTTGTGGTTCGCCACATTTTTTTAGGTAATCAGAAGTGAAGAAAATAAACATGTGGTAGAAAAGAGGAGCTATAGTAATAAATCTTTGAGAAAGTTGATTAGAAGCTTAGTGTGTCCTAGAGTCATCCCTGTACTCTCAGGTCTGGGCAGGAAAAGTTTGTATATGGTGTTTCAAACAAATCGAACTTTAGTTAGCATGCTAATGCTTGTTTGTATGACATATACGGATATTGTTCTCCTGTGTATATATGTTGTGGCTAAGGCGATAGACCAATTTGTATCAAATTCTTGGCATAGTATGGATACAAGAAATATGTTGGGCTCTTATGCAAATGTTTGAGCGGGTGTTAAAGTTGAAATTGGATTTAATTTACCCATATTTTTGGGTATGTGATTAATTAGTGATTGATTGTATTTTATGTTTTGATTAATCTCATTTAGTGTAATAGTTTCTAACAAGTTGGTATTAGAGCTTTAGGTTCACTGAGTATATGAGGACACTAGGACTTAATACTACGATGATGTCTAAATTAGGAATATGACATAAAATATGGTGCATACTGCCTAATCTCAGTACTTGGATGCCCTGACTAGGTATTCAATTATTGAAGAAAGGTAAGTATGGATCTCTCAGATTGTTATCTTTCTTATTACTCTGATCAAGTATTCATTTTGAGACAATCTAAAGAGAATAATGAATAAGAAATCATGGTGTGAATATCTCAATCCTACCTCAAAGAAGATGAGAATTGTATCATTATCTATCAAAACTTGAATGTTTGGTAAATATAAGAGAAAGATACAACATCATGAAATATAAATCTGAATACACATAAGGAAAATAGGAGTTCTTGAAGATGTGATTCAAGAAGATAATAAAGTAAAAGACATACACATCTATGCTTATAAAGTGAATCAAGGTATGCAATCCACATAAGATAGACAAAACTCCTATAACAAGTATAAAATGAGAAGATGAATGGGAATAAAGACAAAGGAATAAGGTGGAACCTGAGTCAATCTCAGACCAACCTATGTGTGTAAGAAAGTGTTAATGTAAAATCAACATGGCATGTGAAAGTAATTAAGGGAGATGATCCATGTTTAACGAAGAAAATGAAGAATATGATGATTTACATGTTGATAAGTGGTTGAAAAACATAATAAAATAAAAGAACATACTACTAGTGGGATAAATAGTCATCAAGCAAGGAGTACTGAGATATGTTAATAATGATGATTCCTATGCTAATGGCAAGGAACCCGAAATGAAAAAGGTAAAATGATACATAAGAAGCTGTAACCTGCATAATGAAAATAGAATTGGTTACCTTTTTCTAGTGACCCTTGAAAAATACTACTATGGTATGGGAAGTGTGTTTCATTTTGCGTCTTTCCTTTCTAGGGAACAACTTTCAAGTGGATCATTGCCAGTTGGTATGTGTGAATTCATTGTAAACACGAGGGTGGATAGCTTATTATAGCATAAGGTTTTTTGGACTATGGTTCCAAGATCATAAAGTTTGTGATGATTTTGCTTCTGAGCCTTCCAATAATTAGTAAGACTACTCTTATATGTCTTGATATTTATTATGTTGATAAAAGTAGATGATATAAGGATGTGAGTTCCTTATAGTACATGAGGTGGATACCAATGTAATGAATCCTAGTATCCAAGATGTATCAATAATATGAGAAATATGTGAAGGTTGGAGATGTTTATTAAATGAACATTCCAAGTATTCCTCCCCCTTAAAGAGCGGGAAAGAGTTGATGATGACCCTCTAAATGTTGTTTGGAAGGAAAAACAAAAGTGATTCTATAATGTTGTGTATGGTTCAGTGATAGCTGGGAAAGACCACTATCAAGGATAAATGGTTTGTTGGTCAATAGATATGTGTGCCATGTTCCTTTAAGATAAACCAATGATCAAATATCAATGCAAAAGAGTTATATTGGATGACATAATTCACATGAACATGATAAGATTATGGTTATGTCCTTTTGACTAACCAATGTACAAATAGAATTTATCAATAGGAGGAACATAGTGTTCCAGTCATGTCATACAAGTTATATCAAGCTTTGAATGATGACATGTCAAAGTATTTCAAATATGGTCAAAAATATGATCAATATTTCTTCAAAAACCTTAGGGTTGCCGAAGCAGCAATAGCTATGAGACAAGTTGAATAAGAGTGAGATGAGGTTGATTAAATTTCTTTATGGGATCATGATATGTCTTCTAAGTAGGTTGTGTAAATCCTAGTAAGGTGAAGATAGTGTTGTTGTTTCACCCCTGACAAGGTTGATTAGGAATGATGTTTCCTTGTATGGAATGGCAGCTGCTAGCGTCATCATTTCTTTTGATGCTGAAAAAGAACTGACAAGAGTTCTAGTATCAGTAAAAAAAGGATGGATACATTGCCTTTTTTATGCTTCAAGGAATGGTGTGGGGAACATTCCATGATTGGTAAAAAGATAGCAAGTATGACTTTTGAGTAATGTTTTGATGCAATAGATATAATTTTAGGATGATAGATATAATTTAAAGTTGAAAAATACTACTAGAGTTGTATAGATGACACATCAAGTCTCTACATTCCATATTGAGAATGTCTTCTTAGGTGTGGGTTTTTGTGCTGACCCAAGATGAGATATCTATGAATGATATGAAATCACCATGATATGCAAGTAACCATGTGAAGGTAATAGGATGAGGTGCAAAGGAAGTACCCCTCTTTGTTTACCTTGGATTTTGGGGGAGAAATCCCTGCTAGGGGTTTATAGTTGTAAGGCCCCTAAACTTGCTCAATGAGTTGAATAAGCTTAATTTTCATAATTTAATTCTTATAACCCTAATATAACATTGTTATATGCTTTGAAATCATAATACAAGCTTAAGTTTCAAATTTTGTCCAATTTGGACACTGTTTGAGCAAGTTATGTAATTTTATGCAATTTACCAAATTGAGAGGTTTGCTTTGCAATTTATCACTTGAATTATGTTCCTTGGATATTAGCTCATCAATCTTGAGCTTTTTGATCCATGGGGTGCCTATTTAAACCTTTATTTGAAGGTGTTTTCTCCAAGGGTATTTTAGGGTTTACCCCTTCACAAATGAGCTACCTTTAGTAGCTATCAACTAATGAATTATGTGATTGGTTGGGAAATTCGACAAAGGAAAGATAAGAAGGTCTATAAGGATGGTGGGGTAGCTACTTGTGTTTGTTCTTGTATATTCGTAATAGTTTAAGGCCATAGAACCATGGAGAAGCTACTTTTACACCTCGTACTTGCTTCCATCCTTATCCATGGGCTATATTTACCTATTCCTTGCCCAAGTTCGAAACTATGCTTGCTTTCTCTTTCCTTTAACCTGGAGAAACGACTCCCCTCTGATCAAAGGTGTCAAATGATGGTGACAACCTATGGTCACCCCTTAGGTCAAGTTTTGGATCAATTAGAAATTTAATGATCAATCAGTAAGTACCCTACTGATGTTATCAATCAATGATGGTATTAGCTTAATATTTGATGTTGACTAATGAATATAGTGTTGATCTCACAACCTATGGTGATTAAGAGGGAACATTCAAATAATATTTTCTTAAATTATAAGCTACATTTTAATAAATATGATCTATTAAACAAATGACCTAGAACCCTTGACATCCTAAGAAACCACCTCCTAATATTTATTCCCATCTAACTCCTATGTTACTAACCCTCAGATCCAAGTCCAAGGGTTCTCTAAGTCATGCAATTGATCTATGTTGTGGTTCCCCACCTTCCACATGATCGGTGTTTAGCTCACCTAGATCACAAATCTATAGAGAATAGGTTGTATCCTACCTCCAGTTGATCCATGGTAGCAAGTGACCTCATGGACACCAAATCTTGTGGAAGAGGACAACTCAAGTGGGTAAAACAAAAGCACTAGCTTTGTATACCCTAGATGAGGTCATAGACCCCATGCCTACCTTACCCTCACCCAACATTACCCAAAACAACCCTACACAAATTTAGGATTTATAGGGATGGATGGGAATATCATGCAAATCTATATAGAGCTCTCCCTTTATCCTTTAATGATCTACAGAGCTCTACACAAACTTTTATTTTCTTACCATGTTGTTGTGGAAGTGCAACAATACCAAGAACTCACTCCCCCATTTCCCACCAATGCTACAACCTCTTCCTATTTGGGTCATCAAAACCTAGATCCTCACTAATCCAAATCACCACCTATAGATTCTCTAGTCCTACATGAAACTAGACATCTAGTTCCCAAAAACTATGTACATCTCTTCCTCCAAAATCTCCTTATATGGCAAGATTCACCATTGTGACACTTGCCTACACACACTAGGATTTTTAACCTAGTAGATGAGTTTTTGTGATCCACATGACTTAGTTGAACTCAGGTTGCATGCCAACAAGAACAGAGAAACATTACACTCTAATCAGGATCCCAATCTCACTTTGTCGGAGTTTGCTGCATCATGAGGCAAAAATTGGAGCAACGAGCTGCGTGGAAGGATCCAAGGGTCAAACTTGCTCAGTACAAATGACTAAATCACAAATATGACAAGCAACCCATATTAAGTAAGTCCACTTTCCCATCTCGATTCTAGATAATGCTAGAAGTTAGGAAAAAATAAAAATTCACAAAAGTTTAGACTATTGGTTAGAATGTCTACAAACTATAAGCATGTCCTAGCCATACTATTATTATCACTATTTAATTTAACCATTTTTATATTCCAAAAATATCAAATAACCCAAAACACTATGGGATTTTGGGTCTAGCCACTTGCTAACATGATTCACTATAGGTGGGTATACGATATAATTATCTAATAGTTTGATTATTATCTATATTTTGGATCCCTAAATAGTGATTCATGAACTCTTAATATGGATTTCCCCCTCCCCCAAACGTTTGTAAAATTTGAAAAACCCTAGAAGATGATCTAGTATGGCATAATAACATGTCAATAAATAAGTAATATAATTTGACCCTTTTCATAACCTTGAAACTTGTCCTAATATATATGACTTTTCAAAAGTTAAGGTTTAATGGAACTATATGCTATTAAATATATAGTTCCTTATGATTTTAGTACCTATTAAGGGACATGTTGTAGATTATCAAGAAGACCTATCAAACTAGAATATGGATTGACCATACTCTATATATCACATCATCCTTATTTCATGAAAACCAAAATACTCTTGAACTTGATAATCAGATCACTCTATTTACTTCAAAAAGGAAGTTTTTTGGAAGTAACCTCTTGGTTGTGATGTTTCTGTGCATATCTATGGCTTCCTATATTATTAATTACTTGGATACATATTATAAGTTGTATGCTCTTTTATGTTTTAACATCATAGTACGAATTCATCAAATCAAGCTATGCTAGTGGTTTTGAATTACTATGGGTTGATGAGATATTAGTGATCTCTCACATGTAAGACACATTACTTGGGGCCTATTCAAGGAACCTCCTCCTAAATGTGATTAAATTTAATTTTACTTTTCTAGTAGAAAATTTTGAAATATAATTTATATAATTTTGTTCCTAAAAATCATCAAACTTGTTGCTAAAGCAAGTTTCTTTGTTATAGTTTCATTCTTTACAATATGTTCCTTTGTTCCTTTTCTATGATGCACTGAACTTAGTTTTCTATTATACTTAATGGCACCTTGTACACAACACACATATGTTGCCAAAATTTACATTATACAATTATACAACTTAAGGGCATATTTGATGATCCATACACTTTCAAAATTATGGGTGGGACATTAAGTAACCACTCTATTCTTGTCTATACTTCTCATATATATTTCATTACTTTTCCTTTTTGATGTAATAATGTTGTAATAACCTTCAACCCAAATGATGTATCTTTCCAATATGCAACGTACTTCAATTTCAATAACAGAAACACCTTGGTTGTTATTTAGATATCAATCCACTCTGGATGCAATATATGATCTAAGAGTGAACACACTCACATATCTTAATATATAATACAAAAGGGTGTTGTTATGTCTAGGGTGCATTATAGTGCATTTGGATATTCCTAAGGAAAATTTATCAAAGTTCTAGGAAAAAACTGACTCCTAGGTCTTAAATTCCATTTAAATAAATTTTATGAATAGATGTGTTCACATATTCTACGTTCTTCTCTACCCTTGATGGCACTCTTTGATTTCTAAAAAGGCTATAATGGTATTAGGTTAGAGGATTCCCTCTCCCACTATTTATTCATCATTGTCATGCAACTTTGAAAAAGAATCTTCTCCAAACTTGACAAATCACTTCATCCATGGCCTTTCTATAGCTATACGAGATCATTGTATCTCATTATACGTACATGATGACACTGTCCTTATCTTTATACCCTCATTTGAAAATAGTTCAGTGTAAGATAATCCTTGGTATGTTTAGCACGTCCTCAGAAAAAAATAACTTCAAGAAATCAATTTTTTTATAGAATGGGATTTACTAAACCAGGTATTCATATTTATCCATATCCTTGGATGTAATTCATCCTACCATCAATCAATATTGTCTCCTTTCTTTGAGACATATTCTGATAATTTTTGGAACCAATTTGTAGACAAATTAAGGGCCAAATTCTCAAGCCATGTAAGCTCATTCTCCTTTCTCTTTCTAGCATATTAACTTTGGCAATATGTTGTATTTTCCAACATTCTCTTCTATTAAATCATCTACATCCCTTACCAACTACCACAAGGAAGCTACAAACAAATTGAGGAAAAAAATCTATTGCATTTACACATTATAGATCCTAAAATCCATTTGAATTTCACTCCCATGAAAGTGTTACCTCCCCTATGTGATCTAGATGATATATATATATATATATATATATATATATATATATATATATATATATATATATATATATATATATATATATATATATATACTAAAATCCATTTAAATTTCACTCCCTTGAAAGTGTTAATATATATATATATATATATATATACATATATATATGGGTATATATTCGCTACCCATGCGGGTAACTAAGATTCGTTACCCGTGCATCAATTTTGTAATGGGATGACACATATATGTAATGAGACAACCAAATTTGTAATAAGACAACCGGAATTGTAATACAAAAACTCGTTTTGTATTACAACACTGTTACAGTAATAAATATATATTTATTACTGTAACAACACTGTAATACAAAATGAGTCTTTGTATTACAATTTCGGTCGTCTCATTACAAATTTGAATTGTCTCATTACAAATGCATACCTTCCCATTACAAAACTGATGCATGGGTAGCGAATCTTAGTTACCCGCATGGGTAGCGAAGATATACCCTATATATATATATATATATATA